>CM071873.1:26858976-26886114 GCA_036759665.1 Gynandropsis gynandra
TAAGAAGCTCCTCATATGGCTCCAGTAGTTTATCGTTCACCTTCTTGTTGATAACTTTTGGAGGTCCAACCATAAATTCATATCCCTCTCTTCGCCTAAAAAAGATAACTGTTCAGAGACTTTCATATTGAATTACGAATAATAACCAATGAACATCTACTCACATGTTTTCTATTAGGATGGTAATGTGTAATGTACCACGTCCACTAACAATAAACGTATCTGCTGTCTCACCATCTTCCACTCTCATGGCTACCTGCTGGTGACATACTTCCCCTGAAGAAAAGGGAACAAAGATTTAATTGTTCACACCACCACAAATTTATGATAGCTCTCTCAATTTCTCATAGCCATGTTTGTGTGTGTGAGAGCGAGAGAAAGATGAGACTCATGGCAGTTATATCAGATATGATCAAACCTACCTCACGGCCAGAAAATGGAGAGATGTTTACAGAAAAGGACATTTTAACAGTTGGCTCTTCTACTTTAATTGAAGGTAGAGGCTTCCCAAATGATTTATCAGCAATAGTCTCCCCAATCTGAAAACAATAGAGAGAGAGCAACAATATGTTATAAGAATACACTACAAAAAGAAAACAAAAGGAGTAAGGTAGTGATGGTGCACCAACGTTGAAACAGATTTCACAATCGACATTAAATTATCCATGCATAGACATCTACCTGGATGTCGTCAATTCCACAAACAGCACAAATATCTCCAGCTTCCACTGAATCAGCTGGGACTCTACTGAATTTCTCATAGACAAAAAGCTCACTAACTCTTGCAAATCTACAGGAATCTTCAGGAGTGCACACCTGTAGAAGTTACTCCATATTAGTCCTCTTCAATCGAGACCTAGCACAATTATCTTTTTAATCTTGTAGCAAGATGACATGAATTCACATGGATCATTTATTCTGCTTCATGTTCCCATATAATAAAATTGTATCTTTCACAGAGCAGCAGGTAGTGTCTAAATTGCTTGTGGTGTTTTCCCTTCTCATTGTATTCATTTTATGCTTGTTTCTAGTCCCTATATATTTGTTATTGTGGTCATGCAGAACTAACACAAGATTTGCTCCTCCATCCATCCACTTTCTGAGAACTTTTTGTCATAAAAATTAAGTGAATCAGAGACCACGTAAACTCCGTCAAGATCCATCAACCAAAAGAACACATCTTCTAGAACCAGCTAGCTAATCCCTTTCCTTCTATAAGGTACAAACATATGTCACCTGCTTGATGGCACACTAAGACTAGAGAGATTGGACAGGCTTGACAAGACAAAATTTCATCAAGTCTGACGAGTAAGAAATAGATTCTAGAATACATAACACAGTTACCTTGACATCCATTCCTTTGCGCAACGCCCCAGCATGCAGGCGCCCAATAGCAATGCGTCCTTTATGTTCATCATACTCAATATTTGTAGCCTGAAACACCAGATCATCAGTTTTGTGGCAGTTAAACAACTAAATCTTACACAACAGTCCAACTTAGCAATGCTATAAAAGGCTTCTGTGGGCAGCTTTTAAAATGCAAAAACTAAGTCCATTGGATAATAAATGTAGGTGTACTCCACTAGAGGTCGGAGATATCTAAAATTTACGAAACTTATCACGCAACAGCATTCCAAAAAATGGTGAACAATGTGGGATTCACATCCACTCAAAAGGATGCCAAATTGAAAAGTTTTAAAATTTCAAACACAATGTCAGCTATATACATGTGAAAATTCTGATGATGTCCATTCTAATCTATTAAGATCTTTCAGAACAAAACAGGGAAAAAATTTCTCTACTAAAATAAAATATTTTGTCTCTTTTGTTCCACAATTTTCACCGGTTTCAGCCAATTCAGTGCATAGCTGCAACATACCTATCTTCTTTGCACTAAACAAACATGTGGATGAAAATATAAAGATCATGGACAAGGAAAGAACATCACTTACAAGCATCTGAAGTGCACCATCTTTGTCAATACTCGGCCCAGGAATGCACCTGATTATAGTCTCAAATAGAGGCCCCAGATCTTCAGCAAGATTATCAGGTGAAAGACCCGCCTTCCCTTTGATTCCACTAGCATATATTGCCTGGAAATCACACTGCATGCCCCAAGACTTGCATTAAGCTTACACAGTCTTTAAGCTTCATAGAATTCAGAGCCTCTTTAAGCAGTTACATGGATCTTGCATGCATGTGAGAAATAAATAGAAGAAAAAGAGAAAAAAGCAAGGACACTAGAATTGGTAATATTCAATCAGGACATACCTGTTCATCTGTAGCGTTTAGCTCGATAAAGAGCTCAAACGTGGAATTGATCACAAAATCTGGACGAGCAGAAGGTCTATCAATCTTGTTAACGACTACCACAACCGCATGTCCAAACTCGAGCGCCTTCTTCAAAACAAATCTTGTTTGAGGCATTGGGCCCTCAACAGAGTCTACCTACAAAACCATGAGACAGACTAAAAAAATTAAAAAAGGCCAAACTGAAATCAAATTGTAGTTATCCTATGCTTAGAAACCAGAGTAATAGAAGATGGCTTTACCACTAGAAGAATTCCATCAACCATATTAAGGATGCGCTCCACTTCACCTCCAAAGTCGGAGTGTCCAGGAGTATCTATTATATTTATTTTTGTATCTTTGTAAGTGATAGATGTATTTTTGCTAAGTATGGTGATTCCCCTTTCACGTTCGAGGTCATTAGAGTCCATGATCCTCTCTTGTACAAATTGGTTATCTCGGAAAACCTGCAACGAAAGAAAGATTGTGACATGAAAAACCAAAGCTAAAGCTCTGAAGTTGGGCGGAACTTTAATAGCTACCTTTGCTTGCCTCAACATAGCATCGACCAAAGTAGTTTTACCATGATCAACATGTGCCACAATTGCTATATTCCTAACATCGTTCCTCCTCACCAACTTCTTCTTCACTTCTATTGACAGAACGAAGAACAATTTTCGTCATAAAAACTTTGTATCTATCCAAAAGTGCACAAAGCTTCCAGCCATAAACATACGAAAAAATATCAGGAAACCTACTCAGATAAAATTTTCGATTAATTTCAAAACCCACTTCACTGTAATCATTAATTTTGAACTTTTTTTTATCAGATAATCGACAGAGAAAAAAATAGCTTTCACAATCTAGTAACCATTTTCGTATTCTGTTTTATCATTTCACACCCCATAAGCAAAAGAAACCAAGTCCAGGTAACAAATTCAAACCCCTTCATTAAAAAATTAATTAAGCGCTTCACTAGAACAGCAACAACAAACGTGTTGCAACAGAAAAGAAATATGATCAATTACCGACGGAGGATTCGGTAGTGGACGGAGAAACGGAGCACGTGACGGAGCGTCGAACCAAACGCCGGGTAGGAAACCGGAGAACTCCTCCAGGTTTAAGCGCAGACGAAAAGCTGACGCCGAACACTTGCTGCGTGTGATGAAATAGTGGAGAAGAACGACTAAGTCTTCCGGAAACCGCTGGAGTCAGCGAAGAGGTGCTCAGGCTTAGCTCCATTTTTCCGGTTCTCTCTCCAGAGAGAGAGAGAGAGAGAGAGGGTAGAGGTAGAAGGAAGAAGGAGAGGCTGTTGATTGTTGTTCAGAGGATTTGAATGTGTGAGAGGAGAGGTTTCATGGTTTGGCTATAGGGCTGCGCTTTTTCTATGAACTAGGTGGCCCAAGTTTCGCCACGTTACAATTAGATGGCCAACTTGGGGATTTGGGCTTTTCCTGTGAACAGTATAAAAAACCAAACTTTGCATTATTATTGATCAAAATGAATCCTTTTGTTTGCGTGTAGTTTTTAAGCCTTCACATTTTTTTCTTTACGTTTTTTATTGATGATGATCGTTGATTTAAAAAAAAAACAATGATAAGACTCTTCATCTGTATATTCAATCTCTTTATCCATTTTTTTTCGATCTTTCCTTTCACTGCATCTAAATCTCTTCCTCTTTTACTGTTATTTCTAGTAGAGGTTAGTTTTTTCGCTCCATCATCTTCTCCACACTTCATATTTGTTTTTTCTCATCTCCAACTCACGTTTCCCTTCCTTTTTTGTTTTTTCCAATCTTAGCTTTTCTTTGACAACTCTATGTTTTGATAGGATTTATAAATTTTTAGGGACTTTTAGGTCTTCCTCGACCTCCTTTTTGGGGTCTTTACGAAGTTGCATCAGGTTTGTAGTTTGGTGTGAATCGAGTGGATTTCAATCTTCTTTATATATTGTTTTAAAGTGTTAAATCAATTATTACAAATAATATTGTATATATAGGGTTTGACTGGTGGAAACGCAGCGTTTGCGTTTGCGTTTGGCAGCGTTTCTGTCAGCGATGGGTGGCGTTTTGTTTCAATTTGTCTGAATGGTGGAATCGCTGCGTTTGCGGGCGACTGCGACTAGAAGCGAATGGTAGAACACTGTTGCGATTGCGTTTTGAACAAAATTACCAAAATAGACAATTATTAAAAAAAGAATTTATTAAATTTTAAATATTTGAAATAAATTAAAAAATTAAAAAATATTTAAATATACAATACATATACATATATATTTATATATATATATATATATTTACGATTAATATAAATTATAATAGAAAGAGAGAAAAGATAAAGAGAAAGATCGAGGGTATTTTGGTAATTTTATTCAAAACGCACCAAAACGCAATTGTAACGCAACATAATTTTGCTTTTTAAATTCCGCGTTTCGCAGCATTTACGGACGACTGCACCAGTCGGTCTTAATGTCGCCCGGAGTCGCCAGAAAACGCAGTCGTCGCGTTTGCCTTGGCTGCGACTCCACCGGTCGGGCCTATAGTCTAATGAAAATCAAAATATGAAATAATGGAAGGCCTCGACATAAACCAAATGTCATTGTCGGAGTCTTCGGGGGAGGAGGAGGAACACGTCAGCAACGGAAACGACGACGCGATGGTGCCTCCTCGGAAGAAACTCCGTCTCACTAGAGAACAGTCTCGCTTTTGGAGGTCACCTTCAGTCACAACCACACCCTAAATCCTAAATGCCGTTGTTGGAATCGTCAGGGGAAGAGAGGGCCGACGGAGAGCCCCGACGATGAGAGGGTCGACGGAGAGGCCCGACAACGAGAGGGCTGACGAGAATGCCGATAGAGAGCCCCGACGGTGAGAGGGCCGACGGAGAGGCCCGACAGAGAGAACCCGAAGATCGACAAGAAATGGAGGATAGGGATGGAAGCTCAACCGTAGACAAGAAATGGAGGATGGGAATGGAAGCACAAAAATGTGCGGTTAGGATGAAGGAAAAGAAGGGATTAAGTAGCCCTAATGGCATTTTAGTAATTGTCATAAAAATAAGGATATTTTAAAAATTTTAAAAATTTTATAGTTTTTTTTATTTTATATATATAGTTTTGAAGGTAGGTTTGTAATTTTAGTAATTTCATTTTTAGATTTATGAGATAGTTTTATAATTTAATAAAATTTTAGTATTCGGAATTTTAGGTTTTATATTTAATTTTTAAAAATTATTTATTTATTTTTTAATTTTAACATTAAAAATTGATATTCTTTTAAAATACAACAAAATTATTAACAAATCAAATTTTAGTAACAATTTAAAAAATAAAAAATAAGTAATAGTCTTACAAAATATTAAATTATTTTAAATATTAAAAAATTGTTAAAATCAAAATTAAATTGATAAAAATTTGTTTAAAAAATAATATAATAACTTTTAAATATATAATTAAATATATAATAAAATAATTGTGCGAAGCTTATTTACAATACTAGTATTAAAATATAACAATATAGTGTTTTTTCATGTCGTTAACCCAATTGGCGGAATATCAGATATACCCTCGTAGGGCTAAACCGCTTCAAAAATACTCTTCCCTAAAATAATTATTAAATCGGGAAAAAATGGAGAAAAGATAAATTTGCCCTTAATTTTCGAACGTGAAAAACACACGTTCTATAGTTTTTCGACGTGAAAAACTGTCAAACCCTATCAAAAGCAAGAAAGACAAATAGTTTTTGATGTGAAAACCTATTTCAAAGTTTAGAGCAAGAAAGACGAAGTGATTTCGAACTTGAGAGGGATCAATTTGAAGTTGGCAAGAAGGAAATGGCTAGAATAAGCCGCAACAGTGAAGAAGAGAGCGCAAGTCAATCTTCAATGGCGTCAATAAGTGTAAGTAGATCGATGTCTAGGGTTTTGCAGGTTGTCGAGTCGCAAAATGGTTTATTGATTTGAAATGGGTGCGAGTGTCAGTGAGTATGTTGAGTCTCAATGAGTCGGTTGAGTCGCAAGTGTCGGTTGTCTCAATGAGTCGGTTTGGGTCGCAATGGTCGCTTAAGGGTCGCAGGGGGTCTAACGGTTGTTTGAGTCGGTTGTCTCAGTGAGTCGGTTTGGGTCGCAATGGTCACTTGATCATCATAGGGGGTCTAAGGTCGTTTGAGTCAGTTTGCTCAGTGAGTCGATTTGGGTCGCAATGGTTGCTTGAGCGTCGCAGGGGGTCTAAGGGTCGTTTGAGTCGGTTGTCTCAGTGAGTCGGTTTGGGTCGCAATGGTCGCTTGAGCGTCGTAGGGGGTCGCAAGGGTCGCTTGAGTCAGTTGTCTCAGTGAGTAGAATTAGGTCGCAATGGTCGCTTGAGCGTTGCAGGGGGTCTAAGGGTCGTTTGAGTCGGTTGTCTCAGTGAGTCGGTTTGGGTCGCAATGGTCGCTTGAGCATCGCAGGGGGTCACAAGGGTCGTTTGAGTCGCATGGGCCGCTTGATATTATGCCTCGTGGGTCGCTTGAGTCGCATGGGTCAATTGAGTCGCATGGGTCGCTTAAGTCTCAGTGAGTCGGTTGAGTATCACAGAGGATCGTTTGAGTCGCATGGGTCAGTTGAGTCGCATTGGTCGGTTGAGTCGCATGGGTCGCTTAAGTCGGTAGAAGTATAATGTATTCTTAATTAATTGGTCATTTTGCAGGTGGCACAAAAGCCGAAGTTTGTGTATGAATTCAAGCACATGGACAGAATGCCAAAGATCACCACCAAGTGTTATCTTCCCGAGACAATAATGAAGCTGAGACGAATCTTAGATGAATACGAGTTGCATTACTTCGAGAAAGAGTCACAAATTAGGCATTTATTTCATTTCCAATGTGACTCCACATTGACTAAGGTTCAAATGTCTATCATCCTAAATCACTCCGTGATTGTACGGGATAAGAAGGAGTTGTGGTTCGTCTTAAACGATGTTTCCATCTGGTACTCTATAGTGGAGCACGCACTAATTTTCGGATTGAAATGCGGATCATATCCTAAAGGATGGGAGTCCAAAAGGGGTGATACATTCAGGCGAAAGAATTGCGGTCGTGGAAAGGTGACCCCCGCACAAATCATTGGAATGCTTGTGAAGGCGAAGAATGTCGACGACCGGACGAGGTTGGCAACTTTGATGTTATTGGCGCAAGTTATGGCCCACAAGCCTTCATCAGACAACTCTATCAGCCATGATCTCATTGACATAGTTGATGACGTGGAATTTTGTGAAGGCTTTCCGTGGGGGCATTACACATTTGAGAAGATTGTGGATATTTGTCGTAAGCACGTTAGTGGGGAATCACCGAAACCAAAATGGTATTGTTGCGGTTTCATGATCCCACTAATGGTAAGTTGTATATATTATTCAAATATCTTGAATGTTACGTACTTTTGCATTCTTATCATTTTGTTTTAATTTTTCAGTTACTTCCATCCGAAACCATCAATAGTTTGGGCGGAAAAGGATTGTATGTTGATGTTATGGATGCAGATCCATCATGCCCAAGAATGTGCAAGAAGATGGATAAATCCAGTATTAACCTAAAGCATGTAGATATGATAAGGCTGATCGGAGATTCTAAGGTAACAATTACACAAGGGTCACAAGGAAAACAAGGGTCACAGAGGGTAATAATGGTTATTTTTTGTTTTTCAGGATATTCGAAGTATTCTTCGTGCTGAAAAAAGTAAACCTTCCTCTGTAACGAAGAGAATTGCTGACGAAAAGTAGTTCTTGGTGACTAAAAGAAAGGGAAAGGGAAGGGGACTAAGAGGAAAAAGAGCGTGGGTGAAAAAATAATAGAGATTGAAGACTCAGAAGATGAAGGAAGGGTAGGTGTTGCTGAAGCTGATGAAGAAAGAGATGGTGATGCTGAAGTTGAAGCTGAAAGAGAAGGTGAGGATGAAGCTGAAAGAGAAGAAGCTGTAGTCCGTCTGACACTGGAGCAAAAATTAATGAAAGAAATAAAGAAGTCAGAGAAAATAATCATCAACATCGTAAGAGATCTTCTAAGGATGTCGGGTTTCATTTGCCTAATCCAAAAGCATAGGCGACAAATCCGAAATATGCTGAAACGCAAAATCAAAATCTGTCGAGAAAGATGCGAGCACCACAAACCAATCTTCCGGCACTGTTAGAGATGATGATTTTGAACTCCTTCGACGTCCATATCCAGTGTCAAGAAAAGAGCCGGTTGAGTCAGAGGCTGAAAATGACTCTAGAGATGGCTCAGAAGAGGATTAGGCAAACATTTTGAGATTAGTTGAAAATATCGCATCTGCCGCCACCATTCCTCTAACTGAATACATTTCCGGAGAGGTTACTGCAGTCGTTGCTCCTGATGAAGTTCCACCAAGTAAGTAATAATTAGTGAAAAAGTTCATTTGAGTCAATTTCCATCGAGATTCGGCATGAATCGCAAGGGTCACAAAAGACGCATAAGTCACACGGTCGTATAAATCACACAGTTGTATAAGTCGAAGGGTCTCATAAGTCGATGGGTTGCTAGAGTCGCATGGGTCGCATATGTCCCATGGGTCGCAAGGGTCGCATCAAGCAACGAACGATGAGTCTAATGAATGAATTAATTTTATGCAGATGCTCCAGTGGTTACTGTCGATAAAGTCGCCGACGAGGAAACTATATTCCATCATGTCAAAGAGGTCGCCCCTAACGAGGTTCCTTCCGAGGAAACTATAGTCCGTGCTGTCGAAGAGGCCCCCTATAAGGATAAAGAGGTTCCTTCTGAGGATACTACAGTGGATCCTGTCGAAGAGGCCCCCTCTAAGGATAAGGAGATTCCTTCCGAGGATATTACAGCGAATCATGTTGAAGAGGCCCCCTCTAAGGATAAAGAGGTTCCACCAAGTAAGTACGGTCTTTTGAATCACAAAGGTTGCATTGGTCGTACGGGCCGAATGGGTCACAAAAGGTCGCATAGGTCATACGTCGCATAGGTCTCCATAGGTCGCAGGGTCGCATTGGTCGCCATATGTTTAATAAAGTAAATTTTATGTAGGTGTTGGACCTTTATCGAAGGAGTCTGCGCCATATGTTGAACCTCCGCCGGTATCTAGACGAGTTTTAAGACCACGGAAGGCATATGTTGAACCTCCATTGGCGAAAAGAGCAAGAACAATGCGAGGGAGAGGGCGATGGAAAGATGTTGGTGGAGTCCAAGAATCCTGAAAAGAAGGTGGTTTAACAACCCGAGAAAAAGGTGATTCAAGAACCCGATAAAAAGGTGGTTGAAGTACGTTCATTCTGGTGGAAGCCCAAGGGATTAGAAAAGGGCTCGATAACCTGAAAACCTTCGTTCATTGACGCAAGCAGTGAAAGGTTGACTGCTCTATATATGTTCCTGACGAAACCTGGACATGAGAGTTGGTGGAAATCTGATCTAGATATTCCCCGGGGGCCACAGTTTTGGGAGATTATATTAAAGCCCGGCATATGGCTTGAAGATGATGTAAGTTTTTTAAACCCGAAGTCAAAGAGGTCATTTTGTGTCATATGTATTCATGTGTGTTAAATTATTTTTTTGCAGCAATTGGATGAGGCGTTGTTGGTGTAGTATTATCGCATGAAGACATTTCCCGCGATATTTAAGAAACTTTACGTTTGTTATGTTGCTTTCATGCAGATCCTCAAGATGTGGTCGTACGAGGATATGGACACTTTGCCGGAATTTCTTAGTGAATGTTTGAATGACAAGTATCCATTCAGAAGTACGGAACCAATGAGTGGTTTCGAAGGCTTTATCTCGATTCTAAACATTCCATCGCTCAGTCGTATATATGTAGGATGTCATTGGGTAGCTATCAAAGAGGATTTCAAAACCCGATGCATCGCGGTATACGACTGCTAGCGGAGGATTAAGAAAACACATATCGATTCGGTGATTGAGAAGCTAAGAAAAATTGTCCCCAAGATGTTCATTCTCGGAGGGTTTTGCTTCTTTGGCTTCTGGAGAAGATGAATGGAAATATGAGTATTATGAAGGTTTGATACAGAACAAAAACTCAAATGATTATGGTGTTTACGCTTACAAATTCGTAGAAGCTTCGGTAATGAAAGTACGTAATGATTTGCACTGCATTTGCGAGAAAAATGTTCCTTCCATGCGTGAAAAGATTGCGGCTGAGGTATTTAGTAATGGAAAATGTATCCCTCCACCCTGAGATTAACTTCATATTTGATACATTGTTATTTTTTTGGGAATGGAAGATGTAAATATTTGGTACATTGTTATTTTTTAAATATTTGGTACATTGTTATTTTTTTTAAATTATTCATAATGATAAAAGGAGTCGCAAGGGTAAAAGGGTCGCAGTGTCAAGGGTCGAACGGGTACAATGGTCCGAGGGTCACAGAGGTACAAGCGTCGCAGAGGTACAAGGGTCGTTCGACGATTTTACCCGTTCGACCTTGATCGTGCGACCTGTTTATCTGTGCGACCCTTGTATCTCTGTCAGCCTCGGACCCCTACGATCTTTATTATTTACAAATACAATTATTTAAAAATAATATGAATAATTTATTATTTATTATTTACAAATAATACAATTAAAAAATAATATGAATAATTTATTATTTATTATTTACAAATACAATTACTTACAAATAATATGAATAATTTAATATTTATTATTTACAAATAATTGACTCAAATCTCTGGGACCCTTGGATCCGTGCGACCCATGTCCATCTGTGACCCTTGGACCCCTGCGACCTTTGTCCCTCTACGATCCTTGTCTCTCTGCGACCCTTGGACCCTTGTGACCCTTGCCCCTTTCGACCTTTGTCCATCCGTGACCCTTGTTACAATAATAGTAAATCCACAAAAATAGTGATACTAACAATAATACTTACTATTCAATAATTATAAAAAAAACCAAACAAATACAAACATGAAGTTCAAGTTCAAAGGACTGTTCTTGTTCAACGGAGGTTTAGAGCAATCAAAATACAACTGAAATCATACTCTGTTATTGCTAGGCCCTCGTTGAGGGAAAACTGAAGCATTGGTTTTGGCTTATCGGAATACAGTTCAACTTCGATGGTACAACCCTGGGTCAGTCCATCGTCTTGACGAAACTTTCTCCAACCCATTCTGATGGTAGCGCCACCACGTGCCACAGGCCTTAGATATGCCTCCCACAGCAGTTCGTATCCTTTCATCAGATATATCTTACATCGTCTATGGCAAAGACCTCTCGACCTTGCAAACCCTATCGGAAGTGTCTGCGACATCCGTAGAAAGGAATAAAAATCGTGAAAATCCTTACCCAAGTCGCGACATCACCCAAGTCCGTATTGAGGTCACTTACAAATGCGTCTACGGCCAGATTCAAACGAGTGACTGGTACCACCGTGACAATCCTCTGAGCAGGAGTGACAAGGTGACGTGAAAGACCATGTCACCTTCGTGATGGAAAAGTAAGTAATCCCCAATACGTAAGTGTAGGTAGTTGGAGAAATATTTTCACCCATCAGTGAATCTGGAGCCATCCAACTTGACTTCCCATGTTCTATTAGACCCATTTCATTTAAGCATTGCCGTGTTGTTGTCCCACGTTTTCCCGTAAATATAATAATCGAAGAAGATCTTTGAGATGTCCTGTAACAAAAAATGAACAACAAAATCAAATATGTACATTATCTACATGTAACATACCGAAAGATGAAGAAGATTACAATGTAGTTCTCCATATAGCGCGGAAAAATCTCTCTGAAAAATGAGGCATTTTCGGGAAAAATTGATGGAAGATGATGAGAGTGTGTGTGTCGTTATTGTAAAAAAGGAAATTGATGGAACATGATCCTGATCTCGAATCGTCGTCAGATGGAATTCCAAAAGACATGACTGCAGAAGTATAAGGGTCACAGACGTTACGTTTTTTCAAAATTTTTTGAATTTGATGAAAAGTTCAGCGGGAATTTTAGTGACAGAATTTTTGGCGGATCGTATATATGCGAACTTGACGGATTTACGGGTTAACAATGATAAAATTTCAAAAACCAATCAAAACAATTTATTTCCAATGTCAAACTAGTTAATGCCAATTGAGGGTCGCATGGTTCGTACGGTCACATATAAGGATCAATAAATGTGAAATCGATGAATTTACGGGTTTATAATGATAAAATGTCAAAAACCAATCAAAACATTATATTCACAACGTCAAACTAATTAATGCCAATTGAGAGCCACATGGGTCACATGGGTCGGTCGCTTGGTCGCATATATTGATCAATAGATGCGAACTCGACGAATTTACGGGTTTATAATGATAAATTGACAAAAAAATCAAAACAATATATTTACAACGTCAATCAATGGTTAAAACAGATTATGACCCATGTGTCCCTAGTTGAGTTGTATATAACCAATGCATGTGCTTCAAAAACGATAGTAGTGTTTTAAGAACTCGCCGAATGGGTTTGACAACATTTCAGAAAATACATTCAAAATTTTTTCAAATGTCGATATTATTTATATTATTGTCTATATTGATTCTAAATTAGATGTATACAACTCAAATATATTGCTAATGGCATGGGCCGCATGGTCGCATATAAGGATCAATACATACACAATCGACAAATTTACGGGTTTATAATGATAAAATGTTAAAAACCAATCAAAATAATACATTTACAACGTCAAACTAATTAATGCCAATTGAGGGTCGCATGGGTCGCACGTCACATATAAGGATCAATAAATGCAAAATCGACGAATTTACGGGTTTATAATGATCAAATGTCAAAAACCAATCAAAACAATACATTTACAACATCAAACTAATTAATGCCAATTGAGCGTTGCATGGGTCGCTTGGTCGCATATATTGATCAATAGATGCGAACTCGAAGAATTTACGGGGTTGAGTTGTGTATAACCAATGCCTTTGTTTCAAAAGCCATAGTAGTGTTTTATTGTCTATATTGATTCTAAATTAGACATGGGTCGGAAGGGTCACATAGGTCGGAAGGGTCGCATTGGTTGCATGAATCATATTTGTTCGCCTGAGGTTGCATGGATCGGCTGAGTCGCACAAGGGGTCATATTGGGTCGCATGAGTCGGATGGGTTCTAATTTAATCCAATTGAGGGTCGCATGGGTCGAATTATAATGAAGAATTTTTCGAATTATAATGATAAAATTCACAAAAGTTTTAATCAAAATAATATAAATACTTCATTATTACACAATCACTAACTAACAAATCTTTCTTTTTTGGTAATCGGCGTTATCTCGGTTTTCACGTTCCAAACACTATCAGTGATGTTGGCTTTTGAAGATGGGGTTTGTCTCGATGAAGAATATGGGGTTTGTCTCAACAAAAATGGGTTTGTCTCGATGAAGAATATGGGGTTTGTCTCGACAAAGATGGGGTTTGTCTCGACCGATCATTTTATCATGTTTTGCTTAGCTGACTTATTTTATTTAGTTTTACTTTATGGTTTCGTCCTTATAAATAATCGACCATTTGTATGAATTTTGAGCCATGTTTTATCTAATTGATAGTGTTTTCTTCGGTAATTCTTGATATTTAGCCATTAAACAAACATGCCAAGTCCAACTAGCATATTCGTTTGAAATGGACATTTTCCGTAGAAACGGAATTTCAACGACTTTAACGAATTCACATCTGTTGATAATTGGACTTTGAAAACAACCATCAGTTGCATTTTTCAAAAAAAAATTCCAACGGATTCCCCTTGGAAAATTCCAACGGATGCCCCTTGGAAAAAGTCATAATTACAAAAGTCTGCACCTAACCATCTTATTTGTTTCAACAAGCACCCGTTGGCATTTTCAATTGTCAACCGTTGAAATTTCCAATGGATGGCTCTTAGAAAAAAATCATAATTACAAAAATTTCAATGGATGGATCAGTCTTCTTGTTTTCAACGAGCATCAATCAAAGAATGTCAAATCCCAATCTTCCGTTTTTAAGGGGCATCTGTTGAAATTTTCAACGGGATTGGACATCGATTTTAATGGGCATCCGTTGAAATTTCCAACGGATGCCCGTTGAAATTTCGGGTATTTAATATGGTGAACAACTCATTTTTAACATATTCATAAAACCTCTCAAATCCTATCAAAACATCTCCCAAACAATTTAAACACCATACACTATGATGATTGGATGATTCAATGGTCATAAAGGATAGTTGTCTAGTTTTGGTGGAACTCTGCCATCATTTATTTTTGTAATGCGGGATAAAAGAAGAAGAATACAAAGATTTAGATGATTTATATGATATAGTGTTTTATTTGTATTGTTTGTTTTAAATATTAAATTAAATTTTTTGATAGATTTTGAATTAATATCTTATGTTTAATATTTATTTTTTAAATTCGCCATAAAATCATCAGATGTCCTTTGATTATACAATCATAACATTAATGGACATCGGTTGATATATTTAAAATTTATGCTCAAAAGTACCAACGGGCAGCCGTTGAAAATTTTTAATTTTCCCACTAAATTTCTCGATGTGTATAATGATTCAAACAGGAATCCATTGAAATATTCAACAACGGATGTTCGTTGGGAATATCCACCGGAAATTTCAACCACCTTATCCGTTAAAATCCGTTGATATTTTTGAACAGATTTTGGATGTTGAAACAACGTTGAAAATTGCAACTGATGCATATTTTCAACGATCAATTACCAACGGTCAAGAATCCATTAAAATCCATTGGAAATGGCTTTGTTCAAGGGAAAATATGTCTTTTCCAACGATTTCGCCGTTGGAAATGACATAATTTTTTTGTACTCTATGTTCATCGTGCAAGAACTATACTTGATAATTTTTTTGGAAACTAACCTTATAAAGGTCTGTCCAAACAATTTCTTGACTTCGATCTTCATGTTTTTTGCATCTTTTTTGTGTAACCTTCTCTGTTATATACATCAACTCTCTGGACCTATATATATTTGTATTTAAATATGCTAGAGAATTCATGATTGGTGTATTAATAATTTAATTTCCAATGGTCATCTCTCAAAAGTACCAACAGATGACTGATGATCACTAATGATCTAAATTTTCCAACGGTTCCATCAAATGGATAGTTCCCCAATGGATAATTCTATGAATGTTTAATGGCCATGACCTGTTGTACTCCGATACAATGGTTCAACACGAAAATTTGTTGCCAATCCGTTGAAAAACATGTGCATTTTGTAACAGACATCAAAGAATGCCTTAACAAAGCTTATCCATTAATAGTGTATCGACAATTTCAATAGATTATATTTGATTTTTGACCATTCGAATCGATTGGAATATGTTTCAACAAACAGATTTTTTTTTCATCCGTGGATATTAACATGTTTTTCTGTAGCGAGCTGCTGAATTCTTGGAAAGATTTTGAGTTCCACTAACTTATTAATACTAGCTCAAAAAATTTATGGGTCATTCATTGAGTCTAGAATTTTCTAGTGGGTTGTAGATTGGGTTTGGCAATCCATTTGATGTTGATGACATCTTGGATCAACCACAAGTCACACAAGGATCAACAACGAGGGTTATGGCAAAAGTGCTTCGAGACATGTTCGCTTACATGGAACCAAAAGGTTGTGCAATGGCTCCACGAGGACGTCAAAAAGCACTAAAGCAAGACTAAAAAAGGTTCTTACAAGGAGAAGAGACCGGGAGGAGTAAGTACTTGAAGAAGCCAAAAAATGCTCGACCAAAATAGCTCGACTTGAGCGCTTTCTCTTGACCAATATACTTTAGTTTTATGGATTTTAAGGTCAACACTTATTCAGTTTTCAATTATTTTTTTGGTTCTTATAAATTGGGGACCCATTTTATAAAGCTTTAACTATGTTTTCATTAGTAAACATTTTATTTTTCTTATTATTTCTTGAGTTTTAAATATTGAACTCTTGTAGAGATTCTGAGTGTTCGTTGACTTAACACTAGATCACAAGTGTTGTTGTGTCGTTATTTGAGTATGGAGTTTTCTAGTCTGATTATAGTCTGGGTTTACGACATTATTTACTAGGAAAGACAAGTACTAGGTTCTCTTATTTTGTTACTAGGGGGTTGCAGTACGTTTTAATTCTTCTAACTATAGAAAATCACCCTAGGATAATATATCAAGTAGAATCATAGTATGTTTCTACCAGTTGCCTATCTTTCTATCATTTTATTTTTTTATTTAAGATAATTTTTTTAATCAGTTTAGTTTTTTTTAGTATTTTATTTGTCGTTTAAAAAAAGAACAAAGGAAAAAAAAGGAAAAACAATAAAAAAGAAAAAAGAAAAACAAAAGGAAGAAAAGAAAGAATGAAGAACAGGGAAAAGGAAAAGAAAACAAACAAAAAAGGAAGAAAATGAAGAGGAAAATGAAAAAAAAAACAAGAAGAAAAGAAAAGAAACAAAAAACAAAGAACAAAAAATAGAAATAAAATCTTACATAGGAAATGAAAGTATCATAGATTAGGAATCATAGACGTACTGACGACATTATACACTTATAATATCAAGATTTAGTTTGAATTTGATGGGAATTTGTTCTTGATTTCTAAACTAAATCAAATAGGAGAGGTTGAGAAAAAGAGGACGAGCGAGTAAAAAATTGAGTAGAACACTTTTCAAGATATTGTGAGCTTCATTTATCTTCTATTTAATTCATCTTTTCTCTTTACTAACTTTTCTGTTTTGTAGCTACCTTTTTCGATGTTCAGTTCACGACCACCATCACGATGAACTACCGCAAGATGGAGGAACAACTATGTTGCATATACAAATGCAAGATGATGGTGGAATTCCATAAGGCGTTGAGGGATGAGTTCACTATCATCCATAGAGGACTTGATTATGTGGAAGACACTAACCATGGAGTTCATCAAACACAACCGAGGAGACTACCGTCTATTACTAGAAATCCACAACTTATTGATATGAACGCACATGATTACATGAACATTTGGGCACCACAACATGCCCATCGAGTCAGGAATCAAGAGGACCATAATATATTAAGGTTGAGATCCCAAATTAAATTAGATAAAATGATGTGTGATATGAACCTAGACCGATATTCTCTTGTTAGATGAGTGAAAACAGATTTAAAGTCCCTTGCAACTTGATAACAAAACCTAAAACGTATCTTCCCTAAAAAATGACATCCCAAGTCCTAAATACAACCAGAATAAAAAAACCTAGACTCAGCAAACAACGCTACCACACTTGTGATCTAGTGTTGATAAGTCGGTGAACAGTCAGAATCTCTCCAAGGATTTGATAGCTAATTCTCAAGAATTAGTAAGAAAAGCAATCTTTATTGATAAAAAATTAGTTTAAAATTTCATACACTGGGTCCCCTATTTATAAGGATCAAAAAATGGAAAAATGACTAAAATAAAACTTGGCAAAAGTGCTATCTCGAGTGTTGCATAATTCTTTAACCTTAAACTTGCAAAACTTAAATACATTCATTTGATTATTGGTCGAGTCCTCACATACTCAGTTTGAGCTATGTTATGCTCGGGTGGAGCAGTACATTCATTTGAATGCTTTATTTGTTCAGAGAATTCTCCCAGATTGAGCGTCTGTATGCTCAAGCCCAACACCTCTAGCTCCTCCAGCTTCTTGCTCCCCTCGGCATTTTCTCATTGTAGGTGAACCTTATATTTTTAACTCGATGCTTCTTGGCATCCTCGTCCATCCAATGGTTGTTCTTCCACGTTTGTTTGAATAAGCACAACCATAAGTTCCTTCACTCTATCCCTCGTGATCGGTCGTTGTATGATTCGTGGTGGAACCATGATCTAGTCTTTATCATCCCCTCCTATTCTAAAAGGATTTGACCTCAAATCCATTCCTTCCACTGTATCATAACGGACCAAGTCAATATTATGAAAATTTGAACGTGTAATGTGCTTACCTTGTAACATACGTTGTGATTTTTTCCTTTTGTTCGTTCGCTGGTTGCAAGGCTCTTTGATGCTTTCACATTCGGTTTTTGGTCTTCATCTAGTGGCTCTTTTTAAAAAAAACCGTCTTTGGAACCCTACAAAAGCTTATAATCAACATTAGAAAAAAAAACATAAACTAGTTTTTTTAAGGAGTATTGCCTCTTTGCGAGAGCACATTCATTTGTTGAAGTAACAAGAATTTCATTGTCTTTTCTCTTGCTCTCATGGAAAGGAAATGTTTCTCAAAGGTATAATCTCATAGGTCTTTCTTTGGTTTTTCTTAAGACTTCACTAGTTTTGTGATCTACATCTAGACCAGTCAGTTTATCACGTCTCTCATCCTTTTATAGATGCAATTGATCTTGGTAGGCTTCCTTGGTTGTGCACTACAAGAAAATCGCAATTACCAACCACAATTTCCATATGGGCTCGACCATCTGGAAATTCTCGGATGGATTACGAATGGAATAAGGATGGTTTATGAATGACCCGTTGGAAAATATTAACTTGCTTAGTCCTAATTCGTCCTTAATTAGTTCAGAACTTGCTTATAAAAATCACTCACACCGACATTCATTTTCCACATAAATATTATCAAAATTATACTCCATATAATCTTATTGTTTCTAATTACAATGGCATCATTGTCGAGATCGAATATTTTTATTTCTGGACAATAGATGTATAGAAGAATTGATTTAGAAACTCGAGGTGTATCGAAGTATTTTATGGAAGGAGTTACACACTTTATGACGATTGTGACAAATCAACAAGTTTACAAAAAAACCGGTAAGTTGGTGTATCCTTGCGTCAAATGTAAAAATAAAATATTTGTTAACGAGAGAACCGTGTGGAATCATCTTTAATTACTTCATGTGATTATCTCACAGAGAGAATTTTGTACCACAACCTATTAATGTTATGTTCATTTGGAATTCGTCCATAACGGTGTTTTTGGACGGACTACAGACGTTTTGGTCGTCTAGAAACCATGTTTTTCTAGTAGTTGTGAGGAATGTTAACCAAACTTGTTTCTCCTTGGACTTGGACATGTATTTGTTGCTTAAGATGTCATGTTGAGCTTGATTATAAAATTTTCATGGTCTTCCTAATAATAGATTCCCAACTTGCATCTATACAACGTTACAGAGAACATCGTCTTTTCATTTTCCAATGCTAAATGAAACTTTTACTTTATGATGTACCTTAGTTTCTCTACTATTTTTTAGTCACTGAAGTTTGTATGGCTTTGGGTGATTTGTTTTTTGAGAGCCTTAACTTCTCAACAAGCATGGTGCTTATCATGTTCGTGCAACTCCCACCATCTATGATGGTGCTACACACCTTTTTTTGGTAAGTTTTCGTGTGTAGAAGATGTTTTTCCGCTGCTCCGTGGCAACCTCTATAGCATGTAGGTTACGGACTCACCACACTATCAGGAATTCTCCCTTCGCAGCTTCATATTCCTCAACACTTTCATCCGACTCTTCAGCCCTAGATTCCACGTACTCTTCCGACACCGTCTCATAAGCCCAACGTACTAGTGGAGTCCTCTTATTTGAAAAATCTTTGGTGTAATTCCCATGATCTTGGGATTTGAAGCACGGAATGTCACAGATACATGTAGAGTTTTCATGAGCACCTTTCTTTTTGGTTTTGACATCTCGGGTTTTGGCTCGATCTTGCTGCTAATGTATGCCTCTCATGCTCATGAGTTTCCCTTCTATGCGTTTGAGTTGCTCCTCGATCTTAGTGGCCAAATGAAGAAGATCCTCATATACACGTAATGATGAGTTTCCATGCAATCTTGAATATCGAGATTAAGACTACAAATAAAATGATCCATGGTGACCTCGCGATCCTCTTTATATTAGCTTGATCATGAGGAAATCCATCTCCTTGTAATAATCTTCCACGTTCCTACTACCTTGTATCAATCACCTTAGACGTTGATTGACCTCTCGATGATAATGAGGAAGGTACCAATCGATAATCATTATTTTATGCATCTCGTCACAAGTGCTAATGGCATGCTCTCCACTACACCCTAGATAGCTGAGTTGATCCCACTATGCGACTGCGTAGTTGCTGAATCTTGTGGAATCACCTTCTTCAACTTGGAGTACTGATGGCAATCGAAACCATCTTCGTTTTCTGTTCTCACTCCAATTATGATTCTGTATCGTTTCGGCCAATGAACGTAGGAATTTCCATCTTAATACTACTAATACCGTTTCTTTTTGTGTTTCATGCTCGTTGGTTGGGCCTCAGTGGAAGACGATAATGTTAATCTAGAACATCGAAATAATCATCCTTAGCCATGTCTATGGGGTACGGATTGTGAGCTACATTTTGTTCCCTCAGTGGTTGTTCTTGGTGAACCCCACGTGTTGCGTCTTCCACCCGATCGTTTTGTTGGTGAACAACAATGAATTCTTGCATCATTCTTTTGAACTAGTTTATCGTCTATTGCAACTATGTTGATATTTTCAATAAATTCTCCTGGTATCTACAAAATGATTACGAAATTAATATCATTTATAAGTCACTTATAGATGAACTTCTATTGATAATATCAAAGGATGCTCGTTGTATGTACGGAAACAGTTATAATGGCCACATCATTAGTAAAACATTTATCAACAGATATCCATCTATAACCTTAATTGATTAAATTCTATCTTAAAATTTTGCTAATTATGAAATTGATTTATCAACAATCATCCATTAATCATTTTCAATGGACTGTTGATAATGTAAAAGATTTTAAATTTTGCTAAGTATAAACTCCAATTCTTATATGATAAACAAGCATCGATTCAAAAATCTACAGATCAATGAATGCTCATTCATATTATCAATAAATAGACAAAAAACAATGTTAAAATTTCATGTAATACAATTGCAATTACATAATTGTTAATTGTATTCATAACTATCGAAATATTCACCATCTACGTCGTTCATTGCAAGCATATCTCCACGATCTTGGATTTTAGTTACACGTGTTTGTTTAAGGTTTTCAGCTTGTAATGGATTTTACTTTTCTTTTTACATTTTGATCTTCAAAATGACCCATCACTCTTCTCATCTATGTTTAAATGTTGTTGGATATTGGAAGTAACATACTAGGTCGCCTTTATTTGTTGCAATAAATGGATAATACTTTGCATAGTTTTGTGAAGGGTTGGTATCAATTTCTCCCCACTTATTTTTTGGCGTGTCACTTGGTATGGTTGTGTCAAACCATTGGAACTTAAAAAGCATATCTCCAGTCAAACTATGTCAAGATATTAAACTTTTAGAATTTGATGTAAAAGTTTGTAGCAACTATTACTGCAAATGTCAAATTGTATGTATTTCTATGTTTTTCGTGCTCGTATATGTGCAATGTGTATCCATATGTAAACATGATTAGTGAGCACAATAATTTTTTATGGGATCGTTAGAAAAATCGTTTAACCATTTAGGATATCTCTCGTCACAACCTTGAACATATAATATGACGAAATTATATATTTTTCAATATATATAAAAGAATTATATAAATAAGTTTAAATTGTAACAAAAATAATTTAAATATTTTCATAATATCTCAACCACGACGTATAATGTTGTATTTATCATTATATTGTGTTCATCCTCGCTTAAATGACGATATATGCACCATACATTTCCATTAAAAAACCCTATAATAATAACAATATAGCAAAGAGTGTAATTATGAACTCGATATATATAACATATAAGTTTCAAAATGATGTTTTGTACCTCTCAAATGGTTATAGCTCTTTGCAATTTAACAAAATGTATGTAGATGCGATTGTACTCCTCTAGAATTAACTAATATTCCTCCGAGTTCCCTCCAGTACGTCTAATTGGCGTGAAATATCTAGGATGACGTTACAACAAGGATCATAATGATATAAATAGTTAGGATTATATTTTATGACCTTATATGTTTTGTTGAACCTCAAAATTAAACATGTTGAAATACATGATCTCTTATAAAAAAAATATTATATAATCATCTATCTTTAGATTGCTGCTTTGTGTTTTGCATTTTTCTTTCATGGATGAAAAATCTTTCGAATAGTTACAACCATCTAAACTAAATAAGACCATCAAGTATAGCCTCATTTGGTAAATGAATTGGTAAATGGTCTATGACATCAAAGAATAAAGACATAATATCTTCTCCAAAGAGCATAATTCATCAGCGATATTGTTCTTCAATACATCCAAGTCGCTTTAAAAATCAATTTATCAAAAAAATATCTCTGAAAAAATGTTAACCCCACATAAAACATGACAATCTTGACTCTTCATGCCCATGTTTTTTTAGCCCCAAATTCCCACAAACAAGAAGATGTTTGTTGCATACAAATCGGAATTTCGTATATTACTTTAACCACATCAACAATGTTATCTTCCTAGGACCATATAATCTAAATACATGGATTGGTGCATTCTCATCATATAACCTCGACTCTGCTCTTTGACCTCCATTATATATTAATTTTTATTTTCTATATAATATTCAAAATTGTGTTGATAATTTCATATAAAACATTTTTTCTCAATATCAATAATATCCAAGTTGTGTCACAATGTGAGTGTTTTCTAATAGGACATCTTGCAAAAAATATTGTATTTGTACCAGTTATGTCACTCAATTGGACCTTGCGGTTTTAACTAGCCACAGTCTCCATCACAATCAATCGATTATGTAAATCTTCCATCATCTTTAGGCATTTGTTCAAGATTTTCATTCCTATTTGCATAAACGAAACCTATTCTTTTTTTATCACATTATTTCAAAATTGTTTCTCTTCTTTTCTAAATGGATGTCCACGAGGAAGAAATTTTGAATGACAATCAAACCAACATGATTTCTTCCCATGTAAGAGATAAAATGAATCATTATCCTCCAAGCAATACAAACATTCAAATCTCTCATGCGTGTTCCATCTATACAACATCTCATACACTGGAAAGTCGCTAATTGTCGAGAACCTAATCTCCTTCAATGTAAACTTTTGCTTTGTACATATATCGTATGCAAGAATTTCTTTGTTCAAATAATCTCTCAATTTTTTAATCAATGGTTGAAGAAAGACATCAAAACTTTTCTAATATTATTTTGGTCTAGGAATCAGCGGCTTTAATTAGAAACATAACTTTCCTTTTCAGATACATGTTTAAAGGTAAAATATGTAGAGGTAATATCATAAACCATAGTGAATATTCATTTCCAGATTTTTCCATATAGACTAAAACCATTAGAGTTCACAAGAAAAGATTAAAAAATAGAAATACAAGGTTGAATTTCATCCAAACCTCACCATCGGATGGTTGTTGTATTTCTCCTTTAATCTTTGAGTGTTCTACATGTAATCTCATAGAATACAATGATTTTCTTTGACTTATACAATATTCAACATATTTGATGCATGCATATAGAAAATCTTTTTTAATTACATGTATTTTGTTAATATGGTTTATTTGGAAAAATATTGTTGGCGCTGCAAAATGTATATTCCAAAAGATCTTTGTCTTCACCGTAAAACAACATGTGAATGCTTATGCAAACATCAATATATTTATATAGTATGCCTAACTATTTTAGGAATAATTTGACGAAATGAATCGATTGAAATCTCTCCTACATTGGACCTATTTTCATACTCATCAATATTGATGATAGGGATAAACATGACTAATCTTCATTAAATCCTTTGTGTATATTGTTTTGTCATATCCAAGAGGTCAAAGAATCATCTTGTATCATCGCTCGACTTCTATTCTGGCGTTTAATCTACAAATTTCGTAAAAACTTCTATCACCATTTCAACATATGGATTAGTTTTTGTTATTGTTGCTACAACTGTATCATCATCCCTTTCATTTGATAGTGATTCAAGCATCATCATTGCTTTAACACCATTTTTTCACCGTGCAAGAATCAAACATGATAATTCTCTACAAAGCAAACCTTATAAAGATGCTTGCAAACTATATCTTGACTATGGTACTTCATATTCTTGTGTAGTAAGAATTATTGTGTATCTCTTATGTTGATGGATCTAATTCTTTCCATACATTTGTTATCTCGGCCAACATATATTTATATTTGATGAAGAAGATACATTTTTAATGAATTTGAGAGTAAGTATATATTTGAGAGTAAATATAAATGAATGACGGTAGAAAAATAAAATGGTCAAAATTTTCCAATTGTCATCTTTTTTGACATTCAAAATTTTCAATTGTAATCCATTGATTATATCATGGATGGCCGTTAATAATTGGAATGGATATATGTTGAAAACAATGCACAAAATTTCAACAAAATTTTCAACGGTTTCCAACAAAATTTCACTACAAAAAAACTGGCGATTTCCAACGGACGCATCCGTTGGAAATCGCCAAAATTCCGTTGGAAACAGCCGTTTCCAACGGACACCAACGGATTTCCGTCCGTTGCGAAAAGTTCGTTGCAAATGAGGATCCGTTGCAATTCGTGACGACGTTCCAACGGATATTATCCGTTACAAAATTGCAACGGACTGTCAACGGAATACGCCGTTAGAATATTAGTAACGGATCACCGTTGCAAAACGTTGTGACGGACGGCCGTTGGTGTGCAACGGCGGTCCGTTGCAAAATAGGAAATCTTTGCAACGGACATCCGTTGCCACGTGGCGGGAGCTTGCAACGGATGGCCGTTGCAAACTGAAGACCGTTACCAGTTCCAACGGATGCCCGTTGCAACATTTGAATTTGAAAAAAAAAAAATAAAAAATAAAAAAAATTAAAATTAAAAAGGTTTTTAATAAAAATATCAAAATTATATTACAAACCACCTAAAATTAAAACTATTTCCTATTACAAATCGTTTAGGTCGGTTGCGTCGTTATCATCCCCACCATCACCACCACCATCCCCTCGAGACGGAGTTGCATCCGAATCGAGCCCCGGTTCTTGCTGCGGTGTTGATCCCCTCACCTGGCCCGACAACAACTCAATGACGCTCTCCAAATGTTGTATCTTCACTGATTGTTGCGCCGTTTCAGCTCGTTGTTCTCGAAGTTGTGCTTCGAGTTCTTCGATCCGCCGTTGTTGGGAAAAACTCTCTTGGACTGATGGAGGTACGGACGTTACGTCTTCGAGGATGTCCTTTTGAAGTGCTCCGAGACCGTACAGGCGTCCCTTATACGGTTTCACCGACTACAAAACAAATAATCGTAACGTTAGAATTTAACAAATTATATTAATAATTTAGAAACAAAATAATAAATTATTACCTCTAAATAGATTTGGTCCTTTTGTAAAGGACTGAGGTCGTCGGGGCTTGAACCGCAAGCCTGAGATTGCTGTGTGATCTTCTCCGTCACAGCTTTCACGGTTTGGGTCGCTCGAGGATCGACGAGTTCCGGTTCTTCAGCCTCTTCCCCGACAACCGACTTCTTCTTTGCGTGGGTTTCTAATACCACTTCAAGAAGAGTCGGTTCTCTTCCCATCCGTTGCGTCTACAATATAAAAAATTTTTGTTAGATAAATATTTAAATGAATAAAAAAATCTAAATAATTTAAAATTTACCAATTCTTTTTTTCTTTTCGCGAATGATTCTGATCCCGAAGTATGGCGATGGGGACCATCTCCGGGAACCTTCTCACCGTAGCGATTTTGTTTAGCCTTCTCGCTCTTGGCCTTGAATGATGCGGACTCCCAATGCTCAATCAATTTGTTGAAGACCGTTTCGGTTGCCCATTTCGGTCTGCTGTTGTTGGCGTAGTAGTTCCGCTTCGCACCATTCATCATGATGCGCATCCAAATCTGCATATCGCGCACCCATGCAGTGAAGATGCACGTTGTATGAATTCGGCGCCATCTGTATGAACGCTGCAAACAGAATTATATAATTAGTAGTTTTCAAATATATATTTTTAATTTTAAAATTCAAATATAATTAATAAAACTTACCACAAAAGTGCGCCACCATCGCTGGCGCACAACTTCTGGCGTAACTTGCCAGGAGTAAAACAGATCGTCTTGCATCGATCCCCAAATCATGTTGTTATTAGTGTGTCTTAAGACATCACTCTCATCAAACCTGCATAGCAAAATATCAAGTTAGTAATATTTACGCAATTTAAATGAAATTCATAAAATTACATTAACATTACCATAACGTTCCAGGAGAACGTTCGGGATCGATGATCGGAAGGGTTGGACGCCCATCGAAATCATCGATCAAGGCATCGATATCAACCATATCGTCCTCGTCAACAAATATCGGCGGTGCCGCTACTGGTGGTGGCGGCGGGGGAGGCGCTCCCGCGGAACCGGCCAACATTCCCCCGCTTCCTATAAAACGTCTTCTCATTTTTGTAAGTTTTGGTAGTGTTTGAGATTTCTGGATTTGTTTGGCGTTGAAATAAGAAAAAATCCGTCGCAACATATATATATCGAAATTTCCAACGGGCATCCGTTACAAATTGCAACGGATGACCGTTGGAAACATGCGTCATTGTAACGGAATAATTAAATTGACGTAACGTTTCAGCTCCCCACCGGCATCCGTTACAAATTGTAACGGACGTCCGTTGGAAAGGCAGACGAGCCGCCATTTAGCCATAATCGCATCGGGAATGTAAATTTCCAACGGGCATTCGTTACAATTTGTAACGGATGCCCGTTGGGAATCTGAAAAACGGTTAAGAAAAGCTGCAAATTCGGCAGTAATCATTACATGTTCCAACGGACATCCGTTAGATTATGTAACGGATGTCCGTTGGAAAGGTACACCTGGCTTCAAACGTGGCGGAAATTTACCATTAAAGCTACACGTGGCGGAAATTTACCATTAAAACT
>CM071873.1:26889959-26908504 GCA_036759665.1 Gynandropsis gynandra
TTTTTTGAAAATGTTTTTGTTGTTGATGGTTTGACGCACTTGTTGGTAAGATCTAAATAGTTTATGTTCCAACGGACATCCGTTGCAATTTGCAACAGATAGCCGTTGCAGGTTCACGTGAAATTATTTAAACTGGTGCCCTCGAAATTCACAAAATCAACGGTTATCAATTGCTATTTCTAACGGCTATCCGTTAGAAAGTGCAACGGACGACCGTTAGAACTCCTTCTAACGGAGATTCCAACGGGCGTTGCCAACGGATGTTGTCCGTTGCCATCCGTTAAATTTTGTGACGGATTTCCAACGGCATGTCTAACGGAGTTTTTCCGTTACAACTCCGTTGAAATTTACAACGGATATGCAACGGATCTCTGCCCGTTGCAATTTCCCCACATCCGTTGCAATCCGTTGGTAAAAGTTTCCAACGGACGGATCCGTTGCCCCGTCCGTTGGAAACTCCGTGTTTTTTTGTAGTGTTTTCCCAAGGTGTATATCTGATGAATGACCATTGATAATTTTCAACGGTCTTCTTTGTTGTTGTTGTTGATACTCTGTTGAATGTTTCAATGGACGTTTCAACGTTTACCAATGGAACATTCAATGTTGTTTTCTCTCTGATATCACGTCGATATCAGTTGATTGCAGTGGATGTTCGCTTTTTTATATCCACTGAAAGTAATAATTGCTTCAACATACGGATTTGTTGGTTCATCTGTTGAAATCAATT
Source organism: Gynandropsis gynandra (assembly GCA_036759665.1). Lineage (NCBI taxonomy): Eukaryota > Viridiplantae > Streptophyta > Magnoliopsida > Brassicales > Cleomaceae > Gynandropsis > Gynandropsis gynandra. Next base: position 26,890,687 of record CM071873.1, read on the forward strand.
GTTCTTTTGTAGTGATATCCTTGAAACTCATTCAGTATTTTAGAAATATGGATACCATTATACATATTGTATATTAAATCTTTTCACTCCAAACATCAAGAAGTTTGTTCTTCCACATCCATTAATTCATGATATCATATTAACATCAGATCAGATTCATGTATTCTCAACTTGGAGAAGTAATTCTTATCTATGAAAATGGTATACGTCATAGCAAAATCCACTAGATATATATATATATATATCATTGGTATTTGGTTGAATCATACCCTATATGAATTTGCTCAACGCAAAAATTTTAAGAAACCTACAATAGAAATATAAATTGCATATAACATTTTAATTGAAGGTGCAACGAAAAAATCTTGACACAAAAGAGAAAAGAAAGTACATTTGAAAAGAAAATAGAAAGGTAAGTCTTAAAGAAAACTATAATAAAAACATTTTTTATGTTTATCCTCTCCCTTAAATTTGAATGGATCATTTACCATTCTCGAGTTGGTTATGAAAATTTGAATTATCCAAGTGTATACCATACTTGTCATCTTGGTATAAATCAACAAAAATATTTTGGAAAACGATAAGTTTAAGGCTAATGTGAATTCATACATTGATGCCATATAGTCTCTTTTGGCTTTAGGTCACGCTACGTTGTTCATTATTTCGATATCTTTCCTTTTTTATCTCCATTGTGGAAATTACTTGGTGGATAACCTCAACATTGATGCCCACGGTAACAACCACAATCATACATATATCCATTCTTGTAGCTATTCATGTGATTATAACTTGATGATGTAGTATTCGTAAAAATTTTAATCAAAAGTTTTGAAGGCTAGTGATTGCCTATATAGGAAGAAAATTCAGAGGATTGACCTTAACGCCGTACCTCTAGCATTTAATCCTTTGCCAAAATGAAAAAAGAAAGCTAGTATAATATTATTTATAACTTATTTATTCTATATTTATATATTTATATTTCTATTAATTATATAACTCTTTTATTTTTTTTATAATAGATGTGAAGGATGGAGAAAGAGCCAATACTATTGGAACTCACGATCGACCTACACTTTGATAAAAAGTCAGTCAACTTGAGTTTGAGGGTGAAATCGGTAAAAATGTTTGATATGATCCTAGAGGGATGTTCTTTTGTTAGAGGCGTAGAAACAGACTCAAACTCCCTAGCAACTCGATAGCAAAACCTAGGGTTTGTATTCTCGAAGAAAAGACATCCTAAACCTCAACTACAACTCGACTAGAAAACCCACACGCAATGAATGATGCAATAATACTTATGATTTAGTGTGATAATTTTGTGAACAACTCAGAATCTCTCCAAGAGTTCGGTAGCTAAATCTTTAGGATTAACAAGAAAAGACAATCTCAATTAATCAAAGCTTTGGTAAATTTTCATACAATGGGTTCTCAATTTATATAGACTAAACAATAAAGAAAATTGAATAAAATAAGTAAGCGTAAGAAAACTTGGTAAAATCATTGGGTAGAGCTGTCAGATCGCTTGGTAGAGCACCGCATAAGTCTTAATCCTAAAATCCACAAAAATATATTGGTACAAAAAAAACGCTCAGGTTGAACGTTTTGCTGTTGTGGTCGAGCATTATCTGTTGCTCTTGTTTCTTGCTCCTCTCAGTCATTTCTCCTAATAGAAACCTATTGTAGTCTTTCTTAAGTGTTCCTTGACGTCTTCGTGGAGTTGTTATCCATCCTTTCATATCTAATTATTTCATATGATCGCATTCTGATGTTGGCATGATAACTATTGTTATAGGAAAACTCAACTAAGAGTAAATGGTTTTCCAAACTTATAAGCCATCCATCGCACATGTTCACAATAAATTTTCAATGTTTTGATAGACAGAAATGATTGTCCAACGGTTTGTGAATAAAAGGTTATGCTGATGTAATATTTTGTTCTTAGCTTTTTTTGGAATGCCTACCAAAGTCATGACGTGAATCAACCATCTCATTATGATACAATACTCGTTGGAATACCATGTAGTCTCCAGATCTCTTCAATGTAAATCTTGGCTAACTTATCCACACCATATGTTTTCTTGATCATAACAAAACTTTGTTGGTCAATATGTCTATGATCACTCATATGGTATCCTTTTCACTTTGTAACCTTGCATGCCTAGTCACAAAATTTATAGTGATAGATCCCATTTTTTAACTAAAAAAGTGAAAGGGTTTGTAAATTATCGCTTGGAACTTGTTGTTCGACTTCAATCAGCTAACAAGTTGGACATCTTGCGTTCCAATAGGGAATATCTTTTTTCATTCTTGTCTAAATAAAGCTTCTTAATGTTAAGATGCATTTTAGTTGATCTCGAATGAATGAAAACCTTTGATCGATGGTCTCGTCCACAATTCTATCTTCTAATCCATGCATTCTTCTGTACACTAATTTGATTGTTAATCATCTTTAGTTTGTCTTTGATAATCTAGCATGTCCTATACCTTGAATCTTGCAAATTACCATGAATCTCCTATAATCTCACTTCCAAAAATTTCAAAATTCGAATTGTTTCTAGAGTTGTCTTGATTCACAAATTAATATCACAACAACCAATCCATTACCAGAATTACATGAGCTTAACAAAAACAATTCTCGTCCGAGATAACCATGGTACCTTGTTCTATTTTTTTTTTATTAAATTGGTTAGAAGTAAATGCAATTAAATAAATATATCTGTAATAATATTTTGACTTTTGTAATGTTTCTTATTTTACGGATAATCTTATCGACTTTTAATGCATACAGAACAGGTCGAATTGAAAAAAGTTAATAGGATTATATCTTAATCTTTAACAACCGGATCAAATTTGTTGGAAAAAATTTATATATTGAAACATGTTGAAACATTAATAATAATACTATAATCGTAATATATATATATGGATGTAGGTTATATAATTATATATGAGCATATATATTACTATGTATGTATATGTGGCATGATATATGATGTGTATATACATAATATATGATATATCATATTATAAATTTATATATGATATATGTATGATATAACTAATGAAGAAAAGATAGAAAATTTAGGTAGATCTTTGTAGTTTGATTGCACACATTTCTTTAGATTTTGAGTTTGATGTTTCCAACATTCTTAATCTTTGAGAGATTTTCATGTATATATCATTATCCAAAGATCCATATAGATATGCCGCAAATACATCCATAAGGTACATATCTAAATCTTTTGATTAAACTCATAAAGTATCTAAATGTGATTGCATCCATAACAGAGAAATATGTTTCCTCATAATCAATTCCAGGTCTCTGAGAAAACCCTTGTGCGACAAGACGTGTCTTATATCTTTTGATCTCATTGTTTTCATTTCCCTTTCGCACCAAAATCCATTTGCATTCAACTTGTTTAACATCATTAGGAGTTTGAACAATGGGTCCAAATACTTTTCTTTTATTCAATGAGTCTAATTCTATTTGCATAGTTTCTTTCCATTTTATCCAATCATATCTTTTTTGACATTCTGACACTGACATTGGTTTGGATCTTCATTATCATTTTCAATTTCTTTGGATATAGAGAATGAGAATATTCCATCATTATCATTTATTTCATCTCTTATTATGATTTCTTATCATAGATATAGTTTATGAAAATCTCATTATTCTCTATATGCTCATGATTATTTTCATCACTTTCATTATGGAGATCATCTTCCTCATTTGTTTCTTTGGAATATTCTCTATAATTTGAGAACTAATATATTTATCAAACTTCTCTATTTTTCGAGAATTTTTCTTTAGAACCAAGTGATCTTCCACGCTTTAACCGTATTGTAGAATCATTTGAAATTTTTTTCACCCGCATGATCTTTTGGTATTTCTATACGAGAAGGTGCGTTTGTAGCCGATATATATGATTTGTAATCCGTGTTGTATCATTGAACCTATCTGGAAGTCAATTTGCAATATTTTTCAAATGTATGATCTTTTGCACTTCAATATTGCATTGTTTTGTAGGAGGATCAAGATATAACAATGATTGTATTTTATATGTTAAATCTTGTGAGGCTTGTTTTATTCCTCCTCCTAACGCTGGAAATTCACTCTCATTAAAATCACAATCAGTAAAATGAGTTCTGAATATGTCACTCGTTTGTGGTTCAAGATACCTAATGATAGATGGTGAATTATATCCAACATAAATTCCCAATCTTCATTGTGGGCCCATTTTTGTCTGTTGTGGAAGAGCAATCAGAACATATACTGCACAACTAAATACTCAAAGATGAGATATATTTGGTTCTTGACCATTTTTTAATTGCAATGGAGAATCTTTATGATAAGCATTTGGTCTTATTTGAATTAGTGTTGCAACATGTAAAATGACATGTCTCCAAGCAGAAACTGAGAGTTTTATTCTCATTAGTAATAGTCGAGCAATGAGTTGGAGACGTTTAATTAACGATTCAATCATACCATTTTGTGTATGAACATGTTGTACGAGATGTTCAATATCAATTCCAATCGATGTACAATAATCATTGAAAGCTTGGAAAGTGAATTCACCAGCGTTATCAAGCCTCGCTTTCTTAATAGGGTAATCAGGGAATTGAGCTCGTAATTTTGTTATTTGAATAAGAAACCTCACAAATGAAACATTATGGGTTGATAATAGATAAACGTGTGACCATTTGCTTGAAGCATCGATCAATACCATAAAGTATCGAAATGATCCACTTTGTGGATGAATTGGTCCACATATATCCCCAACTATTTGTTATAAAAATGATGGTGATTCATGCCCAACTTTGACCGATGTTGGTCTTATTATCAATTTTCCTTGAGTACAAGCAGTATATATGATCTCATAAGATTGAAATATCTTCTCATTTTTAATGGAAACCATTGGAGTTTTCAACGATTCTCCGCATCATTATTGAACCAGGGTGACCCAGTCGATCATGCCAAATCTTAAACATATCTTTATACTTTTGGTTGAAGGTGGCATATCATTCAACGACTCTTATCTTTGTAAAATATAATCCAGATGATAAAGCTAGTAAATTTTCTACAATATGTTTCTTTCTAGAATCATTGTCATGATATAAAGATATTCACCATTTTCATCATTCATTATTTCAACATGATATCCATTTTGGAAAATATCTTTGAAACTAAATAAGTTTCTTTGAGATTGTAGAGAGAATAATGCACTTGTATAATAAATTTGTCCCTCCGAACATTATAAAATTTCCTTATCCACATCCCTCAATTATTTTTGCACTTTCAGATTTCGTATTGATAGTGGATTCATGTATTCTCATCTTAGCAAAATATTTTTATTTTTCAATATTGTGTGCGTTGTAGCACAATCCGCTAGACATATATCTCCATCATCGATGTTTGATCGTAATATATTTTGTGTTACTTTGAACCGACAAATATAGTGATGTACTTGAAATATATGAAAATTATAGTTTCATATAATATACAAAAATTAATAAAATACAATAATAAAAGATAAAACTTAAATTAAACACCAAAATAAAAATACATTTAAATTAAAATAACAAGCTAAAGCAAAAAAAAATAAGAATAGAAAAATTCATGTCGATATCATTCATTGTCATTGTGGTCCACGAAATATGCGATGTTGAGATGGATTCCACCCTTATTGTCATCAAGGAAGTCATCGAGATCATCAGAGACAAAGTTCGTTTGAACATTTTTGCATTTATGTTTTTGAGACTATTGGTATAAATCAACAAAATGTCTCGATGTCCGATACACTTGAGACCAATGTCCACGTATACCGCACCGATACCATATTGTATTTTTTCTCTTTTTTCTCACATTTTCATTTTCAGTCATTTGATGATCCTTCTTTTTATTATCTCTAATATGGAATTGTTTGGTGGAATGCTTCGACCTCTTCCTCTATCGCATCCATGACCACGACCGCGACCACGTCCACGGCCTCGGCCAAGACCACGTATATATCCACATCCACCGCCTCGGCCAAGACCACGTATATATCCACGTCCACGACCTTGTTAATGGTTACAATTCAATGAAGTCGCATTCATTCCATAGAACGATGTAGAACCACTAGGATGAGCATGTTGATTTTTCATTAAAAGCTCATTTTGTTGTTCTGCAATGAGGAGCAGCTACAACAACTCACGATAGGTTTTTAAATCCTTTGTGCGATATTGTTGTTATAAAATGATATTATCAACATGCAATATAGATAATGTATTCTCCAAATTATCGTAATCACTTATCATTTTTCCACATAGCTCCATTCCTAAGATTATTTCGAACATTGCCAAATGATATTTATCCATGGATTTGTAATCCTTAAATCTCAAATTTAGCTAATCATTCTTTGCCTTTGGGAGTATCACATATTTTTTGTGATTAAATTGATCTTTAAGAGATTTCCACAAATCTGTGGGATCTTCTTTTGTTCGATATTCATTCTTTAACCCATCGGCAATATGATGACGTAAAAATATCATGACTTTTGCTTTTCCTCCCCTAAGTAATTATTATCTTTATCAATAGTGACATTGATTTTTTTGTTGTTTAGATGTATTTTAACATCAAATGTCCATGTCATGTAACTTTTTACAGAGGCATCAAGTGCTACGATTTTGAGATTCGCCAAAGTCGACATGATAACTATATTCAAAAATAAAATTCAAGTTATTCATTATCAATAATAATATTTAGAATATGATATAAAAAATAAATATGTTAATAAAAACAATAAATTAAAAATTAAATTAATAGATAAAAATTAAATGACATGAATAAATGACATAAAATAAATAATTAGTGGTATGGTCTCCTTTATAAAAAATAAATAAAATATAAATACAGGGGTATTAAGATATTAACTCGTAGTCGAGTCTATAAAATTATATAATTTAAAATATGTATTTAATGTTTGATATTTAGCCCATAATATTTGATATTTAGTCCATGACGTCTGAATTTCAGTATATGATGTCCGATATTTAGTGTATGATGCCCGATATTCAGTCCATAATGCTCTATATTCAGTCCATGATATTCAGTTTAGTATGTCCGGTATTTAGTCCATGATGTCTGGTGTTTTGTCCATGTTCATATATATATTTTCTAAACCGAGTCCAAAATGAAAACAAAAATTGATTGAAAATAAAATAAACAGATTTAAAGAAATTTTTTTACGGTAATTTTTTTTACGGCGTAATTCTTTTTATTGTGTAATTTTTATACGGTGTGAAATATATGGTTTTTATTTTTAGTTTGTTAAAACGTTCGTGTTGATAACATGTTGAAAATTTATAATAATACAATAATCGTAATATATATATATGTATATATATTGATATAGGTTATATAATTATATATGAGCATATATATTACTATTTGTATATATGTAGCATGATATATGATGTGTATATACATAGTATATGATATATCATATATATATATATATATATATTGTATTATGAATACATTTATATATGATATATACGTATGATATTGTAGGAACAATCCTTTATACAATAACTTAAAAACAGAAACAACAGATATAAATACCGAATGTTTGATCGAGGCCTGCTAGCAGTGTCCTAAGATAGAATTTGTTTCCGCCTAGAGGATTCAACGATCACAGAATTGTCTTCTGCCGAATCTACTTTGTATTTTGTTTTTATTAGAAGAGAGCAGAATGAATTGAATTGTTTTTTCAAAAAAAAGTCTCTATTTATAGAGCACTTAGGAGCCAAAATTCGGTTAACCTTGAACAGTCATGACTGTTCATAAGGTTGTGACTGTTGATAGAAGGGTTGTGTCTTTTCGATTCAAATTCGAATGGTTGTGTCTCTTCGGTTCAAATTAAAAGGGTTGTGTCTCTTCGGTTCAAATTCAAAGGGTTGTATCTCTTCGTTTAATAGTTGCATCTGTTCAGTTCAAACCCAAAGGTTGTGACTGTTCATAATCCGAAAATATTAAAAAATTAAGCTTAAGTTTAAAAGGTAATTTCGGATTTAATCAAAGACCCTAAGACCCCTATCTTTGACATTTAATATATTAAATGTCCACAAGCCTTTTTACATTGCCATTCCAAAACCTCTCACCAAGCCATGTCATGATTCAAATGACTAAAGTGGGAAAGCATTTATATAGTGTATTAAATACTTTCTATTTTCCAATGTGGGACTATGTGCCTTCACATGCCCTCTCTTCATTTTTCTATCAGATATAACTAATGAAAGAAGGGATAGAAAATTTATCCAGAATTTAAAAATGAGAGAATGAAGAGAGTTTGAGAGTTTGTAAGTTCTATATTGAAATAATTGTTTATATTGCATATTTATAGGAAAATAAATATGACTTTCAATTTAAAAAATCATAAATTCATTATAACCATTTATAAAAGAATTATCAATTCAATATGACCATTCATAAAAATATTAGACATTCACAACTTCACCATCTAGACACTGACCAAAAGCCGAATTCTAAAATGACACACGTCGACGACAGTTTGCATCGCCATAATGTATCACTTAAACTAGATTCGTCGTGGAGCAGTTGGCAAGGTAACAAAAATTATATAATTATAATTTTTTATAATTATAATAAAAAATCTAGTAGTTATATTTTTTTGTCCACATTGAAACAAAATCTAGTAGTTGGTATATAATATTATTGTTTTCTCATTATTCAGTACAACAATCAATCATTCATATAAAAAATATTAATAAAAATCAATCATTCATATAAAAAATATTAATAAAAATCAATCATTATTCTCTTATATCATTTATTTTATTTTTCATCACTTAAAGCGTTTGCCCGATTTTGTCCCAGTTCCTCTGCGTCTTCCTGCGCAAGATGTCACTTAATGTTGTGGAGATCTCTCGAGTTAGACCGGCAACGGACTCGGTAGACTCGCTCAAGCTCCCTCTCACATACTTCGATTTGAGATGGCTTGTATTCCACCCGAACAAACGAGTCATTTTCTACAGACTCCCTGAGTCAACCCGCGAGCTCTTCTATTCCGTCATCCTCCCAAAGCTAAAGCTCTCCCTCTCCGTTGTCCTCCGCTGTTACCTCCCTCTCGCTGGACGCATCGTGTGGGACCCACTAGACCTGAAGCCGAGCATTTTCGCCTCAAAAAACGACACCGTTTCGCTGACCGTCGCAGAGTCTGGGGCGGATTTCTCTCATGTCTCCGGCAACGGACAGCGTCAAGCCACCGAATTACGTCCCCTTGTTCCCGAATTACTGGTTTCGGGTGACTCAGAGTCCGTATCGGTACTGTCTCTACAGATCACATTCTTTCCAAACCAAGGGTTTTGCATCGGCATCACTGGGCACCATGCCGTTCTCGACGGAAAAACGGCAAGCATGTTTATCAGATCGTGGGCTCACATATGCAAGCAACACCACAATGAAAACGAAAACGTAGGTTTACCTTCTCTACCAGAAGATCTAACTCCGTGTTTTGATCGTTCGTTTGTCGTAGACCCTACCGGACTCGACAAAAAGATGTTAGAACTTGTTTGTGTAGTTCTTACTTTAGACCAAAACTAAGGTTGGTCATCACTCTATAGGTTTTTAGTGTTTGCGGAAATGAAAAAGAAAATAAAAGAAAGCATTCTGGAATTTTAAGGTTGTAACAATGGTGAAAAATTGCAGAAAGAAATTGAAGAAGATGAAGAAAATGGGTTGTATTTTAATACACCCTTACATATCATATTTATATTAGTTTTTACCTCTGCTTACATCAATATAACCACTATTATATATTCTACCCATAATACCCTAGTTTGTTGAGTTTGTTGGGATTTCTAACAGATTCTAAATCTGTTTTACAGGTGTTTACGGTTTGTTAAAATATGCTGGAACACAAGATTCTTCAATTATATTCTGCTGGGCCTCCTTAGATAAATGGGCTTCACTGTGCTGGGCTTCTTCAGGTAAATGGGTTGTATCGAGCTGGGCTTTTCATTTTGTCTTGGGCTCAAACCTGGCGGCCCATCAACAATTAGGTTTATAGGTTTTGGAGGGTTTGAGAGTATTCTCTCAAACACCCCTCTTCCACCTTCTGCCGACAGCCCTATGCTCGACCCAACCCTCTTCGCTGCCATCCTTCCATCGCCGTGTCCACCGTCGTCCATGCCGTCCGGTCGCCGAGGGGGAACGATGTCTTCAATCTCCCTCTCGGTTCCCCTCGGTGCAAGCTCCCTCTCGGTCACAACTCCATCGCGCTGCTCCCTCTTCGTCTCCGATTTGATTTCGTCTCCGTTGGTGCCGCCGCTCAGTCCGTCGTGCTGCTCCCTCTCCGGCGTCGATTCGCCGGTAAGTTCCTTCTTCTTCTCCGACGGTTTTCCTCCGATCCGAAACCCTAAGTCGTCTCTTCTTTTCGTTTCAGATCCTCTGCTCGGCAGTGCTTCGCCGAGGCTTCTTTTGCTCCTCACCTGGATCTCCGACGCACGGTAAGCTTCGTGCTTTCTCATCTCTTCTTCGATTTTACCATTTAACTCACTGTTTTTTCCGTTTTCAGATTGTTCGATGTTTCCAGGATCTTCGTTCTCAACGGGTTCTTCACCGGTTAGCTCTCTCACCTCGTTGAGCTTTCCGGTGTCGAAAGTGCCGAGAGTGTCGCGAGTTTCCATCACTTCATCCGTCGACTGCAACTCCTCGGTAAGTTTTTTAATTTTTATTTCAGTGTTTACCTCCATTTCTAACGCTTTGTTTTCCTCTGTGTTTCGAGGTTTTCTGTTGTTGACTTTGTCGGACAGAATCTTCACCGGCAATTCCTCCTCTCCAAAGCATTGTAAGATTTTATTTTGCCGCTCTTGGTCGTAGGATAGTTGTTGTAACCACAACTCACGGTTGGTGAGTGTGGTGAATACCGTTGTGTACTCAGCCTTAGGCTGAGCAGTAGGTTCTCCATTTTCGGTTTTGCCATCGGCTTTGCCCTCGATGGAACCACAAACCAAACAGTCCACCAACTTGGGGTTCTTAACCCCTTCAATTGATAAAACTTCATCAAATTTTAAAACACTTTTAAAATTTCTTACTTGATCAGTAGCTTCTTCATCCGTAGTTTCCTCTACCGCTGTTAAGTAACAGCTTTCCAATTTTTCTTCTTCCTCGAGCTTTTTAGGTGTTTTCCATCTCAGATTGTAGGTTTTGTCAACCATAGGAATCTCCACAACCTTAGCTCCCTTTTTATCCCGAATCTCACAAATACCTTCAGCAAACGAAACTTTGCAACCATTCCGTACCATTTGTGGTACACTTAACAAATTTTTACTTAAACCCGGGATCAAAAACACATCATTAATGATCCTTTTTCCTTTCTTAGTCATGATCTCAATAGACCCTTTTCCAGCAGTAAAAAGTTTTTCTCCATTTCCTACTCTAATAGGTATTTTAAAATTCCTATCTAGAGTAGTGAAATACCTTTCCTCCCGAGTCATGTGGTTTTGAAATAATTGTTTATATTGCATATTTATAGGAAAATAAATATGACTTTCAATTTAAAAAATCATAAATTCATTATAACCATTTATAAAAGAATTATCAATTCAATATGACCATTCATAAAAATATTAGACATTCACAACTTCACCATCTAGACACTGACCAAAAGCCGAATTCTAAAATGACACACGTCGACGACAGTTTGCATCGCCATAATGTATCACTTAAACTAGATTCGTCGTGGAGCAGTTGGCAAGGTAACAAAAATTATATAATTATAATTTTTTATAATTATAATAAAAAATCTAGTAGTTATATTTTTTTGTCCACATTGAAACAAAATCTAGTAGTTGGTATATAATATTATTGTTTTCTCATTATTCAGTACAACAATCAATCATTCATATAAAAAATATTAATAAAAATCAATCATTATTCTCTTATATCATTTATTTTATTTTTCATCACTTAAAGCGTTTGCCCGATTTTGTCCCAGTTCCTCTGCGTCTTCCTGCGCAAGATGTCACTTAATGTTGTGGAGATCTCTCGAGTTAGACCGGCAACGGACTCGGTAGACTCGCTCAAGCTCCCTCTCACATACTTCGATTTGAGATGGCTTGTATTCCACCCGAACAAACGAGTCATTTTCTACAGACTCCCTGAGTCAACCCGCGAGCTCTTCTATTCCGTCATCCTCCCAAAGCTAAAGCTCTCCCTCTCCGTTGTCCTCCGCTGTTACCTCCCTCTCGCTGGACGCATCGTGTGGGACCCACTAGACCTGAAGCCGAGCATTTTCGCCTCAAAAAACGACACCGTTTCGCTGACCGTCGCAGAGTCTGGGGCGGATTTCTCTCATGTCTCCGGCAACGGACAGCGTCAAGCCACCGAATTACGTCCCCTTGTTCCCGAATTACTGGTTTCGGGTGACTCAGAGTCCGTATCGGTACTGTCTCTACAGATCACATTCTTTCCAAACCAAGGGTTTTGCATCGGCATCACTGGGCACCATGCCGTTCTCGACGGAAAAACGGCAAGCATGTTTATCAGATCGTGGGCTCACATATGCAAGCAACACCACAATGAAAACGAAAACGTAGGTTTACCTTCTCTACCAGAAGATCTAACTCCGTGTTTTGATCGTTCGTTTGTCGTAGACCCTACCGGACTCGACAAAAAGATGTTAGAACTTGTTTGTGTAGTTCTTACTTTAGACCAAAACTAAGGTTGGTCATCACTCTATAGGTTTTTAGTGTTTGCGGAAATGAAAAAGAAAATAAAAGAAAGCATTCTGGAATTTTAAGGTTGTAACAATGGTGAAAAATTGCAGAAAGAAAATTGAAGAAGATGAAGGAAAATGGGTTGTATTTTAATACACCCTTACATATCATATTTATATTAGTTTTTACCTCTGCTTACATCAATATAACCACTATTATATATTCTACCCATAATACCCTAGTTTGTTGAGTTTGTTGGGATTTCTAACAGATTCTAAATCTGTTTTACAGGTGTTTACGGTTTGTTAAAATATGCTGGAACACAAGATTCTTCAATTATATTCTGCTGGGCCTCCTTAGATAAATGGGCTTCACTGTGCTGGGCTTCTTCAGGTAAATGGGTTGTATCGAGCTGGGCTTTTCATTTTGTCTTGGGCTCAAACCTGGCGGCCCATCAACAATTAGGTTTAGGTTTTGGTTAGGGTTTGAGAGTATTCTCTCAAACACCCCTCTTCCACCTTCTGCCGACAGCCCTATGCTCGACCCAACCCTCTTCGCTGCCATCCTTCCATCGCCGTGTCCACCGTCGTCCATGCCGTCCGGTCGCCGAGGGGGAACGATGTCTTCAGTTTGGTCTCTCAGAAACGACGACAACAGAAGAAGCCTTAAGCTGATGCCTACAAAGGAGATTCTGGGTGACGTTGTTCGGGTCACGCTCGAGTTAAGTCAGGAGGACATCGAGAATCTTCAAGACCGAGTCAAGAAGGAGTCATCGTCACATCAAGGGCTTCACTTGTCGACCTTCGTTGTCGCGTACGCATACGTATGGACGTGCATGGTTAAAGCGCGTGGAGGCGACGCGGAGAGACCTGTGGCTTTCCTCTTTGTTGCCGATTTCAGGCACCGACTTAACCCGCCGGTTCCGGCTACGTACTTCGGCAACTGCGTGGCTCCTACAGGTTGCTACGACCAAAAGGTAACAAAGTTCATATCTCTGCGTTGTGAAAGAAGACTACTATATTTACCAGTGTTCTAAAAGTCCTCTGCACGCTTGGCGCTCCTTGACCGCTCGGTGGTTTTTTTTTTAAAATAAAAAAGTGAGGTCAAAACGACGTTGTTTTGATACTTAAAGAAAAAACTAACAATGACATCTATCCATACGTTTATCTTTTATCGATTTTGTCATCATCATTTCATTTGTCTCTTCTATGTATTTCATTGTTTATTGTCTTTATCTAAGTATCTTGTCCCGCATTTGTATTTAATCCTCGTCTTTACCTTCATCTTTGTTTTCTTATCTTCTATCGTCTCTCGTATATTGTCATCGTCTTCATCTTTTGTTATCGTCTTCATTTTTCATCTTCATATTTGTTTCATCTCTACCCTTGGTTTCATCTCTCGCATTCGTCATCCACTACAAGAAAATTCGGATTTCGGGACTGCATTTGCGGACTGAAGTATCCGTCCCTAAATTTAGGGACGGATTAGGGACTAATTACAGACGGATTAAGAAAACAGTCCCAAATCCGTCCCTAAATTTGGGGACTGAACGTCAGTCCCTAAGTCGTCCGGAATTCGGGACGGATTAGGGACTGGAATAGTGGCGGTAGGGAAATTGCGGACTGCTTCGGCAAATTTGCGGACTGCACAGTCAGCAGTCCGCAATTTCCCTACTGAAAATATATTAGTCCCGATTCCGTCCCTAATTACAGACGACTTAGGGACGGTTCGCCGGGAAATATTTATTCCAGTCCGCAATTCGTCCCGAATCGGTCTTAAAATTTTCTATTTAATCCCTTCTCTTCTACCCGTTTCTCACACACAAATCTCATATATTTCTCTTTATATCTTGTTATCGTTTCTAATTGTAATGGCATCATCGTCGAGATCGAATATTTTCGTTTCGAGACAGTGGATGTATAGAAGAATTGATCCGGAAACTCAAAGTGTATCGAAGGAGTTTCTAGAAGGCCTTACACAGTTTATGACGGTGGCGACAAATCAACAAGTTTATAGAGAAAACGGTAAGTTGGTTTGTCCCTGTATAAAATGCAAAAATGAAAAATTCGTTAATGAGAAAACCGTTTGGAATCATCTCTATTTAAGAGGGTTTACTCCAAATTATTTTATTTGGTTATCTCATGGAGAGAACTTTGCACCACGAACGAGGGATGTTGTGGAAAATTTTAGTAGGGGTATCGTAAATAATGAAGTGTCTCAGACATTTCAAAATGTAGAAAACCCTTATGTAGAAATGGTGCAAAATGCGTTTGTGGAAAGAAACGAATATGAAAATATTGAAGAAGATCCGAATGAAGAAGCAAAAACATTTTTTGAAATGTTAGAAAATGCTAGGCATCCACTGTACGATGGTTGTAGAAGTGGTTTATCACGGTTGTCTTTATCTGCACGGTTAATGAATTTGAAGACAGAAAATAATCTTTCTCAGAACTGCATGGATTCTATATCGCAATTAGTTAGAGATTATTTGCCTGAAGATAATAATGCAGTCGAGTCATATTATGAAACAAAGAAGATGATGAGATCATTGGGTTTATTGCCGTATCAAAAGATTGATGTTTGCCAAGACAACTGTATGATTTTCTGGAAAGAAACTTCGGACTTGATCAATTGTCGATTTTGTGGAAAAGATCGATTTTATTTGACAAGAAATGGAAAATCGGTTCCGTTTCGTCGTATGTGGTATTTGCCAATTACAGACAGGATAAAAAGATTGTATCAATCGGAGAAGACTGCAAGCGACATGAGATGGCATGCCGAGCATTCAAGTCCTGACGGAGAAATGTGTCATCCCTCAGATGGTGAGGCGTGGAAACATTTTAACAAGGTATATCCTGATTTTGCAGCTGAGAGTCGAAATGTTTATTTAGGCCTTTGCACTGATGGTTTTAATCCATTCGGGATGTCTGGGAGAAATTATTCGTTGTGGCCAGTTATTATGACACCGTATAATTTACCACCAGATATGTGCATGAAGCGTGAGTTTTTGTTCTTAACAATATTAATTCCCGGGCCTAATCATCCGAAAAGAAGTTTGGATATATTTCTTCAACCACTGATTGAAGAATTGAATGAATTATGGAAAGGAGTTCCAGCGTATGATGTTTCGAGACGGCAAAATTTTATATTACGAGGTGCTCTAATGTGGACAATAAGTGATTTTCCAGCCTATGGTATGCTATCTGGGTGGACAACGCATGGTCGATTGGCTTGTCCATATTGCATGGAGGAAACAGATGCTTTTCAGTTGAAGTATGGACGAAAGACGAGTTGGTTTGATTGTCATCGCCGGTTTCTTCCTTCTGATGATACATTACGACGCAACAAGAGGAATTTCAGAAGGAATATTGTTGTGCGGAAATCTCCTCCTCCAATTTTGACCGGCGAAGAGATATTGTATGAACGACTTCTCGCTTTGGGTATTCCTAGGAGTATAGATTGCGGAGGAAACAATCATCCGAGAATTGATGGTTATGGAATTACCCATAATTGGTACAAGAAGAGCATATTTTGGGATCTTCCGTATTGGAAAAATCTGAAGCTTCGTCACAATCTTGATGTCATGCACATAGAGAAAATTTTTTTCGATAATATCATCAATACAGTAATGAATGTTACAGGAAAAACGAAGGATAACATTAAATCACAGAAGGATCTCGCAGAGTATTGCTCACGGAAGGAGTTACATATAAATGGAGATGGTAAAGCTCCAGTCCCGATATTCAGATTGTCTAATGAGGAAAAATATAAATTGTTGAATTGGTTGAAGGAAGACGTGAAATTTCCTGATGGTTATGCATCTAACATCGGAAGGTGCGTCGATATTCATGGAGGAAAGTTATCAGGGATGAAAAGTCACGATTGTCATGTATTCATGCAACGACTACTTCCTATATGTTTTTCTGAATTGATGGACAAGCATGCACACGAAGCAATCGGAGGTAACATGATTATTTTATATAGTATATAATTAGTGATTAATAATATAAAAATATTAATTGTAAAATAAACTAATTAATATACTTGAATTTTCAGGTATTGGCATATTTTTTCGAGATTTATGTGCGAGAAACTTAAGCGTAGATGTGGTTCGTAGACTTAAAAGTAACATAGTTACAATACTATGCAATTTGGAGAAGATTTTTCCACCATCATTCTTTGATGTTATGGAGCATCTGACAGTTCATCTACCACACGAAGCTGCATTAGGAGGTCCAGTTCAATTTCGTTGGATGTATCCATTCGAGCGATTTATGTTCCATTTGAAGAAAAAAGCCAAACAAAAAGCTCGTCCAGAGGGTTCAATTGTTGAACAATACGTGAATGAGGAGATATCGTTCTTCACTTCTTACTACTTCGAACCACATGTTCAAACACGAAGTAGAAATCCAGACAGATGTTTTGATGGTGGTGTGACATTTTCATATCCAGTACCAGATGTTCCAGATATTTTTTGCGGCGTGGGTCGAACAGCTGGTAAGGCGAAAGAGATATGGCTATCACAACGAGATCTACACATCGCACATACATATGTTTTACTCAATTGTGAATATCTACGGCCTTTTGAAAGGTAATATCTTATAAATATATAGATTCAATTACGTATGCGTATTTTATTTGTAATATTAAAATAATGTTTCTGACATTATTCAGGATGTTCGATGATGTATTGAAGAATACATATATGAATATTGATGAATCTCAACTCCAAGAACTTAAAGAAAGAGATTTCTCCACAGGGATAAGACAATATGTAAGTAAATGATAAATATATATTATTGTTAAAAGAACATATTTATATCGATGATTGTTTCATTTAATGCAGGTTGAGATTGGCAATCACCCGTTATGGCTACGCGAGCTTGTTAAAGGACCAACTCTAAAAGTTATGAGTTGGCCCATGTATTTTACACGTGGTTACAACTTTCATACATACGACCACGGAAAATTGAAGTCAACTATGAACTATGGTGTATGTGTGAAAGGTGAAAGCTATTGTGAATCGACCGACGAACCAGATTTTTATAGGATTTTAAAAGACATTTTGCAATTGGAATATCCAGGAATTAATAAT
>CM071873.1:26936833-26950649 GCA_036759665.1 Gynandropsis gynandra
AAACTGTTCGGCTTTCTCGTTTTCGCCAATTTTTCACGTCGAAAAACTACCGAACTTCCATTTTTCCACGTTCGAACATTAAGGGCAAGTTTGTCTTTTCTTCAGTTTTTATTTTTCGGATTTAATAATTATTTTGGAAAAGGGTATTTTTGAAGTGGTTTAGCCCTATGAAGGTATTTCTGATATTCCGCCCATACAAAACCGCATGTCAACTATTTAGCACACATCCCAACTGCACTAAATCTATTTTGATATTTACACATGCTACATCAAATTGTAAGACGATGTGATGTATATTATTTGCTAAACCAGCAACGAAAATACTTTTCAAAATTTCATATGATCAGCCATCTAATATGTAACATCAATCTTGAGAAAAAGTACAACTCTAATTCTCAAATTTTACCAATACATAGAAACAGTTTCATTCCTCTGTTGTTCATATGTCAAGGGCTAGTGAAGTTTTGCACGTTGTAATGACTTAAATCACATGCTCCACCGCGTGTGCAAACCCCATCAAAGATAAAATTGCGTAGACCGGGCATCGATGTCGATAATGCCATAGTAACATTATGGCAACACCATAATAACGACAACATTGCAATTGTATTTGTGTTGTCAAGTTCAACATTGTGTCAACAACAACATTTGCGTTATAAATGACTTACTATGGTAACGTTGTTTTAATATATTGTAACACAATGTCAACGAACATAGAGTGATAAAATATATGTTGGAATTTTCAAAGCAGGGGTCATGCAAAGCCAACGCCAGTCGTGTAATGCAAGTTTTCTTGAAGTTGTGCTAAATGTTGTTACGCCCCTTTGTTAGAAGTTGTAACGACATTGCACTAGAAACCAGACATTAAGAAAAAAATGATTAGTAGTTTACAAGTGTCATAATTTTTAACGTAATTGCAGTTACTAAGTCCATGATAATCCAAGCTGACGGAGAGTATGGAACTGGTTAAGAAGAGAACGAGCAAAAATATCTAAGATATGTGACCAATTCATATGAGAAATAAAAAGCGTACAAGGCTATGAAAGAGAAGTTATTAGTAGCGTAAAGCAATAATTTACAAGCTAATACAAGGTCATCATATATAGGGATAATATTTTTTTACATGTGTAGGTTTGTCAAGGATAAGGTGTGCAACATTATAATTGATTGAGGCAGTTTTATAAACACAATGGGTGCATCCATTATTGATAAATTGAGACTGCTCACCACAAAACATTTGAAGTCGTAGAAGCTTTAATTCAGAAATCAAGGTGCATCGTAAGGTGAAGGTTTTTTTAGCATTGGAAAATACAAGGGTGAGGTTCTTTATGACGTTGTACCAATGCATGTGGGACACTTATTCTTGGGTCGACTTTAGCCGTTTGATACTCGTGCACATCACACCGGGTTCAACAATAAGTACTCCTTTGACTCTATCATAAAACACGTTTGATTAGTCCCACTAACACCAAATAAAGTGTTCAAAGATCAAGTTTGATTATTGAAGAACGATAATAGACAATATTCAATGGGTGACCATCAGATAATTCACCAAAATAATGAGGTTTTGACATAAACCAGAAAAAGGCTTGTGAAGGACAACAATGTACGATGATTGTACTTATGTTAAAAAGGCGTTGTTCACTAGCGAACTCACCAATTCTTTGCCTAATGTTGTCTCTAATTTATTGTAGGCTTTCAAGGACTTGTTTCCTGAAGAAACACTCAATGGATTACCTTCACCGTGAAGAATCGAGTCAATTATAGAAATTAAATGATAGTGGATCTTATGAACTACCAATGAGGCCAAGATGTGAAAGGCGAGTTTGAGAATGAGTTGATGATGATTTAAGCAAGATAAATGTTAAGATTCTTTTGTTTCACGAGAAGAATAATGTTGAGTTGTACCTTGAATTGGAATGGAAGAAGGAATTATTTTTTTTACATACACCAATACTCCTAGCTGGAAAATTTCTAATTTCTCTCCAAACAATTCATTGACTACGTTTTGGCATGGTGGGATCTATTGGTAATGTTGCGGAGAAGGAATGAGAACTTCCAACCGTCACTTGGTACGAGATGAAAAATATCATGTGGCGATGATTTGTTCCAAGTTATTACTATTGGAATACCTTAAAGAGTTGAAACAATGTGAAATAAATGTCGATAAGTACTTTGAGGATATGGAAATATATATGATTAGGATTTATATTGAGAAAATTGAAATTGAAAAATTCATCGGATGATTAAACCATAAAATTGCAGAGAAAGATGTGCTAGAGATATCGAAAATGAAAAGAAAAGGAAAGTCGATCCAAAGTACCATATTGGTTCTTCAAAATTTCGCCTTCCAAATGGTGATAAGGATAAAAAATTCTCTTGTTCAAAAGCGCCTGCGAAATTTTGATAGAAAGAAAAAACTAACTCCAATGTATTCCAACCTAAGAATTCAAGTACTCATGATGCTCTTCTCACTAATGTAAAAGACCAATTAAGACATGTAAAGATCAGCTCTCAACCCTTTTAAAAACACGTTTACATACACATTTCAGCCAGATTGATTCTTTGATAATTGTAAGTTCGTAGATTAAACATTTTAGAATTCATTCAAATTTGTGGACAAAAATTTTTGGTTCGTAATTAAAGATAAAATTTTCTAAAATTCTGTATGAAACGTTTTGTCAATAATTCTTAATGAAATTTTCATCCTAAATAATTTTGTAATTCTTTTTCGAAATTAAAAATAAATTTAAATTATAGTTTAATAATAATAATCAATTTAAAAATCATAAACAAAATCTTCTCCTTTGTTGGTACTTCTTCTTTTTTTATTGTCGACATCGATTTTCTCCTTTATTTAAATCCAATGGAGGAGCTTTGGTGCCTGCTCAAGTCATTTATGATTGTTAGATGACTCTCCTCATTGATTTGTTCAAGACATGCCTTTAACATCATCTCCATGACCTGGACTCTCTCGTCTAGATTAGGTAAAACCACAATCCACATTATCAGCCCTTACATTAGAGTATCCTCATTTGGTATACCCGCAACAAAAACTACTACAACAACAACGCCATGTTAGTCAGGTTGATATACCCTCTTATGTGAATGAGGCGATGAAGGTGTGGAGTGGGAAGCTTCTGAAGCCCAAAATTAAAGACCTAGACAAAAGAATGATAATAATGTAGCAGATGGCAAATTGTTGTTTGAAATCTATAGGAAGAGGAGAAGACTTTGCTCTCTTTGTTTGATTCAATCAATTTAGAAGTATTTTATAGGAAATGAACTGAATATTTCATTTTCCACAACCATTTTTGTCACCCAACTCGATATTAAGAACCAAATTTTGATTCATTCATAAAGAGATAAAACAAAAATTCTTCATTTAAGTAAGGTACAAAATAAAATCTAATACTCTATATGTCATTTAAGAGACAAATAAAAAATTAATCCTTAATATGTCAGGAATATAGCTAAATAGACTTTTTATCACTAAGTTAATAGTTTTTAGAAGTGTCAATCGTGTAATCGTGACAATCAATGTTTTAAGTGTATGGAAAGAAGACATGTGGCGCGTGGTTGACTCAATCGACGGGTGGTGGTGCTTCATGACAAAGAGATTGAGATCTAAGAGAGAAGTAACATATACTTGATATCTTCAAATGATGATGTAGAAGATCAAGCTCAAGTTTAAGAAGAACTACTTCTCACAAGAAGAGCCTTAATTTTGCAAGCCAAAGCTAAAGAACATGACCAATGTGAAAATATTTTTATGATAAGTTGTCCCATATCGGTTAGGACATTAATTTTGAACTCATATATATGATATTGGACAACCCTAAATTTTTGAGCTAGCTTTTGGGATTAGTTAAGCCCAACCCATATTTGATATGGTATTAGATCTTGGTTCATCCCGATTTGAATATACCGATGTTCGACCCTCGATTGTGATTTCCACGCTCTAGGATCGAGCCTGGACGTGAGGGGGAGTGTTATTATAAGTTGTCCCACATCGCCCAGGACATGAACGTTGGACTCATATATATGGTATTGGACAACCCTAAACTCTTGAGCTAGATTTTAGGATTAGTTAGGTCCAACCCATATTTGACAAATATATTACATTCTCAATGGATTGAGTGTGATCATAGATGGCAATAGTTGTACGAATTTTGCGAGCCTGACTATGGTTGAGAAGTTAGGTTTTGCCAACAACAAAACATCCTTTCATGTACATGCTACAATTGATGAGCGATAATGGTGAAACAAGGTTCAAAAATGCAAATCCGAGTTTCATTTTCTATCAAGAATTACATGGATGATTGCTTTGTGATGTTCAACAAGTAAGCCTCCAAGGAAAACCGATCCAACCAGTTTCATATGTTAGATCACAATACGTATCACCAAATTATCTGAGAATGCTTTTAAACAAAATTTCAAATGACCCAAAATACTCTCAACCACTTTTGGATTTCCCGGAAAATTCCTAACCCATGCCTTGGATCTCAAACCCATTGAACCAAGGAAAAATCATCCAAAAATTCTTGAACTACTTTCGAATTTCTCAAATACTCCCTCTGCCACATCAAATTGACAAAGGAATAATGTCCATCTTTCTTTTCGTGATCTGGTTCTTACATGGTATTAATGTGGCGTGAAAGTATTATGCCATTTATGTAATATTTTGATAGTTTGGATTTAAGTCGTAATTATTAAAGGTTAATAATTATTTAAGAAATGAAAAATAGATTTTTGTTTTCAGTTTTACACAAATCAAAACCCTAGTCGTCAAAAGAAAAAACGAAAAACGAAAAACAGTTTTCGTTTTTCTCGAATTCCGCACCAACGGTTGGAAAGCAGATCTGATATCGGCGTGGATATGCGTAGAGAGCTTGCGCTATCAAGTCTACCACATCCGATAATCACACATTCAACAAGAAAGGTATTACGAAATCTTTTCTATATTTGTTCGTCGTTGAACCCCCAAAAAACTAATCGTTAAACATGACTATATCTCATATTCGGGTTGATAAAAACACGCTTCCGTACCCCAAATTAACCCAACAGTGGCATCAGAGCGTCTGATCTTCTGTTTAGGATTAGTTTTTCGAACGTTTGTGAAAAACGGATCGAAAAAACGTAAAATTCGTGCGCGCGCACAAGAACATAACTCGTGCCGGCGGAGTGAGGGACAACCGCACGACCGAAACCCTAACCGGCCGGACGAGGGTCGTCGGTCGCGAGCGAAGGTTCGGCCGACGTGTCCAGGACCGACGCGGCACAGCCTGGACCGGCGCGGCACAGGAGAGACCCCGAGACGAGGCGACGCTGAGCAAGCTCCCGCTGCACGAGCGTTTTCGTACGTGCGTCGCACGATCGGGCGGCGATAGTCGAAGGGCGGTGAACGTCGAGGGAGAGAAGGCGAGCGACACGGTCGGGTTTTCGGAAACCCTAATCACCCCTTCGCAAAGCAGGCGGTTTCCAGGCGACGGGCCGACGACTCGCTGCCGAAAACCTTAACCCTAACCCTATTTCTGACCGCCGACTTTGCAGGGCGGGCTATTGACTCGCTGCCGGAAATGGCAAAGGGCAGCGGCGCAGGATGGGTTTCAGAAACCCTAGGCGACCCCTAACCGGCCTTTTGCCCGTGCCGATGGTTCGCACGGTCTAGCCGCGAGCGGGCAACGGATGAGGGCGACGGCAGGTGGGTTCCAGGAACCCTTGCCCAAGCAGCAGCGCCTCCCAACCCGACCAAGCGACGTTCTGTGAGCCCGAGCAGGCGACGCGTGAGCCCGAGCGGGCGCGTGTAACCCACGGGCAAAATTTTTTTTAAAAAATTAATTTAAAAAATATTTTAAATTAAAATTAAATAATTTTAATTTAAAATTAATAATTGAGTTCTTATACGATAAACTGTTTATCGTTAGGCTTTTCCTTCATCGTAGAAGTTTGAATAGGTTCTCGTTTACATGGTACGGCCTGATGTGATTATGTGATATAGAGCCGAAGTAAAATCACTATAAATTTTATGGGGATAAAATTTATAAAGAATATATTTTATATGTTTGGGAAACGTCTTGACTACCAAGGGGCTCAGGCATATAGTTATAGGTTGATGCTAATAAGAAATAAGATTTCTAATGTTATCGTAAATTGATTAGCGAATATATCATTTAGATGAAGTCCATGTCTTAATGATATATATACGATGTCTAACTCTCTGCTATAAAATTTTCCTTTCGTTTTCAGATCTCCTGAGAATGTCTCAGTTCAACTTGCGTCCAATCCTCGAGACCAACAAGCTGGTTGGTGAGAACTTTGACGAATGGCAACAAAATTTGGGCCTCGTGCTGACACATGAGAAGATGTTCGGTGAGCAGAGTCGAACGGCAAGGTCCAAGTTATCAGGGACTTTGTTCAAGTTCGCTCTGAGTGAGGGATCTCCTGTGGGACTCCATGTTCTTCGGATGATTAGTCTAATAGAACAGCTTGAGAAGCTGGGGTGTACCTTCTGCAAGGAGATGCAGCAGGAGATTATCTTGCACTCACTTCCAGAGTCCTTCTCCCCGTTCGTGGTAATCTACAACATGAACAAGCTGGACGTTAAGTTTCATGAGATGCACAACATGCTCATTGAGTATGAGAAACATATGTCCATTGGAAAGAGGGTATCGGGATCTGTGCTGATGGTTGAGTAGTCCTCTTATCAGAAGAGGAAGGGCAAGAAGAGGCCCTAGACTAGGCAGAACGCGCCTAAATCTGATGTGACCAGGGCAAAGCGCGGCGCCACCAAGGCCAACCAATCAGAAGCCGAGTGTTTCTTCTGTAAGAAGAAAGGTTATTGGAAGAGGAATTACAAGGAATACATGCAAGTCTCTCAAGGGCAAGAAACAAGGTAAGACATTCATGGAATATGTTTTCATGATTTCCTTAACCACTATTGATTCATCTAGATGGGTATTGGATACCGGTAGCAGTTTTAACTTCTACAATATGTTGTAGGGACTTAGGATCAGTAAGAGGTTTAGAAAGGGAGAATTCAATCTGAAGGTTGGAAACAGCGCAAGTGTTGCTGCTCTAACTCTAGGATCGATTTCTCTTGTAATGCCTACATGCAAGACTTTGCTGTTAGAAGACTGTTACTACGTCCCTAAATTTGTTTCGAACGTTACTTCTATTTTTATGCTTGATAGACGTGGATTTCGAATAGGTTTTAGTAATAACATTTGCTCTATTTATCATGGTGATGATTTATGTGTGAATGGTTATTTGCAACAAGTTCTTTATATCTTACCTGATGTTAATGTAAAACAAATTAACATGCATATTTCGGGCCATAAGAGAAAGGTGGATGATCGTCAAAGACAGACGTACCTTTGGCATTGTAGAATTGGTCACATTGGTGAGAAGAGGATAAACAGGTTGCATAAAGATGGTCTTCTAGGCCATTTCGATTATGAATCTTATGCAACTTGTGAGTCGTGTCTCACTAGTAAGATGACCAAATCTCCGTTAAGTGGAACCAGAGAGAGAGCTACAGAACTCCTAGGACTCATACATACCGATGTATGTGGACCTATGAGAGTTCAAGCCAGGGGTGGATATTCATATTTAATCACGTTCACTGATGATATGTCGAGATATGGATTTGTGTTCTTGATGAGACATAAATCTGAGTCTTTTGAAATGTTCAAGAGATTCTGCAGTGAAGTGGAGAAACAAACATAAAAGAGTATCAAGGTGTTGAGATCTGACCGGGGCGGTGAATATCTTAGTCATGAATTTGTCGATTATCTAAGGCAAAATGGGATTTTGTCTCAGTGGAATTCTCCTGGAACACCACAGCATAATGGTGTGTTCGAAAGGAGAAATTAGACTTTATTAGATATGGTTCGATCCATGATGGGGTTCACAGATCTTCTAATAAATCTGTGGGGTTATGCTTTAGAAGTAGCTGCTTATATTTTAAACAAGGTTCCCACTAAAGCGGTCTCAAAGACTCCAAATGAGATATGGAAGGGACGGAAACCAAACTTGAGACACATCAAGGTTTGGGGTTGTGCGGCCTTCGTTAAGAGACTTCAGCCAGACAAGCTTGATGCTAGGTCTGACAAGTGTAGGTTCATAGGGTATCCCAAGGAAACTATGGGATATTATTCAACCATCTGTCTGAGCACAAAGTGTTTGTGGTCAGAATAGTAATCTTTCTTGAGAGGGAATTCCTTGAGGAAGGAATTCATGGTGGGGAAGTAGTTCTTGACGAGATTCAAGAACCCGACGAACCAACACAAGCTCATGGACATGAGATGTCAAATGAGCGATCTTGGCTGGGAGATACGTTGTTAGGCTCCGGCGCTTCATCTTCAAATGTTGAAGTGAGTGCCCGTTTAGGAACAAGTTCAAGAACCTGTTCAAGAACAAGTCCAACAAGATATCCCAGTGCAGGTTGAACCTGCTACATAGGCTTTCTTGAGAAGGTCAACACGTTCTCGACGTGCACCTGACAGACTTAATCTGATGGTGCAAGAGGACGTGGTCGGTCATAGAGATGATGACCCGTTGACTTTTCAAGAGGCTATACAAGGCCCAGATATTGAGAGATGGTGGAAAGCCATGGAATTTGAGATGGAATCTATGAAGATCAACAAAGTATGGACTTTGGTTTATTCTTCACAGGCTTCCAGACCGATCGGTTGTAAATGGGTTTACAAGAAGAAGATTAGAGTAGACGGGCAGGTAGAGACTTATAAAGCTCGTCTAGTTGCCAAGGGGTATAGTCAATGAGCACGGATTGAATGTGAAGAAACGTTCTCCCCTGTGGCAATGCTCAAATCTATTCTGATTCTACTTGCGATAGCGGCGTACTATGACTATGAGATTTGGAAGGTGGACGTGAAAACAGCTTTCCTTAACGGAGAGCTCCAGGAAGAGGTTTTCATGACTCAATCTGAGGGTTTCACGTCGCTGACTCAAGTTCATATGGTATGCAAGCTTCAAAGGTCTATTTATGGACTCAAGCAAGCTTCTTGAAGCTGGAACATTCGCTTCAACAAGGCAGTTGAAAAGTTCAACTTTGTTAGATGAGATGAAGAGCCTTGTGTGTACAAGAAGCTTAGTGGGAGCACGGTTGTCTTCCTTGTGCTTTATGTGGATGACATATTGCTCATGGGAAATGATATTCCGACATTGCAAGAGACGAAGTCATGGTTGTCTGATCAGTTCTCCATGAAGGATCTAGGAGAATCAGCCTATATTCTGGGAATAATGATCTATAGGGATAGATCGAAGAGGTTGCTTGGATTGTCACAATCCCAGTACATTGACTGTATCGTGAGACGATACAACATGGAAAGTTCCAAGAAGGCTTATCTACCGATAGACACTGGAATTTGTCTTTCTAGGGAGGATTGTCCTAAGACCCTGGAAGAAAAAGAACGCATGAGCCTGATATAGCCTACGCACTAAGTGTAGTGAGTAGTTATCAGGCAGATCCTGGTGAGGAACACTGGAAGGTTGTTAAGAACATGCTTAAGTACTTGAGATGGACTAAGGACCAGTTCCTCATTTATGGTGGTTCTAACTTGGAGTTAGATGGATTCACTGATGCGAGTTTCTCGACGGACAAGGATGACAGTTGGTCCATTTGAGGCTATGTGTTTTGTCTGAATGGAGGCACAATAAGTTGGAAGAGTTCCAAATAGGCTATTGTAGCCGATTCGGTGACTGAAGCAGAATATATAGCGGCTTGCGAAGCAGTTAAAGAAGCGGTGTGGATGAGAAAGTTCATAGATGAACTTGGTGTGCTACCTTCGATAAAGGAAGCCGTTCCTTTATTGTGTGATAACACGGAGCTATTGCTCAGGCGAAGGAATCAAGGTCTCATCAGAAATCGAAACATGTTCTGCGGAAGTTTCACCTGATACGAGAGATATAATGCATGAGGACGTGAAAATCCAAAAGGTGGATGGAAAGGAAAATGCAGCAGATCCGTTCACGGAAGCACTTGGGTCAAAGGAGTTTGACAAGCATAAGCTGAGGATCGGATTGAGAGAGATGACTAGCTGGCATTAGTTTAGAGACATGTAGCGAGTTGTAATTTAGACATCGATTTCATTTTTAATAATATATGGCATTATTTTCATTTGATGAATTTTCATAAGTGTATGATAGAGTCCAAGATTAAATCTAAAACTTGACATTATGACAGAGATCATAAGAGTTAAGTTTTTGGTATGATTTAATCTGAATTGTTCTTGTTCGTAGGATCACTACTCGGACTACAGTGATCCGAGAAGAACAAGATGTATGTGATAAGTTTCTATGGTGATAGAAATCAGTAGATCTCTTTTACTGAATCACATATATGAGTGATACACATGATGATGTGATCACTCACCTGACCTAAAGGAAGAAATGCTTAATGGCTAAATAACCAATGAACTGTCACTAAGATTTCTCCAGATAGTTAGATAGTTAGTTTTTCCTTAGACTTGAGATCAGCATAGTAACTAGCATCTTATCTATTATTCTTTGATTCTGGACACCTAGTATCTGAGAGTACTAGTTGAATAAATATTGGGATTAATTAGATATTTGTATAGTTAGTGACTGATCAATATAGGATTCGTCAACTCTTGGTAAGAGTTTGAGCTCTATGTTGTTAGTAATCACAATGACTGTACGAATCTCTGGCCAGAGTACATTGAATGAATGAAGAAAGGTGTTTCTTAGGTTCATTCATCAGTCACTTGTGATTGACATGAGATATAGTTGATGATCCATAAGGCTGACAGTTATGACCATGCCTAGGATGCATCCGGATGTGTAAAGAAGGAAGGAAATACTAACGTCAACTTCACCCTGGTTCGTTTTGGGTAAGGTTGTTACCCATATGAGTAAGGATGTTACTTCACGCTATCCGGTCGTTGGGGGGTGTTGCTAGACGCCAACCTCGATTAGTTAATTAGTGGAGACTAAATGGCTACCGGTTTAGTGATGAACCTACGACGTCACACGCATACGAGTGTCTCGGTATCTGCTTGTGATTGTTAGGCAATCAGTGTGGAATGCAGTTATATTCATCCGCTAGCACCGAAGAATATAATTGTATTTGTTTTTCTTTTGGGGTTAGTACATAAGATGTACGGACAAGTATGTGTATGTAGATACATGTACTTCGACTATTTGAGATATTAGGTAAAGGCAAGTGGGAGATTGAAAGTATTAGGCCATTTATATAATATTTTGATAGTTTGGATTCAAGTCGTAATTATTAAAAGTTAATAATTATTTAAGAAACGAAAAACATGTTTTCGTTATCAGTTTTACACAAATCAAAACCCTAGCCGTCAAAAGAAAAAACGAAGAATGAAAAACAGTTTTCGTTCTTCCCGAATTCCGCACCAACGGTTGGAAAACAGATCCGATCTCGGCGTGGATACGCGTAGAGGGCTTACACTATCAAGTCTACTACATCCGATAATCACACGTTCAACGAGAAAGGTATTACAAAATCGTTTCTATATTTGTTCGTCATTGAAACCCCGAAAAACTAATTGTTAAAAATGACTAGATCTCATATTCGGATTGATAAAAACATGCTTCCGCACCCCAAATCAACCCAACATGGCGAAGATGATTTATTTACTTGCCACGTGAGATTCACGTCAAATGCAACAATTTTTCTTTAATTAAAAGAGTTTGAGATACATGACATTGATAAGGGAAGTTTTGAGAATTCGGATATGGTTTATGGGTTTTCAGACAATTTTTCCTATATATATATATAATCATTAATAAGTATATGTACATATGAATGAATGTATGTGCGTATATGTGCATGTTAAAACATATAAGTATGTTTATGCGGTTGTGTGTGTCTGTGTATAAATGTGTGTAACAAATGTGTTTATGTGTATATATATATATATTGTGTGTATGTACGTATATATATGTGTATTTATATTTGTATACGTATATGTGTATATGTAAATATATATGTATATTTATATATATGTGTATTTATATATGTGTATGTATTTACATATATGTGTTTATATATTCATATATATGTGTACATGTGTGTGCGCACGCACGTGTATACTTACATGTGTGTTTATGTGTATAAATGTCTATATGAACATATATATATGCTTTTTAATATTTAATATGTGTATATATAGAAAAAAATGGCTTGAAAAACCCTCACCGTGCCTCCATACACCACGTTTTATATCTCAAACTTGCTTGATCGCTAAAAAAATATCCATGACGTGGTAAGTCACCACATCAAAGCCTTGTAAACAGGCGGAATATCAGAAATATTTTTATAAGGTTAAACTACTTCAAAAATATTCTTCCCCAAAATAATTATTAAATCCGAAAAAAAATAATGAAGAAAAGACAAATTTGTCCTTAATGTTCGAACGTGGAGAAATGGAAGTTCGGTAGTTTTTCGACGTGAAAAACTGCGGAAAACGAGAAAGCCGAACAGTTTTTCGCCGTGAAACCTGTTTAAAAGTTTATAGCAAGAAAGAAATAAGTGATGTCGAACTTGAGAGGGATCGATTTGAAATTGGCGAGAAGGAAGATGGCTAGAATCAGCAGCCTCACTGGCGAAGAGAGCACGAGTCAATCTTCAATGGCGTCAATAAGTGTAAGTAGTTCGATTTCTAGGGTTTTGCAAGTTTTCGAGTCACAAAATGGTTTATTGATTTGAAATGGGTGAGTGTCAGTGTCAGTGAGTCGGTTAGGTCGCAAGGGTCGCAGGAGTTGCATGAACATCTTCGACTCCGTGAGTCGGTTGAGTAGCAAGGGTCGCAGTAGTTTCATGACCATCTTAGACTCGGTTTATTGATTTGAAACGGGTGAGTGTCAGTGTCAGTGAGAAGGTTAGGTCGCTATGGTCGTTTGAGTGTCGCGGAGTGTCTGAGGGTCGTTTGAGTCGCATGGGTCGCACGGGTCGGCTGAGTCGCTTGGGTCGCACGGGTCAGTTGAGTCGCACGGGTCGGTTGAGTTGCATGGGTCGCTTAGGTCGGTAGAAGTATAATGTATTCGTAATTGGTCATTTTGCAGATGGCAGGGACTAAGAGGAAGGAGTGCGTGAGTGATGCTGATGCTGATGCTGCAGTCCCTCTGACACTGGAGAAGAAATTAATAGGGGAAATAAGGAAGTCGGAGAAGAGAATCATCAACGCCGTAAGAGACCTTCTAAGGGATGTCGGGATTCATGTGCCTAATCCAAAATCAAAGGCTGCCGAGAAAGTTGCGATCACCGAAACCCAATCTTCCGACACTGTTGGTGATTTTGCTTTTGAATTCCTTCGACGTCCAAATCCAGTGTCAAGAAACCTTGCTCCTGATGGAGTTCCACCAAGTAAGTAATATTTACTGAAAAGGTCATTTGAGTGTCAATTTCCATCGAGACATATAAGTCGTAGGATCGCATAAGCCGTAGGATCGTTAGAGTCGTAGGGTCGCATAAGCCGCAGGGTCGTTAGAGTCGCATGGGTTTCATATGTCGCATGTGTCACTGGGTCGCTAAAGTCGAATGGGTCGCATGGGTCGCATAGGTCGCATAGGTCGCATTGGTCCCATTGGTCGCATAGGTCGCATTGGTCCCATTGGTCGCATAGGTCGCATTGGTCCCATTGGTCGCATAGGCCGCATTGGTCCCATTGGTCGCCATATGTATAATGAGGTAAATTTTATGCAGGTGCTGGACCTTTACCGAAGGAGTCTGCGCCATATGTTGGACCTCCGCCGGCGAAAAGTGCAAGAACAATGCGAGGGAGAGGGGGAAAGAAAGATGCTGGTG
>CM071873.1:26950935-26973808 GCA_036759665.1 Gynandropsis gynandra
CTGATGCTGATGCTGCAGTCCCTCTGACACTGGAGAAGAAATTAATAGGGGAAATAAGAAAGTCGGAGAAGAGAATCATCAACGCCGTAAGAGACCTTCTAAGGGATGTCGGGATTCATGTGCCTAATCCAAAATCAAAGGCTACCGAGAAAGTTGCGATCACCGAAACACAATCTTCCGACACTGTTGGTGATTTTGCTTTTGAATTCCTTCGACGTCCAACTCCATTGTCAAGAAACATTGCTCCTGATGGAGTTCCACCAAGTAAGTAATATTTAGATAAAAGGTCATTTGAGTGTCAATTTCCATCGAGACATATAAGTCGTAGGGTCGCATAAGCCGTAGGGTCGTTAGACTCGTAGGGTCGCATAAGCCGCTTGTCGATGATGTACCTTGTCTACTGCTTGCCCCTATAATCTTCATAGATTGAATTCTGTTGTATTTGGTTGGTTTTTGTATTTGGTTGAACTTCATTTGAACAACAAAATTCATGTTTGTTTTTGGTTGGTTTTTTACTATTATTCAATAGAATGTATTATTGTTAGTATCGATGTTTTTGTGGATTTACTATTATTGTACAAAGGGTCGTATGAGTCGTACATGGGTCTTATATGGTCGCATGAGTCGTCCATGGGTCATATGTGGTCATATAGGGTCGCATGAGTCGTACAAGGGTCTTATGTGGTCGCATGAGTCGTCCATGGGTCATATGTGATCATATTGGGTCGCATGAGTCGTACAAGGGTATTATGTTGGGCACATGAGACGTCCATGGGTAATGTTTGGTCGCACGAGTCGTCCATGGGTAATGTTTGGTCGCACGAGTCGTCCATGGGTAATGTTTGGTCGCACGAGTCGTCCATGGGTAATGTTTGGTCGCACGAGTCGTCCATGGGTAATAGATACAAAATAAGACATTTTCAACGTTTAAATATTGATTACATAAGGTCTCAAAAGTTACAAAGGTCACAAGAGTTACATAAGGTTACATAAGGTCACAACGGTTAAAAAAAGGAAAGAAAAAAGTTGAAGAAAAAGAAAAAGGCAAAAAGAAGTCCGAGAAAAAAAAGGAAAGAAAAAAGGTCAAATTTGCCGAAGATTAATGACTCATCGGAGACCTTCCCCGCAAGAAATGCTCCATTGACATTTCGGGCTTTGAGTCATGTACGGTGAGTTCCACGGTAGCAAATGACCTCCAATCGTGACCTTAGGTAACGCAGATACAACTTGATGTCTGAGTCCGCCGATTACCAAGACCTTATGTAGTGCAGATACATCACAAAGTCCTCCATCCAAGTTGTAAGTACTTGTGTGTATCTGCATACAGACTGAGTCCGACGATTACCAAGACATTGAGTAACAAATAGACAGCACGATGCCCTGGGTCGACCATGTGACCTTAACGGTCACAAAGGTAACAAGGATTTTTCAGAGAATTTAGGGTTAGATGTTAGAAATCGCCCTTTTGAGAGAATGAAAGACTCGAAACAAGAGATGATTTGGTGCTTGTTGTAGCTTTACGGTTTTCCTCCTCTATTTATAACGAAATTTACGATTTTTCCTCCTCTATTTATAACGAAAAATGAATGGACTCCTAAAATCCAGAAAGACAATAAATACAAAGAATGACCAAGGTGCATGTATTGACCACATTAAAGAACCTTTAATATAGGTCTTCAATGTGGCATTGGTAAAATAAAAAGCATAGCTAGAACCTGGAAAAAGTAGTAGTCTGACATTGAAAAGACTAGTCGAAAGGGTCGAAATGGTCGGAAGGGTCGCAATGGTCGGAAGGGTCGCAATGGTCCAACATATTTTGACTTGAGCTGTATTTTCAAAATTTTATTCATATTATTTGTAAATAATTTGATAAATTAGTACCGCAGGGGTCCAAGGGTCGCAGAAGGACAAGGGTCGCAGGGGTCCAAGGGTCGCAGAGGAACAAGGGTCGTAGAGGGACAAGGGTCGCAGGGTTAAACTGGGTCGCCGGGTCGAACTAGGTCGTAAGGTCGCAGGGGTATTTTGGGAATATCAAGATTTATAAGGGTATTTTTGCAGTTAAAAATTTTTTCTTTTTCAAGAAGGGTATTTTTGAAGTGTTTTAGCCCTACGAGGGTATTTTTGAAGTTACCCCTTGTAAACACCACATCAACAAAAAGAAAATATACGTTAAATCATTACTGAATCCAACATGGCACGTGGAGTCTCTAGGTAATCCGGAGGTAGTTCGGGTGTTTTAAGAGGTGGAATATCAGATATACCTTCATAGGGCTAAACCGCTTCAAAAATACCTTTCCATAAAATAATTATTTAATCGGGAAAAAAAACTGGAGAAAATACAAATTTGCCCATAAATTTCGAATGTAAAAAAATTCATGTTCTGCAGTTTTTCGACGTGAACAACTGTTAAACCATCTCAAAAGCAAGAAAGAATAAGTGATATCGAAGTTGAGAGGGATCAATTTGAAGTTGGCAAGAAGGAATTGGCTAGAATCAGCTGCAGCAGTGAAGAAGAGAGCACAAGTCAATCTTCAATGGCGTCAATAAGTGTAAGTAGATCGATTTCTAGGGTTTTGCAGGTTGTCGAGTCGCAAAATGGTTTATTGATTTGAAATGGTGTGAGTGTCAGTGATCGTGGCGGTGAATTCCTATCAGCCGAGTTGACCAAGGTATGTGAGGGTGTTGGTATCGAAAGGCATTTCACTGCACCATACTCTCCACAACAGAATGGGGTGGTGGAGCGAAAGAATAGGACCGTAATGGCCATGGCATGATCTTTACTCAAAAGCATGGGCGTGCCAGCTAGGTTCTGGGGGGAGGCGGTGCGGCACACGGTGTATCTGCTAAACCGCCTGCCAACAAAGGCACTGGAGGAGCGCACTGCATTTGAAGCGTGGACAGGGAAGAAGCCACACTTGGCGCATTTACGAGTCTTCGGGTGCAAGGCACATGTGAAGACGGTGGGGTCACACGTGAAGAAACTTGACGACCGGAGCCAACAGATGGTCTATTTCGGTGTTGAAGTCGGTTGTAAAGCACACCGACTGTTTGATCCTCGTCGGAGAAGAATCCTCGTGAGCCGCGATGTGATCTTTGAGGAGAATGCTGGGTGGAAATGGAGTAATTAATGCAGAAGATGGTGAACCCATTGACTTTACACTAAAAGATGATGCTTATCTCAAGTCAACGGTGGGCATTGTGGCACCATATCATGGGGCATCGGCGGCTGTACCAGTAACCTTATCAGAACAATTTAACACACCTACACCATCAAGTGTACCAGAGAGAGAGTCGGAGGAGACAAACCATGTCGCTGAAACTGTTTTTGCGTCACCACCGTCATCTTGTCGTGATGATGCTCAGGGGGGACCTATCCGGTACAGGTCCATTAACGATATTATGCAGGACGCACCAGTACGAACACCGAGCTATGACGATGAAGACGAAGCATTCTTCATCGAGATGGAGGAGCCGACTTGCTACCGCGAGGCTGCAGGACAACCGGCTTGGGAGGAGGCCATGAAGCAAGAAATCAAGGCGATAGAGAAAAATGAAACATGGACTCTGACAACACTACCTGCAGGTTACAAACCCATTGGACTCAAATGGGTATACAAGCTAAAGAAGGATGCAAACGGTGATCTTATTAAGCACAAAGCAAGGTTAGTAGAAAAAGGCTACGTTCAAAAGCATGGAATTGACTTCGATGAAGTATTCGCACCGGTGGCCAGACTTGATACTGTGCGCATGATAATTGCGTTGGCTGGAAATCAAGGCTGGGAGGTCCATCATCTTGATGTGAAGTCAGCATTCCTCAACGGAGAACTCGAGGAGGAGGTGTATGTGACACAACCAGAGGGGTTCGAGGTGAAAAACAAGGAGCAAATGGTGCTGAAGTTGAGCAAGGCCTTGTATGGGCTTCGATAGGCACCTAGAGCTTGAAACATACGTCTTGATCGAAGCATGAAGCAACTCGGATTCAGAAAGTGTGCATAAGATCAAGCTGTATACAAGAGAGGAAATAGCAGCAACGGGGTCATTGTTGGTGTTTATGTTGATGACCTTATTGTTACCGGCGCTCATCCAAGCATAATCATGGAATTTAAGCAGCAGATGATGATGGAATTTGAGATGAGCGACCTTGGATTGCTCACTTACTATCTCGGTGTTGAGGTAGAACAACGAGAAGAAGGCGTCACCATCAAGCAAAGCACTTACTCCAAGAATTTACTTGACAAGTTTGGAATGAGAGAATGCAATGCTGTGCAAGCTGAATTCATGGCAGCATCAACGGCGGCGTGTCAAGCGTTGTGGCTTAAGAGTTTGCTAGGAGAGCTGAAAGGGGAAGAACCCAGAATGGTCAAGCTGTTCGTGGACAACAAATCTGCCATCGCGTTGATGAAGAATGCAGACTTCCATGGACGTTGCAAGCACATTTATACCAGGTATCATTTCATCTGGGAGTGCGTTCAAGAAGGACATATTGCTGTAGACTTTATTCGTTCAGAGGAACAGAGAGCGGACGTCCTAACAAAGGCATTACCGGTGGCGAAGCTGGCTATGATGAGACATCTATTGGGTGTTCGTGATCTTGGAACACACCAGGCTTAGGAGGAGCATGTTGGACTTAATCCTGGTCGTGTTCTGTTGGAATGTGAAGACCGGTTCTTCAGGAGGCCACAAGGGACATGACCATGATCAACACATGCTGAATGGGTCAATTATCGAGTCAATAAACGTGCATTGTGCACAAGTTAGTATCCTTAGTTCTGGGATTTACAGTTTGTGTTATTGCTATAAATAGCATAGCTTTGCTTAAGTTTCTTTGTACCGAAGACAAAGTAGTCTTATTAAAAAAAAAGGAGCTTCGTGCTATGATTATTAAGCTATTGTCTCTTCTATTCTTCAAATTCACAACGTTTTTCAGGATATTCGAAGTATTCTTCGTGCTGAACACGAAGAGGAAGGTTTAATTTTTGACCTATACGACAATGAGGATGCCACGATCCCGATGTTTAGATATGGATGGAACATATTCCTAGAAATCCGAAGGGTATTTGTCGAGAGGACATCCGTAAGCAAGAATTGCTGACGCGAAAAGTAGTTCTTGGTGATAAAAAGAAGGGGAAAGGGAAAGGGAAAAGGAAGGGGACGAAGAGGAAAAAGAGCGTGGACGAAGAGGAAAAAGACTCAGAACATGAAGGACGGGTAGGTGTTATTGAAGCTGATGAAGAAAGAGATGGTTATGCTGAAGCTGAAGCTGAAAGAGAATGTGAGGATGAAGCTGAAGGAGAAGAAGCTTCTTCTCCTTCAGCTTCATCGTCACCTTCTCTTTCAGCTTCAGCTTCAATATAACCATCTCTTTCTTCATCAGTTTCAGCAACACCTACCCTTTCTTCATAGTCTGAGTCTTCAATCTCTATCATTTTTTCGTCCGCGCTCTTTTTCCTCTTAGTCCCCTTTCCTTTCCTCTTCTTTTTATCACCAAAAACTGCTTTTCACGTCGGCAATTCTTGCTTACGAATGTCCTCCCAACAAATACCCTTCGGATTTCTACGAATATGTTCCATCCACATCTAAACATCGGGATCGTGGCATCCTTCATAATCGTAGAGATAAAAAAATTAAACCTTCCTCTTCGTGTTCAGCACAAAGAATACTTCGAATATCTTGAAAAAAAAAACCATTATTACGCTCTATGACCCTTGTTTTCCTTGTGACCTTTGTGTAATTGTTACCTTAGAATCTCCGATCACCCTTATCACATCTACATACTTCAGGTTAATACTGGATGTAACCATCTTCTTGCACATTCTTAGGCATGATGGATCCGCATCCATAACATCAACATACAATCCCTTTCCATCCAAACTAAGGATGGTTCCGAATGGAAGTAACTGAAATATTAAAACAAAATGATAAAAATGCAAAAAGTACGAAAACATTCAAGTTATTCGAATAATATATACAACTTACCATTAGTAGGATCATGAAACTGCCACAATACCATTTTGGTTTCAGTGATTCCCCGCTAACGTGCTTGCGGCAAGTATCCATAATCTTCTCCAATGTGTAACGTCCCCATGGAAATTCTTCACAAAATTCAAAGTCATCAACCATGTCAATGAGATCATGGCTGATAGAGTTTTCTGCTGAAGGCTTGTGAGCCATAACTTGCGCCAACAACATCAAAGTTGCGAACCTCTTCCGGTCGTCGGAATTCTTCGCCTTCACAAGCTTTTCACTGACTTGTTCGGGGGTCACCTTTCCACGGTCGAAAGGGATATGGTCCGTACTTCAATCCAGAAATTAGTGAGTGCTCCACTATAGAGTACCGGATGGGAATACCATTTAAGACGAATAACAACTCCTTCTTGTCCCGTACAATCACAGAGTGATTTAGGAGGATAGACATTTGAACCTTAGTCAATGTGGAGTCACATTGGAAATGGAATAAATGCTTAAATTGTGACTCCTCCTCGAAGTAATGCGACTCGTATTCATCTAAGATTTCTCTCAGCTTCTTCATTGTCTCGTGAGGATAACACTTGGTGGTGATCTTTGGCATTCTTTCCATGTGCTTGAATTTATATACAAACTTCGGCTTTGGCGCCACCTATAGAATGGCCAATTAATTAAGAATACATTATACTTATATCGACTCAAGCGACCCATGTGACTCAACCGACCAATGTGACTCAATCGGCCCATGCGACTCAAACGACCCTCGGACCCTCTGCGACACTCAACCGACTCACTGAGATTCATGCAACTCAACCGATCCATGCGACTCAACCGACACATGCGACTCAAGTGACCATTGCGAACCAAATCGACTTACTGAGACAACCGACTCAAACGACCATTAGACCCCCTGTGACGCTCAAGCGACCATTGTGACCCAAACCGACTCACTAAGACAACCGACTCAAATGACCCTTAGACCCCCTGCGACGCTCAAGCGACCATTGTGACCCAAATTGACTCTCTGAGATGACCGACTCAAATGACCCTTAGACCCCCTACAACGATCAAGCGACCATTGCGACCCAAACTGACTTACTGAGATAACCGACTCAAACGACACTTAGAACCCCTGCGATACTCAAGCGACCATTGCGATCCAAACTGACTCACTAAGACAACCGACTCTTGCAACTCAACCAACTCATTGAGACTTAACAGACTCATTGACACTCACACCATTTCCAATCAATAAACCATTTTGCGACTCGACAACCTGCAAAACCCTAGAAATCGATCTACTTACACTTATTGACGCCATTGAAGATTGACTCGTCCTCTCTTCTTCACTGTTGCGGCTGATTCTAGCCATTTTCTTCTTGCCAACTTCAAATCGATCCCTCTCAACTTCGAAATCACTTATTCTTTCTTGCTTTTGACATGGTTTGACAGTTTTTCACGTCGAAAAACTGCAGAACGTGGGTTTTTCACGTTCGAAATTTAAGGTAAATTTGTCTTTTATCTAGTTCTTTTTCCCGATTATATAATTATTTTAGGGAAGTGTATTTTTGAAGCGGTTTAATCCTAGGGTATATATGATATTCTTGCCATTTAAAGGGATTTGAGATACAATGTGCGATTCAAGGACATTCTGGAAAATGCGAGAGTAGTTAAGGGGTTCTCAAGCCATTTAGCTTTAACAAAATTAAAGGTCTTACTTCATTTAAAGACACTTGTCATGCATTAGACCTCTTAGATAGCGACAAGGAATATATAAATAATATATAAATACTATTGAAGACGAAAGTAATTTGGAATCCCCATTATCTCTACACTTTAATTTTCAATTTTTAAGTTCTAAATTTTTGCTTCTCTAGATTACGTATGGTTAATCATTCATTACTAATAAATCAAAGTTTAGAGACAGAAAATAATAATCCACAAACAAGCGTCGTCAAATCATTTGCGTCCGCAATCCGTCTACAAATATGGATGGATGGATAAATCAGTTTGTAATTTGTTCGGAATTACAAATTAATATACAGACGGATGTATCGTCGGCAAAACATCGGAATAATGCAGACGACGGACGACCCATAGGTAAATTTGCGGACATGTACATTCCGTCCGTAAAGGATGGACTGCGACCCGATCTCAAAATTTCCGGACAGATGCCAATGGTCCGCAAACTTACGGAGGAACTCTTTGACCGTCCTCAATTTTAAGAACGGGCCATTGTGTGTGCGCAATTTTTTTCAAACGAAAAATTTGAAATTCTGATTTAATTTAACATTTTTACAAATAATAATAATTCACTAATATTTACATATAATAAACAAATATTACAAGTTTGTCGATGATATTTCAGAATTGTTATTATCGGTATCATCGTTCACGCTTGCATCCCAATTAATTGCAGACATTTTTACCTTCAGCATACGCATCAACTGTTGATGTCGTCGTTCTGATTTTTGTTGCAACTCGAGTAATTATGTTACGGTATTTGGTATATCGCTTTTGATTTACCTTTGGAGGAACTTGAATGTTGTGATTCCATTCCTCCAAGTCCAAAAATATTACCTTTATATGGTGTAACTTTCTGTGAAACAAATATCGAAATTTAATATTACAACTATAAATTATAAAATGATATTAAAATATAATAAATTTAATTCGAGATACAAGTCGTTGTATTTCTCCTAACTAAGAGAAGGTTGCGTTCCGTCTTCTCTCGGCGGAATCTGGACACTCGTTTCGATTTCATTTTCTGAACATCGTCATGAACATGTTTTGCACTGGTATCTACCCACAAACCATCAGACTTCTTAATATGCGTACGTTCACACAATTCTAAGTATGGTGGTTCAGATCCTTTCTCT
The DNA here is from genome assembly GCA_036759665.1 of Gynandropsis gynandra. Taxonomy (NCBI): domain Eukaryota; kingdom Viridiplantae; phylum Streptophyta; class Magnoliopsida; order Brassicales; family Cleomaceae; genus Gynandropsis; species Gynandropsis gynandra. The sequence goes on from CM071873.1 coordinate 26,959,779, forward strand.
TTCGTCTAAGACAATTTTCAAATATATATATTTTTAATATTAACTAAATTTCAATTTTTAATTTTTTAAACATTATTGTAATCTTACTGAATCTTCGTAAACTTCCGTAAAGAATGAGATCCTATTGTATGTACGCTCATCTCGTATCTTTCTCTATTAGAATGACGATATAGACTTACTCATTCGCTTCTTTGCTTAACTCCAGGATCATCCCAATAAGCGCACATTTGTTCCCAAACATTGTCCACCATCCAAACGGGTTTCCTTTTTCTTCTCTCGATCTTTTTTGCAATCGTTTACGGGAGCTTTTAGGACGAACTCCCGCAACTCGTTCAAATTCAAACTTTACTAGTCCGATAATCTTGGAATTCTAATAAATTTTTGCTGAAAACATTAAATGATTATTTTATTTAAAATATTATTCAGAATAATAAAAATAAATATTATTAAAAGCATACCTCAAAAGATTTCCACCATCGTTCCTTAATATATGACGAAAAAGTTGATCATAACCAAACCTATAGTTCAAATTAAAATAAATTAACATTTAATTAATTATTCATAAATTTACATTTGAATTAGTGATATGTACCACTATGCACCGGTTTCACGATTCAGGTCTAAACGAGGAAGTTTACATCTTTCTTCATCCATTGATAAAATTTTCCACCGTAGGTTCGTGATGCATCCTTGACTAGACCGGTGGTGGCATATATTGATAATATGGAAACGAAATATATTGTGTCGATCCCATGTTTGGGAAGAAATTTGGATTTATAAAATCCAAAAGTCTCAAATCAGATTGTCGTGTTTGTTGTAGAGGAGATGGAAAAATATCCTTTCCTCCGAATTAGAACGGATTCTCGTGTTACCGTCTCTTCCAATGTGACAAAAGATACTAAAATTTAAAATAGAAATATTGAAATTGTTGTTAATTTAAATTTTCGATTTACTAAGTCTTTTTTTATATAAAAAAGACTTATGCTAACAAATATTCCGATATAATTTTAAAAATATAATTTTCATACAAAATTTACAAACACATATAATCACAAGACATCAATATAACCTTATATCGAAGTCATTAGCACATATGATTTGATAACACGTAATCCGTTGTAGTTTTTATATCATTCTTAGGTCTAGTTTTAAGTAGATTGCTTAGATTTCATTCATTTACCGAGTTTATTCGAGGACTTCATCTACATTTCGTGTTTTGCATAGGAAACGAAGACATGAGGAGAAACAGGAGAGATTGTGGCAATTTAACCCCGAAAACACAATTGAAGGACAAGGTTCCACTTGTGCAAGGACATGGATTGGAAGTGAGCACTCAAACACCGAGCAAAAGGAACGGAAACAACAAATCAATGGTGCCCGCTCGGGTGGTAAATGAGTGCACGATCGGGCTATTTGATACCAAACAACCCCGTAGCTTTGCACGACTCGGGCACTCAAGGAACACGACCAGAATAGGGTGCCCGCTCGGGTGGATTTGCAGTGCCCGCTCGGGCTAATTCATGCCAAGAAATCACCGTGGGATTGTACCCGCTCGGGCTGATGATCTACACGATCGGGCAGGGTGCCCGTCGGGCTCAATTGTGTGCACACGGTCGGGCAAGTGACCTGCACGACCGGGTGGAGGACATGCCCGCTCGGGTCTTTGATTCTCAACAAACTCCTAAGATCTATAACGGCCAAATTAAAGGAAAATCAGATCTGGAAAAGGAGTTTTCGAACCAGATTGGAGGAGAGAACACTCAGAGACATTAGGGCAGAAGGAAGGAGGAAGAAAAGACGGATCTACGGATCGGGAGCAAGGAGAATCTACCGAAGACATCGGTTTATGAATAGGGAGTCATCTCTTTCTCCATCTATGTCGAACTTAGAATTCTCTTGTGTTTCCTTTGCTGTATTCATGTCTGAGTAGATCCTTTGCCATGGGTTAGAGAGTATTGCCATGTTGTAACGAAGTCTTACGCTTAATGAATGGTGGATCGTAATGCTTTTATACTTGTACGCCACTCGATATGAATGAATTCGGTATTTAGTCATGTTTTCAGATTTTATGGTTGATCTTAATGCTTTCATTACTTGTATGCCACTCGAATGAATGATGTTAGAAGTCTAATAAACCAACGCTAGGGCATTAGACTTTGGAACTTAGCCATGATTTAGGGTTTAATCGGTTTAGAATCTACGCCAGGTCAATCGATTGAATCTAGGGATTAGGATAGCGGTCGTAATGCGTCTATGCATGTAAGATGCGCAATAGATATATTGGTATATGCATGCTAGATAGTGGACAAGTCTACGCCAGTCAGTTCCTATAGGAGAGCTTGAATTCCCTGAACTCGTGACAATACCTAAGACCAATTATCCTTTTAGAACTTTGTTACATCGTTATGCAAACTCTCGATACCCATGGTGCTTAGCTATAAGTTTATCTCATCGATTTAGTTTAGTTTAGTTCAATCACAATTCCATCTTTAGTCACCTTACACGTCTATTCCATTAGTTTAATAGCTTATAACTCGCATCAATTCCTCGTGTTCGACCCTAGTTACTACACGATCCGTATTCTTGCGGAAGCGTTAGTCTAGGTTTTATTACTTGAGCTTAACGCACATCATGATTTAACATATAATTTTGAATTTAGTTATATTTTTTAAATAATCTAATTTTCAACTAACCTTAATTGATTAGGTTATAAATAATTTAATTGCCAACTAATCTTAACTCGGGTAAGAGTTTTCTATATATACTAAAATGAGTTGAAATCTATCTAATTTATCAATAACAAAAAAAAAAATAACAAATCTCTTTAAGACATTTCATCAAACACTTGATCTACAAATATTTACTTTTCCAAATCTAACAACCATTTTCCAAATCTAAATAAGTCTATTCCTAATCTAACATAGCATCACACAACCAAACATACAGATTAACAAAAATCTAAAATTATATGGAAATTGACAAACAGATGTGATTGCTTATTGAACTAAAGGCGGGTTGTGGCGGGTCGAACGACTGGTCGCGCTAGAAAGGACGTCGTGAAAGAATGTACTGCGGTCATAGTGTCTCAATCTGCGAGAGCTGTATAGCAGTAGAAAGGATGAAAAATTACGATGGAATGAAAAGTGAGAGCTGGGTCGCGATGGAACAAACGACGAGAGATATGGGTCGCAGCGGAAGGCGCAAGGAACGACAGAACGAATGGAGAAATTGGTGTTCAAAATATTTTTTTGAAATTTACAGATGGGAGAGAAAACTCATCCTAATCTGTCTCCAGTCACGGACGACAAAAAATCTCATTCATAAGCCATCCGTAGTCATGGGCGGACTCGGGATGCACGTCCGTATTTTTCGGAGGAACGTGTTCGAAATGTCCGTAAGCTGTTTATATTTGCAGATGGTTCGAACACATCCTTCCATATTTATGGACGACCTGAACACATCCATCTGTAAAATAAGGACATTTTTTTAATCCATCCATATTCACGTGTTCCGATTATTATTCATCTGCAGTCCATCCGTAATTTGGACAAGCGCTATCCATCTACAATCCTTCTCTAGATATTGATTGTAAATTGTATTTTTAGTCATCTATCAAATTTAACAGAATTAATTGATAAGATATTTCATTTATAAATTTTAGTTTTAGCGATATATGAATTTTAGTAAATTGATTCATGATTATATAGATCCTAGTTCAAGAAATAAGATATTTATATTGAATGATATTAACTCATTAATTCATCATATTCTTCTTTCTTCAAACAATTTTATGTCACAAATTCTCAACACCGAATAAACTGATTCACAAATCAATAAGAAATAGAAACAATTCTTTTATTATTTTCAACATCCGATAACAAGGTTAAAATGAACCATCTCCAGAGTCACAAAATTCTTTTGTGATTCTTGTATTTCTACATTTGATTCAAATTCTTCTTCTACTATCGTTTCATAAAGATCGTCTTCAGTTATTTCAATTTATTCGATTTCACCATGCACAAGTTCTTCAATAGTAATTTCATCAAAATTAACAAATCTCAGTGGTTTGTTGTTTCATTGCCAATTGTTGCTCTTTGTGTTGTCGATAAATTTACCCTTTGGAAGTATCTTCATTACTCTACGCCAACCAGAAATTCGTCTAATGTGTGGATATGAAACGTAATAAACTTGATCGGCTTGTAATACAACACCTAACTTGTTTGTTCTTGTTTCGTGACCGATTATTGGATCGAACCAATTACATCGAAATAACATCACTCTTAAGCCGATTTAACCCATAATAAATGTCAAATACATGTCAATATAATCCAAAATGTCTTACGACATATGGATAACAGGGTTTAAGAGTAGTAATGAAACATGGATATTCCAATTGAAAAATTTCCTTCAAGATCCAAAATAAATATGGTTCGTTGGTCGATTCACAATAGCTTTCACCTTTCACACACATAGCATAGTTCATAGTTGACATCAATTTTCTTTGGTCATAAGTGTGAAAGTTGTAACCACGTGTAAAATACATTGTCCTTTTACAAGATCTCGTAGCCACAATACGTGATTGCCCATCCTAATCTACATTATGAAAAAAATTCGTAGATAAAGCGTCATGATATTAAATAAACTAATTTATTTATAGTTAAAATATGATTTATTTACATATTGCTTGATCCATGTGGAGAAATCTCTTTCTTTAAGTTACTGGAGTTGAGATTCATCAATGTTTACATATATATTCTTCAATATATCATCAAATATCCTGTTAAATATTACAAATTTCTTCAAATGTGACAAATATAATATGCATACGCAATTGAATCCAATTATATAGTTATCATATGTTACCTTTCAAAAGGCCTTGAATATTCAAAATTGAGTAAAACATATGTATGTTCGATGTGGAGATCTTGTTGTGATAGCCATACATCTTTTTCCTTACCAACAATTCGATCAATTCCGCAAAGTATATCTGGAACATCGGGTACATGATATGAAAATGTCACACCATCATCAAATATCTGTCTGTATTCCTACTTCCGTTTGAACATATGTGGTTGAAACTAGTAAGATGTAAAGAACGATATTTCCTCATTTATGTATTGTTCCACAATTTAACCCTCTAGATGAGCTTTCTTTTGTTTTTTTTTTCTTCAGATGAAACATAAATCTCTCAAATGGATACATCCAACAAAATTGAACTGGACCTCTTAATGTGACTTCGTGCGGTAGATGAACTGTCACATGCTCCATAGTATCGAAGAATGATGGTAGAAAATTTTCTCTAAGTTACATAATATAGCAATTATGTTACTTTCGAGTCTACGAACCACATCTACACTCAAATTTCTCACACATAAATCTCGAAAAAAATATGCCAATACCGTAAACATGAAAGTATTATTATATTTAACAATTAATATATTTAAATTATTAATCATTATAAAATTCACAAAATCAACCATACCTCCAATTGTTTCATGTGTATGTTTGTCCAACAATTCAGGAAAACATATGGGAAGTAGTCTTTGCATGACTACATGACAATCATAACTTTTCATCCGTGATAACTTTCCTCCATGAATGTCGACGCACCTTATAATATTAGACGTATAACCATTAGTACGTTTATGTCTTCTTTCTATCATTTCAAAAATTTATATTTCTAATCGTTCGACAATCTGAATATCAGAGTCATCACTTATATGTAACTCCTTCTGTGAGCAATACTCTTCTAGATCCTTGCATGATTTAATGTTATCTTTCGTCTTTCCAGTGATATTCAGTACTTTGCTGATGATATTATCAAAAAAAATTTACTCTATGTGCATGATATCAAGATTATGTCAAAGTTTTAGATTTTTCCAATACGGCAGATCCCAAAATATCCTTTTCATGTACCAATCAAGGAAGTGGGTAGTGCGGTGTTTCCCATGCTCATAAAGATAAACTATGGAGAGTGGTCGCTGCACATGAAGGTGTTGCTTCGAGCACGCTTGTTATGAGAAACCGTCGAGGACGACACAATCAACAAGAAGGAGGATCAAATGGCGTTAGAGGCAATTTTGTGAGGTGTGCCGCCAGAGATGATCTCCACACTGGTGGTGAAGGAGAGTGCAAAGACTGCTTGACACACTATTGAAGAGATGCGTTTCGGCTCGGACCGGACGCGTCAGACCAACGCTCAGATGGTAAGGAAGCAATACGAGAATATTGTGTTTCTCGATGGCGAGTCGGTGGACGATTTTGCCATGCATCTCAATGGGTTAGTGAATCAACTTTCTACCCTTGGTGACCCTGAACCTGCGCACAAAGTCGTGGCAAAGTACATGCGCAGTTCCTCCCCGGATTTCTCATATCGCTCTTTCAATAGAAACGTTGCTTGATTTATCGACACTTTCTATGGAAGTGGTTACCGGGAGCAAAGGAGGTGGAGGAGTGATATAAGCAAGAGGCCACCATGCAGGGCGTGGGGGCAAGCTCTCTCTCACTGAGGAGTAGTACCAAGGAGCGGGGCTCCAAATCTGCACGTGTAGGAGATAGGAACAACCAGCAACCTCGCAGGTCGTGCAAGAAAGGCGGCGACAGTGGCACCAATTCGGGTAATGATAAGATCTACAACTGTGGGCGCCGTGGTCATTAGGCAAGGGATTGTCGCAAGCCCAAGAAGGAGCAGACGGATCTGGTACAGGTGGAGGATACCGAGGACCAACCGGCGCTTCTCAGGGTGCGGATTTGCGATGTCACCAATTCGGAGGTACCTGCACCAGCACCACTATATATCAAGGAATTACGTGCTCAGGCGTTCCTTGGTACCAGTGATGACAAAGATTGTCTGGAGGGTTGGTACCCGGACACAAGGGCCACAAATAACATAACGGGTCGCAACGACGTCTTTGTGGAATTGGTTTGGACGGTGGTAGGTGATGTGCGGAAACTCAAGCAATATAATTTCCTAGACCACTTCACCGCAAGTATACGGATCGTGTAGTACCAGGGTCGATCTCTAGGGACTAAAGCAGCCAAAAACTAAGAATATCACTAAACTAAGACAAGGGAAGTAGATGAAGGTGTGGTACGAAATATCTAAACAACTAAGCTAAGTGGTGGCAACGATGGTAGATTGGGGTAAACATGACAAACACTACGGGTGTCGGGATACCGGGAATCGTATGGATGTAACAACTAAGGATCATAAACCTATCGAATTATCTTGATAACGGGAAATTCATGCCCTAAGGTGAGGAGTGATTCTTCCGAGCCTAAACCTCCTAACCATGAGTACGTGCAACCCTACCTTCCAACAGTGATTAACCCGTACTATGACAGCTTTACGAATGCAATCCTAATTCCTAAGTTGATTAACCAACCGGTCAGATTCTCATTAATCGAACTTAACCTACAACTCAACAGTTCCGGATTCATCCTTTAACCTTCCAGCAAAGTCTGAATTCCTATCTTAGTGAGCACACAGCACTAGTATAAGAGTGATGATGTTGATTGTAGAACCGAATATCAAGATGAATAAGATAAATCTAAGCATTAACGCATAAAATTGTACTTCCATTACAATCCGATATCCCTAACCCATAGTTGGGACTCTACTCACTTATGGAGTTTACTATCAAAGAAGATAACATAACCCTAAACATGATAAAACCCTAGGAAACCCGATGCCTCGGCCTTCCCTATTGTGTTACTGATGTGTGGATTGATGCTTCTCTCATTCTCCAGCGTCTCCCGAGCCTTTCCTGATGTTTTCCAAGCCTCCCCTTGCCCTGTACGTCGCCCCCCTTGCTATAGATCCGTTCTGGTCTATTAATTAGCTCGCTTGAATGCAAGATCTAGGTTGTTGCGAGAAACGCAACCCGCTCGGGTAGTGGTTTTACCCGGTCGGGTAGAGCCTCGCCCGGTCGTGTAATACGTCCTGCCCGATCGGGCATCAGCACCCGACCGTGTGATTGAACGGCCCGAGTCGTGTAAACTCTCGGGGATTTTTGGGACGAATTAACGCCCGAGCGGGTACCGTGATTGCGCCCCGATCGGGTATGGCTACCCGATCATTTTGCCTTCGTGTCGGGTCGTGCAAGGTGTGTTTAATAATTTTTGAAAAATCTCATTTAGAGTTATCAATCTTATTTTTTAATTTTAAATAAATTTTTAACTTGTCTCAATGGTCGTGCAAGGTGTGCAAATAAACCCCGTAGGTTTTACCCGAGCGGGTGGACCTAAGTGCCCGAGCGGGCACTCACGATTCCATGTTTTTGCTTTTTCCCGCTCGTTGCTCGGGTGTTCCGTTGAGTTCAGAGGCTTGATTTTGGCTCCAAGTGAATTTATCTTTAAAATGCGTGGTTTTGCTCAGGAATCCCTCTATTTACGCTCGTTTAGGCCTTGTCGCCTTAAAACCTGAAAACCAACAAAACGGGCGTATGTAAAGGATAATCGTATCGGAAATGTAAATCTAGCTAAGAAATATATGCGAAATGACACTAAAACCTAACCTAAAATCGATACACTTTACGTGTTATCAAACTCCCCCAAACCTAAACCTTTGTTTGTCCTAAAAAAAACTAAAGTGAAGTACAAGAAGAATCTAATAACGATGGATACTAGCATAAAAAGTTCGAAGGATTAGTCATTCCGCAAATCAACGCGTCACATGAACAAAGTCCTAAGCGTACCGAGTATAGCCTTATATCTAACGAAATTGCTGAGCCATGAAATCCTACAAAAAATCTAAGTCTACTTCACAACCCTAGACAACGCCCAAGCGATCTCCATACCAATTTCCCTAAGCTTTTGATATCATTAAACTCATTTTTTTCTTCGTTCTTATTCATTTTTTTCTTTTCTTTTCTTCGATCCACGCTTTGTTCCTAGGACGTCGAAGTCGAAGAGGGATGGCTTTCTACTTAGACCCAGGCTGCCTATGGCACACGCATAAGGTCACATGACCTTAGCGGAGTGAAGAGGTGCATTATTGAAGATCTTATTATTTTTTTTCGGGTTTTATTTTTTTCTTTTCTTGATTACGCAACACTCTAACCCTTAGGACGTAGAAAAGCGCCTCTACCCACCACTTAGACCCGAACCATCGAACATTGATGTACTCATGTCAATCTTAACTCGGAATAGTGAAAAACTTATCCTAGATTACAGCGGAGTATAAACGTGTGGAATCTAACTCATAAACGCTAAAAATATCAACTAAGAAAAGACTAGACGGATACACAGAGATATGACTACTTGGTACCGAAATCTAAGGAGTTAATTCAACTATAGATAAAGGCTTCAAACACAACTACTCGACTAATCGGTATCCAAAAGGCTTCTAAGCAAACCTAGACCATTATCCACGATTCGAAAATGTCGCAAAAATGACTAAAGCTCGAAAAAATTTCACTAGGTATCCATCTTATTCCTAAACCTAATCCTAAGCGCAAATATGTCGCTCTAAATAAAAATCCGTATCACTCGAACAAAGAGTACCCCCCAGACCTGAATGGAACACAGTCCCGGTGTTCGAGACCTATGAGGGATACCCGCATGCCAAAAATCCGAGAAAATATAAAAAAAGATAACGAGTACACCTGGTGTGTGGCTTTCTCAAATTGTGATACATCCCGATTGTGTGACACTCTTTTTCTCTAATGCATGTGTTAGCATGAAAGACCTGAGACGAAAACCATGCAATGCAAGAGATAGAGCAAAGATCACTACATCAATTAGTCTGAAAGAGCGTACATAATCGCTAAAACTAAAAAGCAAGAAAAATAAGAAAAATAGGTCCATAAAAGATGAAAAAGAAAAAGAAAGAAAAAGGAAAAAGGGAAGAGTGGTCTAATCCTCATCCTCTCCACCGCGGGTGGCCGGAAGGTCTGCTGGCTCCGCGGGTGCACCTTCCCCAGGTGGGAAGTAGAAAGACTGCAGCTCGTAGGGGATGTGAGGGCTGTACGGGATGGCACCAGTATGATAGTCCTGCGGGATCGGCACGTATGGTTCCTGGTAATGCTGCATACTGAGCTGCTGAAATTGACGGACGGACTCCATGAGGTAATACGTATGCTGGATCGACTGCTCCTGGAAATGTTGCTGCTCCGCATACCTCGCAGCCTCGATGTCGTGCCTCGCCGCCTCCATGTTGTACCTCTGCTCTGTCATAAACGACTGATACCTGGTCTCCTCCGCGACATACCTGAGGACGTACGAGACTCCTTCCATGGAAGAAAATCTGAGCGGTGGTGAGGGTACTCTGGGCGGGCGCGTGAGTGAGTGGCGCGTCGGTTGCGCTGCCTCGACATGGATGGGCCTGGGGCCATCTGAGCTAGCCTCGGGCCGATGTGTCTGATGGCTTGATCAATCCTGAATCGTGATCCCTCCTTGTCTAGACCCGGCATCTGAATCTCTCGTAGGTCGACTTCCAAGTTGCGACCGTGCTCGTCCTTGTAGCACCAGATGACGTTGTACCTCTCAAACGTAATTGCCCTTCGGTTGCGTATGTTCTGGAGGTTCAACTCGGGCTCTTCGTCGATCTTATCCTCACTCAGGATGCCAAGGTTGATCCCGACTCTCCGTGCGATCATCGTGACTATGCCTCGCACATGATCTTCATATCTGTGCTACACTTCTCGGTGGCTATGTCAAGGAAATGCCGCATCACTAGCGACGCCAAGTCGTCGTCCAAGATATCCCACTCGTCGGGCTCAAAGCCTGACTACACCACCCGTCTAAGGTATGCCAACTCTGTGTGGTTGACTCCACCTTGTGCTCCCTTTCCTAGTATAGAAGAGACTAGGAAGTAGTGAAAGTACCTCAGGGCGGGGTGGCGTATATGGGTTGCGTTCGACCTCGTTGAGTATTCTCCGTACACAACCTGAGCCAAGAATTGTGCTTGACGGCTCTGGTTGTGCTCTGGCATCTTCGTGAAGATGCAGTGTGGAACGTCAAGGATGATTGCGAACTGTCTCGCGCTGAGCCGGTAGTTTTGTCCCAGCAGACAGAACTCCATGAAGGCTCTCTCCCGATCTCCGGACTCGGGGAAGAATGCTGCATACGATGCGAGGAACTCCGCCGTGAGGTTGTGGTAGGTGTATTCCTGTGTGTCCCTCAGTCCCGTCCATCCTAGCGTGTTGAAGATGGCGTCTATGTGCTCCTCGATGTGGAGAGCACTCATCGCTTTGGAAGATAAGAAGCGGGACGAGAAAATCCGCGGCTGAAGCTCCGTGAACCTCGACTTCTGACCGGACAAGAACGTCGTCGTCCGGTAGTTGTATTGTTGGTGGGATGTGGTGATCGGAGTATAGGGCGTCAACTCCGTGATTGTATCCGACCTTGCTGGCCATCCATGCTCTAGGTCATATGCATCAGATCGGTGCTTCTTAGAACTCTGAAAGATTTTCGGGGCCATCTGCAAAACAATCGAAGGACAAAAATAAGCGATATGCATGGTTTTGCATGATGCCCGATCGGGTACAAGAGGTAGCCTAGTCGGGTAGAAAATCGTAAAATCACCCCCGTAGACACTGCCCGACTCAGGCGACATAGCTGCCCGATCGGGTACATGTCCAGGACGCCCGACCGGGTACTAAACCTAGCCCGGTCGGGTAGAATCACGAAATCGCGACATGCAGTTCGCGTTTAATGATTCAATCGACGATTTTTCCCTAAATCTTTCCTATTCAGACCTAGATCTAACCCATAGCAGTCCAAATCTCAAAATAGTTCATGAATATACGTGGATTTCGAGATGAAATTGAGAAATTTCGGATTTTTTCAAGAGAGGGGAGAGGGGATTTCGAGTAACCAAGGGTCTGGACCGGCGACGATGAAACGGCGGCGGCGTATGAGCGACTCCGGTGACGAGATTGCGGCGTGAGGGTTCGAAAATTTTGGGAGCATGCTCAGGTTGAAATTGTGAAGTGAGGGTGGCCGCTCGGGTTATTCGAAATATAACTTACCTTTCAGATTTTACGGTGCCTGATCGGGTAGTCTGTGTAGCCCGATCGGGCTTCTCTCGTGTTGACCTACCCGATCGGGTCCTCTGATGCTGCCCGATCGGGTTGCCTTGAATCTGACGTTGCCCGCTCGGGTGGAGGTGTCTGCCCGATCGGATACTACTGCAAAACAGGAAAATTCATACGAGGAAAACATATGCAGCAAAAATCGATAGACCACTAAATTCCTAAATCCTAGAAAAATTGCCTAAGTCCTAAAAAAAGTAAAGGAGTTAAAAAATAAAACGAAAAACGACTAAAAAGGATATGGTGCTCGGGTTGCCTCCCGAGAAGCGCTTGTTTAAGGTCGCGAGCCTGACCAAAGTGTGCTACTCATCAGGTGGACGTCCTCGACATCGTCTCGTCCGTAGCGTTTCACGTGCAATATATGCTCGATAAGGTGCGGCACGCGAATTTGTCGAATTCCTTGCACGATCAGTCATGATGCTCTCTATGTTGGATGCTAGATCGTGCTGTCCAAACATTCTGGTTGAACTGTCGATAAGTCCGGTTGAGTGCTCCATGTAACCAGTTAGGCGTTTGTCGTTCGTTTCCTTCAGCTTCTCCAGAGATGTTGTATGTGTGAGCCTTTGCGATGGAGGCTTCATCTTTACCCTGGGTGCTTTGTCGATGTCCCAATTATGAGTTGGACGTTTGGTGTAGCATCTCGGCATCTTAGGATCATTTGTGTACTGCCTTGCATCGCAATTAGCTCGGGTTGTGTGGAAGTCTTTATCGGGGGATTCCTCTTTCCTTTCGTTGTTAAGCAGCTCGATCAATACCTTGTAGTTACCTTCCCCAACCGCTATGCGATTCAAATCTAAGGAATCCTTGATCTGAACTTCCTCACAAGTTTCCTCGGCTAAATCTTCAAAGATGCCTTCGGGGAACACGAAATCGATAGGACACGGTTGCTCAATCGTGTCCACTAAGCTGAATTCTTCTTCTACCTCGGGTTTCTTCATGTGCTCATCAATGTCCGTAGCCTTATCCACTGTCGTGTTAGATTCATCTTCTATTTCAATCAAGGATGGACTTGGCTAATCTACCGTCTCACAATCCCTTAGGTAGATTTTGCTGACATACTCACGAGGATTTAATTCTGAACTTTCCGATGAACCTCTTGTGGTTGCGATGCCCCTTGTGCAAGTTCTGAAGCTTGCACGTCCAATTCTCCAAATAAATTACCTATCTGCTAATTGGCGCTTTCTTGTCCCGCTTCCACTCCCATAAACAAGTTGTTTCGATTCTCAAACAGTTCAAGGAGGTAGTTGTACGTGGCGGGATAGTCGAGGGCTGCTATGGATTGCGTTGGGTATGGCTGAGGCACATAGGATTGATGGCTCTGAGTTTGGGGTTCCGTCCATGGCTGGAAATTTGCAAACGATTGTTGTGCATTTACCATACTCTCGGTATTTCTGTACGGGAAGTAGGCGTGATCGCTCCATTCGTGATTGTACGTATTCCCGTAAGGTTGATAGTAGCTGTCGTAGATCTCTTCTTCATACCCCCAAGCGTTTGGTTCCCATGATCGCTGTAAGTATCGCGGGTGGTATAAATCGGAGAGCATACGACGAGTCTCGGAAAGTTGATGCCTCAATTCAGCTATGTCGGCACCCGAAGAGTTGAAGTTGTCCATATTACCTTGCAAGATAAAGGACATCAAACTCGATTAAGGTCTATGAGGTAAAGAAATTATTGACTCCATGAAAAAGAAAAACAAAAGCAAAAACAAAAAATACGAAAAACAAAAGAAGACTCCGGAAAGGACTCGATCTTAATCTAGCTAATTCCTAGTCTAGGCCGTTATTAGTCCTCCGCAACGGCGCAAAAAACTTGATGTGCGGAAACTCAAGCAATATAATTTCCTAGACCACTTCACCGTAAGTATACAAATCGTGTAGTACCAGGGTCGATCTCTAGGGACTAAAGCAGCCAAAAACTAATAATATCACTAAAATAAGACAAGGGAAGTAGATGAAGGTGTGGTACGAAATATCTAAAGAACTAAGCTAAGTGGTG
>CM071873.1:26975585-26987393 GCA_036759665.1 Gynandropsis gynandra
AATCTAAATATTGGGATAGGTGCCCTTCCATCTCGTATCTTCAACTGAGGTCTTTGATTGTGTATTATCCTTCATTTTCCCTGATAACACGTAATTTGTTATAGTTTTTATATCATTCTTAGGTATAGTTTAGAGTAGATTATTTATATTTCATTCATCTATTGAGCATATTCGAAGACTTTATCCACATTTCGTGTTTTGTGTAGGAAACGAAGGATTGAAGAGAAACACGAGTGATTATGCAATCTAAACCCGAAAACGAAGCTGTGTAACAAGGTTCGGCTTATGCAAGGCCACGGATGGAAGCGAGCACTCAAACACCAAGCGAAAGGAGCGGAAACTACACTTCAAGACATGCCCGCTCGGGGGGATTGAGAGTGCCCGGTCGGGCTGAATCATTCAAGAAAACCCCGTAGCCTTACACGACTCGGGTGCTCAAGGGATATGCTCGGGCATAGGTGCCCGCTCGGGTGCATTTGGAGTGCCCGCTCGGGCTGTTTCATGGCAGAAAACCCCGTAAGTTTGCACGACTCGGGCTGATGAAGTACACGGTCGGGCATGGTGCCCGATCGGGCTCATGTGTGTGTGCACGATCGGGTAGGTCACCTGCACGATCGGGTAAAGAGAATGCCCGCTCGGGTCCAGCGTTCCAACAAACTTTCCTAAGATCTAGATCGGCAAAATTAAAAGGGAAAATCAGATCTAAAAAGAGGGGGACGAACCAGAACACATCAGAAGAGATTGGGAGACATTAGGGCAAGGAGAAGAAGGAAGAAAACGACGGATCTACGGATCGGGAGCGAGAAGAATCTACCGAAGGCATCGGTTTATGAATAGGGAGTCATCTCTTTCTACATCTATGTCGAATCTAGACTTCTCTTGTGTTTCCTTGTCTGTATTTATGTCTGAGTAGAGTCCTTGCCATGGGTTAGAGAGATTTGCTACGTTGTAATGAAGTCTTACGCTTAATGAATGGTGATGCTTAATGCTTTCATTACCTGTACGCCACTTGAATGAATGAATTTGGTTTCTATCATGTTTTCAGATTTCATGGTTGTTCTTAATGCTTTCTCTACCTGTACGCCACTTGATTGAATGATCTTAGAAATCTAATAAACCAACGCCAGGGCATTAGGTTTCGGAACAAAGCCATGATTTAGGGTTTAGCCGGTTTAGAATCTACGCCAGGTCAATCGGTTAAATCTAGGGATTAGGATAGCAGACGTAATGCGTCTATGCATGTAAGATGCGCAATGGATACATTGGCATATGCATGCTAGATAGTGGACAAGTCTACGCCAGTCAGTTCCTATAGGAGAGCTTGAATTCCCTGAATCCATGATAGTGCCTTAGACCAATTATCCTTTTAGAACTTCATTACATTTTTATGCAAACTCTCGACACCCATGGTGCCTAGTCATAAAGTCTATTCTCTTCGATTTAGTTTAGTTCAGCTCAATCAAAATCACAACTTTAGTCACCTCACACGTCTAATTCAATTAGTTCAATAGCTACGAAGTCGCATCAATTCCTTGTGTTCGACCCTAGTTGCTACACGATCCGTATTCTTGCGGAAGCGTTAGTCTAGGTTTTATAACTCGATATAACGCATATCAAGTTTTTGGCGCCGTTGCCGGGGAATTGATTACGGCTTAGGAGTTAGGAAACTTTTAGATTAGACATTAGGTTTTTAGGAGTCTTGTTTGTTTCTTGCTTTTTCGTGTTTTTGTTTGTCATTTCGTTTAGAGTCAAGTTCTTTTGCTTCTCGTATCTCACGTGATCTTTGTGTTTGTCTTCTTTTTCTTGTGCAGCTTAATTGTGCATGAGAAACACCGGAAAAGCGGATCTAGTTTTCGACCCCGACATCGATAGAACGCTCCGAAAACTACGGAAAGAATCGAAAGCTAGTGCAAGCAATTCAGTTGATAACACGCAAGCACATTTGGATTTTCAAACCGAGGAAGTGATTGAACAACCGTTTGTTGAAGAGCTAATGGCCGAACGTCAAGATATGAACGTTCAAAACGCGCAACGAGTGCAACCGGCACTGACCTATGGATCATACACGGTCCCTAGGCACACGCAGCTCTTATCTTGCATTGCAAGAAGAAACGCCCGCGTAGAGCTTCAACCGGCATTTATTCAAATGCTTGGTAACGCGGCGTTTAGAGGGAGACCAACCGAGGACCCAAACCAGCATCTCACTGATTTCAAGATGCTATGTCGAACCATAAGGGCTGGAGATGGGGTATCGGATGAGGATATAATGCTAGCTGCTTTCCCGTTCTCGGTGAAAGATAGAGCACAAGATTGGCTATATTCGCAACCAGCGAATTCTATTGCGTCATGGGATCAGCTAGAGGAAAAATTTATGACGAGATTCTTCCCTCAAAACAAAGCTCAGCTAGCCAAGAACAACATCAACACATTTGTGCAAGGGGCAGCCGAGAGTTTGTATGAAGCGTGGGAGCGATTTAAAGGCTACCAACGCCTTTGCCCACATCACGGTATGGATCAAAGTTACCTCATATGCAACTTCATGCAAGGTTTATCGGACAATACGAGGATTTTGATCGTAGCCGCTGCTGGAGGTTCCTTAAGCAACCTCACCTTCCCACAAGTCGAGGATCTCATAGATCGTATGGCTTACGAAGGAAATCAAACCGCCGGAGAGTATAATCGCAACACTCCAGCGAGAGTAGCTAACGTGGATAATACGCGATCCATATATGCCGAGTTAGCGGAAATGAGAGCTGAAATGAGAGCTGAGATGAAAAGTGAATTCAATGAGCTCCGCAATATGATGTCCGGAATGAATCAGCAAGAATATTATGAGCAGCCGGATGAGCAAGGAATTCAAGGGTACGAAGGGGTGAACTATGTGAGCAACGCCCAACCTTTGGGTAATACCTACACACCCGAGTGGAGGAATCACCCCAATCTCTCGTACAAGAATTCCGACGGTGCATTCAATGCACAACGAGCATCGGGAAACTTTCAACCGCGTTTGATGCAACGCAATCAGAATTTCCAGCCGAGGACGCAGCCCCAAAATCAGAATTTTCAACCACGTGCGCTTGCTCCTCCGCAACAAGAAGTTAGACCCGATATCACATCAATGCTAGCTCAAATCATACAAGAGCAAAAGAACCAAGCCAATGATATAAGAGCGTTGAGAACAAGTCATGAAGAGATGAGAGCAGAAAATCAAGAGATGAAAAATGAGTTTGTGGAGGTGAAAACGCATCTTAAGATCTTGGATACTCAAGTCTCACAACTCGCTGCACAATCATCACGACCGCAAGGAATTCTACCGGCGCGGCCGGAAGTAAATCCTCGTGAACACGTCAATGCCATATATCTTCGGAGTGGCAAAGTGGTGGATCAGCCCACTCATTTGATGTTTGAGAAGGATGAAGTGACTAGCACAGCAGTGGAAAATGGCAGCTACGTTGAGAAGCGAAAAATGAAAACCGAGGAAGAGGAAGAGCCGAAATACGTGAAACCGGAACCAAGACCGCCTCCTCTCCCATTCCCACAACGTCAACGTAAGAGACTGATTGATCAAACCATTCCCTCGACATTCGACGAAGGTGAATCATCCAACAAAGCAATGAAAAATGGCAGTGGCAGCAAAGAGTACAAAAGTAAACCCGAGGAGGAGGGAGAGCCGAAATACGTGAAATTGGAACCGAGATCACCTCCTTTGCCATTTCCTCAACGTCAACGCAAAAAGGATGATGACGCTCAATTTGCGAAATTTGCTGAGATGTTGAAAAAGATGGACATCACGATACCATTCCATGAGGCGTTGAAGAAGATGCCTTCATACGCCAAGTTCCTCAAAGAGATACTTGCGAACAAGCGAGACGTGGAGATGGAATCCGTTATGGTAACGAATTCAATGCTGCAGCCTAATCTACCCAAAAAGATGCCGGATCCAGGTATATTCGTAATCCCTTGTAAAATTGGAGATTATGAAATAAACCATGCACTAATCGATGTCGGAGCAAGCGTAAGCGTGCTACCATTGTCTTTGTATAAGAAATTGGATCTTAGGGGTAAGATGGATCTTCGACCGACGAGAATGGCGTTAACCATGGCTGATAGGAGTGTTAGGATACCCGAGGGAAGGCTGGAAGACGTGCCTTTGCAGATAGGAAAATTTTTCGTCCCGGTTGACTTCGTTGTACTAGATATGGAGGAGGACGAGAAAATTCCAATCATCCTTGGTAGGCCGTTTCTCAATACGGCAAAGACGATCATACATTGCGCTGAGGGTAGACTCACACTTAAATTCGGGGATGAAGAAGTGGAGTTCAATCTGAACGACACACTTAAGCAACCATGTATGGTGGATTCGGTATTCCACATCGACGTCCTAGAGGAGTTAGCCAATGAAGTCTTCGAGAAGTTTGGGATATTAGATCCTTTTGAGATGACTCTTCCAGCAGCTAGAGAGGGGTTTTGTAAGTACATTAACGGAGTGAAGCTTTGTACAAAGCTACTGGATGAAAAGGATATAGAAGAAATCCCAAACCCCGAGTTAGACGAACCCCGAGCAGAATTCTGCGCGACCCGAGCAAAGCGGATCGCAACCTCAGATAAGGATGGATTCTCGGGTAATCCTCATCAAGGCAATTTCTCAACTCATAACCACATGAGTACAGATCAGTTGGGGAAGGTTTCGAGCCAAGAAGACGTTGCAAACCAGTGCACAACCCTCCGACAAATCCAGGCAGATTCCAGCGCAGCACAAACGGCTCACATCGACAATTCGTCCATTCTTGAGGTACTTAGCAGCCACTACAAGCGTCCAGCATCAGATTGGAACATTGATAAGGCATCCAAGATGAAGGTTGAAATGAAGAATAGGGACGACATGACTGATCGGGGAAGGAATTCAATTGAACCGCGTACTACACTCTATCGACCACCTCATGTACGCAGGATGCTACGCACACCACGACGTCAAGGACGTCCATCTAATGGGTAGCACATTTTGGTCAAGCTCAAGACCTTAAACAAGCGCTTATCGGGAGGCAACCCGACTTTTTGCATTTCTCGTTTTCATTTTTATTTTCGGACTATTTCTTTTTCTTTTCATATTGATGTACTTGGTGGGATTGTATTCTTCCCTTTTGGATTGTGTGAATATTTTTCGCAGGTTTTTCAACGTCCATATCATCCATGAAGAGGAAACACAAACACGGGATTGGAAGCTACACAAGGTGCACACGTTCCAACCTTTCTTTTCCCGTTATTTTGTTTCTCCTAGGTTTTGAACACCGGGACGGTGTTTCATTCAAGTCTGGGGGGGGTACTCATCGAGTATTGTCATATGATTAGGATTAGATTATTAGGATTAGATGTAGATTTTTGTTTTTCTAGGAATAAACGGATGGATACTTAGCATGGATTTTCGAGTTTTAGTTATTAGTACAACTTTGTCGAATCATGAGCAATGGTCTAGGTTTGCTTAGAAGTCTTCTTGATCCCGATTAGTTAGGTAATTGTGCTTGAAACCATGATCTTTAGTTGCATCTACCTCCTAAGTTTCATACCAAGTATCATATCTCCGAGTATACCGATTATTCAATGCTTGTTAGATTGATTTTAGCGTTCATTAGATTCCACACGCTTATACTCCGCTGTCAATTTTTGAATAAGTTTTCTAACTATTTCAAGCTAATATTGACATGAGTACATCGATATCGATGGTTCGGGTCTAAGTGGTGGGTTGAGGCGTTATTCTACGTCCTAAGGGTTAGATTGATGCGAATTCGTCATAAAAAGAAAAAGAAAAAATGAATGAAAGAAAAATAAAAAGAGAGAGTATTCTTCAATAACGCATCTCTTCACTCCGCTAAGGTTGAGAAACCTTATGAGTGTGCCATAGGCAGCCTGGGTCTAAGTAGAAAGCCAACCTCTTCGACTTCGACGTCCTAGGAACCGAGCGTGGAATTATTAAAAAAAAGAGAAAAGAAAAAAAAAAGAATAAGAACGAAAAAAAAAATGGGTTTTAAGATATCTCAAGTTTAGAAGAGTTTGGTATGGAGAACGCTTGGATGTTGCTTAGGAGTACGGACTAAACTTAGGTCATTGGTAGGATTGCATGGTTCGAGACTTTCGGGTGATAGAGGTCTAAACTAGGTACGCTTAGGCTTACGTTCATGTGACGCGTTGATTTGTATGATGGCTAAATTCTTCGACGTATTTGTATTGGTATCCATGGTTGTTTAGCTCTTCTAGTACTCGACTCTAGGTTTGCTCGAGGACGAGCAAAAGGTTAAGTCTGGGGGAGTTTGATAACACGTAATTTGTTATAGTTTTTATATCATTCTTAGGTCTAGTTTAGAGTAGATTATTTATATTTCATTCATCTATTGAGCATATTCGAAGACTTTATCCACATTTCGTGTTTTGTGTAGGAAACGAAGGATTGAAGAGAAACACGAGTGATTATGCAATCTAAACCCGAAAACGAAGCTGTGTAACAAGGTTCGGCTTATGCAAGGCCACGGATGGAAGCGAGTACTCAAATACCGAGCGAAAGGAGCGGAAACTACACTTCAAGACATGCCCGCTCGGGTGGATTGAGAGTGCCCGGTCGGGCTGAATCATTCAAGAAAACCCCGTAGCCTTACACGACTCGGGTGCTCAAGGGATATGCTCGGGCATAGGTGCCCGCTCGGGTGCATTTGGAGTGCCCGCTCGGGCTGAATCATCCCTGAAAACCCCGTAAGTTTGCACGAGTCGGGCTGATGAAGTACACGGTCGGGCATGGTGCCCGATCGGGCTCATTTGTGTGTGCACGATCGGGTAGGTCACCTGCACGATCGGGTAAAGAGAATGCCCGCTCGGGTCCAGCGTTCCAACAAACTTTCCTAAGATCTAGATCGGCAAAATTAAAAGGGAAAATCAGATCTAAAAAGAGGGGGACGAACCAGAACACGATCAGTGGAGATTTGGAGACATTAGGGCAAGGAGAAGAAGGAAGAAAAGGACGGATCTACGGATCGGGAGCGAGGAGAATCTACCGAAGGCATCGATTTATGAATAGGGAGTCATCTCTTTCTACATCTATGTCGAATCTATACTTCTCTTGTGTTTCCTTGTCTGTATTTATGTCTGAGTAGATTCCTTGCCATGGGTTAGAGAGATTTGCTATGTTGTAATGAAGTCATATGCTTAATGAATGGTGGTGCTTAATGCTTTCATTACCTGTACGCCACTTGAATGAATGAATTTGGTTTCTATCATGTTTTCAGATTTCATGGTTGTTCTTAATGCTTTCTCTACCTGTACGCCACTTGATTGAATGATCTTAGAAATCTAATAAACCAACGCCAGGGCATTAGGTTTCGGAACAAAGCCATGATTTAGGGTTTAGCCGGTTTAGAATCTACGCCAGGTCAATCGGTTAAATCTAGGGATTAGGATAGCAGACGTAATGCGTCTATGCATGTAAGATGCGCAATGGATACATTGGCATATGCATGCTAGATAGTGGACAAGTCTACGCCAGTCATGGTTGTTCTTAATACTTTTCCCGAACTCCCTATAGGAGAGCTTGAATTCCCTGAATCCATGATAGTGCCTTAGACCAATTATCCTTTTAGAACTTCATTACATTCGTATGCAAACTCTCGACACCCATGGTGCCTAGCCATAAAGTCTATTCTCTTCGATTTAGTTTAGTTCAGCTCAATCACAATCACAACTTTAGTCACCTCACACGTCTAATTCAATTAGTTCAATAGCTACGAAGTCGCATCAATTCCTTGTGTTCGACCCTAGTTACTACACGATCCGTATTCTTGCGGAAGCGTTAGTCTAGGTTTTATTACTCGATATAACGCATATCAGCCGCAATCGCTTATACGTCCTTTCTTTGTAGGTTGCTCAGCTGATTTGCCTTGCTACGCATCATGGCGATGATGCTTGGAGTTGGCATGATCGGTTTGGGCACATCAGCTTTGACGCTTTGGAGAAGATGGGGTGACATGGCCTGGTCAAGGGTCTTCCGCATTTGGAGCACGTGGAGCAGTTGTGTGACACCTACGTCATCACAAAACATCGGTGAGGTGCTTTTCCAAAGGAGGCCAAGTACCACGCGATGGCAGCACTCGGCCTCATCCATGGAGATCGTGTGGTCCCATCACGCCGATAACACCAGGAGGCAAATGCTTCTTCTTATTGCTGGTGGACGATGCCACCCGTTTCATGTGGGTTTTCCTCCTAGCTAACAAGGGGAGTGCACCAGAGGCCATCAAGCGTTGGTAGGCGATTGTGGAAGGCAAGAGCGGGCGGAAGTTGAGAGTGTTTTGTACAAACAACGGTGGTGAGTTCATTTCCTCTGAATTTGCCTTCTACTATGCGGAACAAGGCGTGACACATCACTTTATAATGCCCTACACCCCAGAGCAGGACGTCGTGGTGGAGCGCAAGCTAGACCGTGGTGGTAATGGCGCGTGCCCTGTTCAAATAGAGGAGCATGTCGGCGGAATTTTGGGGAGAAGCAGTCACCACAACGGTGTTTCTCCTCAATCGAGCCCCCACGAAGAGTCTTCTGAGCTAGACTCCTCGCGAAGCATGGCAGGGCGTAAGCCTGCTGTGCATTTCTCACATGTCTTTGGTTGCCAGGCATACACAAAAGACATGCGAAAACTCCAGAAGCTAGATGATCGTAGCCTCCCTATTGTTTTCATTGGATATGCGAAAGGGGTGAAGGGATGTTGCGTCTTGGATCTAGTAACGCGGTGAGTGCATATTTCTTGAGATGTTATCTTTGATGAGGATCACGACTGGCAATGGACAACTGCGGATGACGACCAAAGTACTTCCAGTATCTTCACCATTGTGTACCCATCCCCTGGTCATGTGGTTGATGCTAGGATTCTAGGTGGGCAAAGGTCCGGGGGAGCAAGGAGCCCAGGCCAAATCCCTAAGGGAGTAGAGGTCCAGAGAGCAGGGGACTAGGGAGTTGAGAACCCTGGAGCAGAGGGCTCGGGAGCAGAGTTGCAGGGCAGTCCAGTTCCTGAATTTGTGACACCCCTGCAAGACGACTTTGCGAGGCGTGACACGGTGCATTCCCCTGATGCCCTACTATGCTATCGCACTTTGTCTAACCTATTTGGGAATGGGGACGGGGTCCCAGATCCCGAACACCTTTTGAAAGAGTTGGAGGATGCAGAGTTGCACTTGGAAATAACAAGGGAGCCTTGCTCGTTTGGTGAAGCAAAGAGCGACGAGGCATGGTGAATCGCAATACGGGAGGAGATTGATGCCATGATGCAAAATCAAACATGGGAGATTGTGGACTTTCCTCGGGAGCATCATCGAATTGGTCTCAAGTGGGTCTATAAGGTGAAGAGGAACGAGGTCGGGGCAGTGGTCAAGCACAAGGCATGCCTCGTCGCTCGTGGCTTTGTTCAGCATGCCGGTGTGGATTTTAACGAAGTCTTTGCACCTGTTGCTCGGATGGAGTAAGTTCGTCTGCTACTTGCTCTTGCTGCCCATGAGGGGTGGTTCGTTCACCATATGGATGTCAAATCCGACTTCCTGAATGGCGATTTGAAGGAGGACGTGTACGTGAAGAAACCGTCGGGATTTCTTGTTCCTGGGGAATAAGGCAAAGTTCTCCGCTTGCGTAAGACGCTCTATGGCCTTCGTCAAGCACCAAGGGCATGGAACGCAAATCTCAATAGCACCCTAAAGCAACTTGGTTTCATGCAAAGTGAGCATGAGCATGCGGTGTATCGACGAGCCCAAGGCGGAGCGGCTCTGCTTGTTGGGGTCTACGTGGATGATCTCATCATAACTATATCATCCGACGTGGCCATCAAGCAGTTCAAGGAGGAGATGATGACCCAATTCCAGATGAGTGATCTTGGATTGTGACGTGTGGAAACACGAGTTATAATTATCCTAGTCCACTTCACCGCAAGTATACGGATCGTGTAGTACCAGGGTCGATCTCTAGGGACTAATTGCAGCTAAACTAAGAACGAAACTAAACTAAGACGAAAGAAGATAGAATGGGATATGGTCCTAATTTTCCTAAAACTATTCTAATAGTGACAACGAAACTAGGTTAAGGATGAGACTAGATATGGTGAATACTACGGGTGTACGGGATACCGGGAATTGCATAGATGAACGACTAAGGATCATAGATCTATAACAAGAAGTTAGCCCCGATATCGCGTCAATGCTCGCTCAAATCATACAAGGACAAAAGGACCAAGCCAATGATATTAGAGCGTTGAGAACGAATCAGGAAGAGATGAGAGCAGAAAATCAAGAGAGGAAGAATGAGTTTATGGAGTTGAAAACGCATCTAAAGATATTGGATACTCAAGTTTCGCAGCTCGCTGCGAAATCCTCTCAACCGCAAGGAGTTCTACCGGCACGCCCGGAAGCGAATCCTCGTGCACAAATCAATGCCATCCACTTGAGAAGCGGTAAGACACTTGATCACCCTACTCTTCCAAAGTTTGAACAGGTAGAACCATCAAGGGCAGTAGAAAAAGAGAGCGACCAATTCAAAGAGCACAAGGAGGAAGAGGAGCCCAAATATGTTAAGCCCGAACCGAGGCCTCCTCTTTTGCCATTTCCTCAACGTCAACTCAAAAAGAACGATGATGCGCAATTTGCAAAGTTTGCGGAGATGTTGAAGAAGATGCACATTACGATTCCATTCCACGAAGCGTTGAAGAAGATGCCTTCATACGCCAAGTTCCTCAAAGACGTACTTGCGAACAAGCGGGACGTGGAAACGGAAACCGTAATGGTCACCAACTCAATGCTACAGCCAAGTCTACCCAAAAAGATGCCGGATCCAGGTATTTTCGTGATCCCTTGTAAAATTGGAGATTATGAAATTAACCATGCGCTAATCGACGTCGGAGCAAGCGTAAACGTGCTACCATTGTCATTGTATGAGAAGTTAGATCTTAAGGGTAGGATGGATCTTCGACCCACGAGAATGGCACTCACCATGGCTGATAGGAGTGTTAGGATCCCCGAAGGAATACTTGAAGACGTCCCATTGCAAGTAGGAAAATTCTTTGTCCCGGTTGATTTTGTTGTACTAGACATGGAGGAGGACAAGAAAATTCCTATCATCCTAGATAGACCTTTCCTCAATACGGCTAAGACTATTATACATTGTGCCGAAGGTAGACTCACATTAAAGTTTGGAGATGAGGAAGTGGAGTTAAATTTGAACGACACACTTAGGCAACCATGTATGGTAGACTCGGTGTTTTATATTGATGTATTAGAGAGATTAGCCGAGGAAGTGTTAGAGGAGTTTGGGAATATGGATTCCCTTGAGATGGCTCTTCTAGCAGCTGGAGAGGGACTTTACAAAGATCCCCATGAGGTAAAGCACTATACAAAGCTGCTAGATGAGAAAGATGCAAAAGAAATCCCGAGAACCGAGTTAGATGAACTTAGAGCAGAATTCTGCGCGGCCCGAGCACAGCAGGTCGCAGCCTTAGAGAACGATGGATTTTCGGGTAGTCCTCAGCAAGAAGACTTCTCAAATCATGACCACATGAGTACAGATCAGTTGGGGAGGGTTCCAAGTCAAGAAGACGTTGCAAACCAGTGCACAACCCTCCGACAATCCCAGACAGATTCCAGCGCACCTCAAACGGCCTTCGTCGATAGTTCAACCACTCCCGATGAGCTGAATGGTCAAATCAAGCATCCAAATCATGACTGGAGTGTTGACAAGGCACCGAAGGTGGAGTTGAAGCCCTTACCACAAGGGCTGAGGTATGAATTTCTCGGACTTGA
>CM071873.1:26991263-27014559 GCA_036759665.1 Gynandropsis gynandra
TAGGAAACGAAGACATGAGAAGAAACACGAGTGATTATGGCAATCTAACCCCGAAAATGTAGTTGAGTAACAAGGTTCGACTTGTGCAAGGCCATGGACTGAAAGTGAACACTCAAACACCGAGCGAAGGGAGCGAAACAACATTTCAAGACATGCCCGCTCGGTCATTGGAAGTGTACACGATCGGGCTATTAGCTGCCAATTACCCCTGTAGCTTTGCACGCCTCGGGCACTCAAGGTACACGACCATGATGGAGTGCTTGCTCGGGTGGAATTGGAGTGCACGATCGGGCTATTTGCTGTCAATTACCCCCGTAGCTTTACACGACTCGGGCACTCAAGGTACACGACCAAAGATGGAGTGCCTGCTCGGGTGCAATTGGAGTGCCCGCTCGGGCTAATTGATGCCAAGAAATCCTCGTAGGTTTGCACGACTCGGGCTCAAGAATCACACGATCGGGCATGGTGCCCGCTCGGGCTGGAAGGAGGGCACACGGTCGGGCAAGTGGCCTGTACAAGCGGGTAGAGGACATGCCCGCTCGGGTCCTTGTTTATCTCAACTAACTCCTAACTTTTGGAACGATCAAATTAAGGGGAAATTGGATCTGAAAAAAGAGAATTCGAACCAGATTAGATCAGGGGAGATAGAGAGACATTAGGGCAAGAAGAAGAAGGAAGAAAATACGGATCTACGGATCGGGAGCAAGGAGAATCTACCGAAGACATCGGTTTATGAATAGGGAGTCATCTCTTTCTCTATCTATGTCGAACTTAGACTTCTCTTGTGTTTCCTTTTCTGTATTCATGTCTGAGTAGATCCTTTGCCATGGGTTAGAGAGATTTGCTATGTTGTAACGAAGTCTTACGCTTAATGAATGGTGGAACTTAATGCTTTCATTACTTGTACGCCACTCGAATGAATGAAATTGGTATTTTATCATGTTTTCAGATTTCATGGTTGTTCTTAATGCTTTCTTTACTTGTACGCCACTTGATTGAATGATGTTAGAAGCCTAATAAACCAACGCCTGGGCATTAGACTTCGGAACTTAGCCATGATTTAGGGTTTAGCCGGTTTAGAATCTACGCCAGGTCAATCGGTTGAATCTAGGGATTAGGATAGCGGTCATAATGCGTCTATGCATGTAAGATGCGTAATGGATACATTGGTATATGCATGCTAGATAGTGGACAAGTTTACGCCAGTCAGTTCCTATATGAGAGCTTGAATTCCCTGAACTCATGATAGTACCTAAGACCAATTATCTTTTTAGAACTTCGTTACTTCATTATGCAAACTCTTGATACCCATGGTGCTTAGCTATAATTTGATCTCATCGATTTAGTCTAGTCTAGCTCAATAACAACCCCATTCTTAGTCACCTTACACGTCTATTCCATTAGTTTAATAGCTTATAAGTCGCATCAATTCCTTGTGTTCGACCCTAGTTACTACACGATCCGTATTCTTGCGGAAGCGTTAGTCTAGGTTTTATCACTTGATATAACGCACATCAGCAAGCATCGTAGGGATCACAAGACTCAAATGGGTCGCAGGGGTAGCAAGGCTCGCGTATGTTGGCTTATGTTGGTTCGCATATGTTGAAAGGGTGGCGAGGGTTACATGGGTCGCATGGGTCAAATGGGTCGCAAGGGTTTGCATGGGTCGCTGGGGTCAAATGGGTAGCATGGGTCAAATGGGTCACAAGGGGTCGTAGGGATCGTATAGGTCATGTATGTTGGCGTGTTGTGGGTTGCAGTGGTCGCATATGCTGGCGTATATGTTGAAAGGGTCAGATGGGTCATAAGGGGTTGCATATTTTAAAAGGGTGGAAAGGGTCACAACGAAATGAAAAAACGATAATAAGAATAATAGAAAATTCACAATCAAAATACAAACATGAAGTTCAAGTTCAAGAGAATGAACCCCGAACACTACTTAGTGAAATCAAACAATGTTGTTGTTAGACCTTGTTCGGGGGACATACCGAAGCACAGGTGTTGCTCCACTGGAAACCAGTTCGAATGTGAGGAAACATCCCTTGTTTTATCCATTTTCATGACAAAACTTTCTCCAACCCCCTCTGATGCTAGCGCCACCATGACTCACGGGCCTCAAATCTACCGACCACGCCTTTCCTTGATCGTTCATCAGCATTATCTTACATCGTCTATCGATAAGACTGTTGGACCTCGCAAACCCTATCAGAAAGGTCTACACAATAACCCAAGTTACATCAGTAGAAATTATTAAAGATGGAATAAATAACCAAAGTGATATATGATGAATCCGTTTGAGGTCACTTACCAATGAATTTACGACCATATTTGAATGCATGGCGGTTGCCGTGAAAAATGTTTGAGTAGAAGAATATGACCCTGCTTCTGCGTTTGATGATGATGATGATGATAATGCATATTGCAGATTACACATATTGTTTTCGAAACTTGTGACATGAAAATATATGTCACCTTCGTGATAGAAAACTATGAAATCCCCAAGAAGAAAATCATGGTCCTTGGAGAAATATTTCATCCATCGCTGAATTTGGAGCCATCAAACTTGACTTCCCATGTTTTGTAAGACACATTCGATCTAAGCGTTGTCGTGTTGTTGTTCCTCGTTTTCCTTCCAATATGCTTATCAAAGAACTTCCTCGGAATATCCTGTAACAAAAAAGAAAAAACAAAATCATATCTCTACATTTTCTTCATCTAACATGCAGACAAAGAGAAAGATGCAGGAGATTAAAAGGTAGTGATCTAGATTGCTCTGAAGAATGAGTTTGACGAAATGAGGGTAATTTGGCATTTTCGATAGAAAAATTTTCAATGATATTTTTCAGCCGGAGACGAAGCTGGAAGATTATGAGTGTTAGAGCGAAAGATGGGTGGAATATGATAAGAGTAAGAGGGATAATATGTGTCGTTATTCGAAAAAAGGGAAAGGTTGGAATTCAAAAAGATAGGACCCTGACATCAAATCAACAGAAGACAAAGGTTGTGAACAACTTTGACCACATTGTTATGTTTTTTGAAATTTTGGTGAAAAGATCGGTGGGAACTCGACGAAATTATGGATTTATAAGGATTAAATGACAAAAAACAATCAAAATAATACATTTACAGCGTCAAACTAATTTATGCCAATTGAGGGTCGCATGAGTCGCTTGATCATATATATAGATCAATAGATGCAAACTCGACGAATTTATGGATTTATAATAATGAAAGCATAGAAACCAATCAAAATAATACATTTACAACGTCAAACTAATTTATGCCTATTGAGTGTTGCATGGGTCGCTTGGTCGCATATATGGATGAATAGATGCGAACTCGAAGATTTTATGGATTTATAAGGATGAAAGGACAAAAAACAATGTCAAACTAAGTTATGCCAATTGAGGGTCGCATTGGTCACATGGGTCGCTTGGTTGTATATATGGATCAATAGATGCAAACTCGACAAATTTATAAGAATGAAAGGAGAGAAACCAATCAAAATAATATATTCACAGCGTCAAACTATTTTATGCCAATTGAGGGTCGCATGGGTCGCTTGGTTGCATATATTGAACAATAGATGTGAAGTCAACGAATTTATGGATTTATAAGGATGAAAGACAAAATCAAAATAATACTTTTACAATGTCAAAAAATGGTTAAAATGGATTTTGACCCATGTGTCCCAAGAAGTGTAGAACGAATGCATGTGTTTCAAAAGTGATAGTAGTGTTCTAAGAACCGTCGGATAATTTTGAGAAAGTTTTATAAAAACACATTTGATATTTGTTCAAATATCGATATTATTGTTAATGTTGTCTACACTGGTTCTTAATTAGAAACTACAACTCAAATATTTTGATAATGGCATGGAAGCCTTGAGCAGTCAGACTAACCCATGACATGGAAGCCTTGAGCAGCAGAAATACATTGAACAACCACTTGAGCTTAGGGTTACCCATACTGGCGACACGGTAGAAATCTTTAAAAGTATCATCTTGAAGAAGTTTACGAGGAATAGAATGTAGATTTTTTAAAACAAAGATGAATCAGGGGAAGCAAGATAGAAAGATTAAGAGCGAGAGAAAGATCGAGAGAATTAGAGAGAATAAGAATAACTATTATCTTATGCATTTCTTTATAACCAAAGGTACATATTTATACAAGTAGAAATAGTGAAAAAAAAAAGGAAAATACAAGTATAAATGCAAGGCACAAGTTTAGATGTAACATGCATGAGCTGGAGCGGTCAACAAGACATAGGAGACAGCAGAGGTCATAAATTGGCTTGACTAGGTGATAACATGTAATCCGTTGTAGTATTTACGTGATTTTTAGGTCTAGTTTTGAGTAGTTTACTTAGATTTCATACATTTATCGAGTTTATTCGAAGACTTCATCTACATTTCGTGTTTTGTATAGGAAACGAAGACATGAGGAGAAACACGAGAGATTATGGCGATTTAACCCCGAAAACGTAGCTGAATGTCAAGGTCCAACTTGTGCAAGGCCATGGATTGAAGTGAACACTCAAACACCGAGCAAAAGGAGCGGAAGCAACAAATAAAGCCCTGCACGCTTGGGCATGGAAGAAGTCCCCGCTCGGACATTGAGGCAAATGACCCCCCGTAGCTTTGCACGACTCGGGCCCTCAAGGAACACGATTGGAAAGGGAGTGCCCGCTCGGGTGGAAATGGAGTGCCCGCTCGGCTCCTTGTTTTCCTCAACTAACTCCTAAGTTTTAGAACGGCCAAATAAGGAGAAATCAGATCTGAAAAAGGGGGATTCGAACCAAATTCGAAAAGAGAACATTCAGAGACATTAGGGCAGAAGGAAAAAGGAAGAAAGGACGGAACAAAGGATCGGGAGCAAGGAGGATCTATTGAAGACTTCGGTTGATGAATAGGGAGCATTCTTATTCTCTTTCTATGTCGAATTTAGTATTCTCCTTTGTTTCTTTTGCTGTGTTCATGTCTGAGTAGATCTATTACCATGGGTTAGAGAGTATTGCCAGTACGTAACGAAGTCTTATGCTTAATGAATGGTGGATCTTAATGCTTTCATACTTGTACGCCACTTGATATGAATGAATTTTGTATTTGATCATGTTTTCAGATTGATTGGTTGATCTTAATGCTTCAATTCTTGTACGCCACTTGATTGGATGATATTAGAAGTCTAATAAATCTACGCCAGGGCATTAGACTTTGGAACTTAGCCATGATTTAGGGTTTAATCGGTTTAGAATCTACGCCAGGTCAATCGATTGAATCTAGGGATTAGGATAGCGGTCGTAATGCGTCTATGTATGTGAGATGTGCAATAGATATATTGGTATACGCATGCTAGATAGTGGACAAGTCTACGCCAGTCAGTTCCTATAGGAGAGCTTGAATTCCCTGAACTCGTGATAGTACCTAAGACCAATTATCTTTTTAGAACTTCGTTACATCGTTGTGCAACTCTCGATACCTATGGTGCTTAGTCATAAGTTTATCTCGTCGATTATTTTAGTTTAGTTCGTCTGTAATCCACAATTATTCAATTTACACGTCTATTCCATTAGTTTAATAACTTTAAGGTTGCATCAATTCCTTGTGTGCGACCCTAGTTGCTACACGATTCGTATTCTTGCGGAAGCGTTAGATCTAGGTAATTTATTACTTGAGTTAACGCACATCACTAGGTTGCAAGTCGGGGGATACAGATTGCAAGTCGCGTGACGCATGACATGGGACGCGAGATACGGGATACAGCGAGACGCGACCTGAGCGTAGAGAGCGGGATGCGACCCCGAGACACGGACAAGGGAGCAGGACGCAGGTCATGAAGAGCGTGATGTGACCTGGGATGCAGAGAAAGGAGCGGGACGCTGTTCATAAAGAGCGGGATGCGGCCTTTCTTCTTAACATTCCCCTTCAAGATTAGGCGTTCAAAAGCAACATAGGTGAAGCCTCATTAAAACCTTTTCGGGGAAAATCCAATTGGGATAAAAACCCGACAAAGGAAAAAGAGTACAACAACTTATGAGCTCGATGGACGATCGACTAAGCTTCAATGCGATGCCTTAGGACTGAAGATATCAACGAGGCTGATCCGATAATGGAGATCTTTGCAGACTTTTTCACTTGTGGCTTTGGTGAAGACATCAACCAATTGATTTGTGCTTCTTGTGTATATGAATTCAATGACGCCATCTTCGAGCTTCTCTCGAACAAAATGACAGTCAACTTCAATATGTTTTGTTTGTTCATGGAACACCGAGTTGGATGCAATGTGAATTGTTGCCTGATTATCGCAATGAAGCACCGTGGCCTGCAAAGGTTCGAGGCCAAGATTGGAGGAGAGCCCGGATCCAAATGAGCTCTATGTTGTATTTTCTATAGCTCGGTACTCGGCCTTAGCACTGGAACGAGAGAGCACCGATTGCTTTTTGCTTCTCCAAGTGACAAGGTTCCCCCGACAAAGATACAGAACCCCGTCGTTGATTTCCAGTCTTTGTGGTTACCGGCCCAATCTGCATCACAATACCCAATTATACTAGTTTCGTTGTCTTTACTCATTAGTATACCTTTTCCTATAGCGTTCTTGATGTATCGGAGGATTCGGTCCACCATTTTCCAATGTTGTTCCTTTGGAGCATGCATATGCTGGCTGACCTGATTCACAGCATAACACAAGTCAGGTCTTGTTATCGTGATGTATATTAGCTTACCGACAAGGTGCCTGTAATGTTCTATATCATGAAATGGTTCCCCCTCATGCAAGTCTTTGTATTTTTCTTTGATGGGGATCTTGGCCGGCTTAGATCCGAGTTTACATGTTTCATTCAAAAGGTCTAAAGCATATGTTATTTGAGAAAGAAACACATTATCATTAGATCTAGTTACTTCAATTCCAAGAAATTACTTAAGTTCACCTAGATCCTTTATATCAAATGTGTATTTTAGAAAACGTTTAAGTCTTTCTATTCCTTTATTAATCATCACCTGTTATGATGATATAATCAACATAAACTAAGAGAACGATGATACCGTAATTGTTTCGAATGATGAACATGGAATGATCAGCCTCACTCCTTTTAAAACCATACTTTCGAACAACATCATAGAGCCTAGTGTACCAAGCCCGTGGGGACTATTTAAGTCCATAGAGAGCTCCCTTTAGTTGCATACAATTCCTTTTTCGGTTTGGAGGCCCAGGGGAGGTTTCATATAGATATCTTCCTTTATTTCACCCATAAGGAAAGGGTTTTTAACATACATTTGCCACAAACTCCAATTAAGGTTAATAGCAATAGAAAAGATAATGCGAACAGAATGAAGTTTAGCAACAAGAGCAAAAGTCTCAGTATAATCTTCCCCATACTTTTGATTATACCCTTGCGCTACAAGGCGAGCCTTGTAACGTTCTACCTCACCATTACTTTTATATTTGATTTTGTATACCCATTTGCTTCCAATGGGCTTCTTTTCTTTAGGAAGAGGGACCAGGTCCCATTTTTTATTCTTTTCTAAGGCCGCTAGCTCCTCAGCCATGACTTCCTCTCATTATGGCGTCCATTCGGCTTCTCTATATGTTTGTGGCTCAATATCCCTGTCAACTTTACTAAGAAAATCTTTCTGATTAGTAGAGATAAATTCTACAGAGAAAAAGTTTTGAATAGGATGTTCGGTTGCCACGCTATTGAAATAGGATGTTTGGTTGCCACGACATTGAATAGGATTGTAAATCCATTCCGAGATTGGTCGCCTTATTCTAGTGTTTCTCCGAGGCACTATTTCATTTAGAATCCTGCCTTCAACTTCATCGACTTCCTGATCCTCATTTTGGTTATGATCATGGCTTTGGTCTTCATTCTCATGATTTGAGGCCCTAGTTTCCTCCTCATGATTTTGCTCAGAATATATGATCTCATCATGACTTTCTTGTTCTTCATTTTCTGATATTCATTGATCATTTTGGTCTTCATGATGTTCATGTACACTTGGTAGAGGACCTATTTCATTCTTGGTTTTTGAAAATTGAATTTACTAAGTTTTTAAGGGACAAACCTATATCATTTGGTTCCAAGATTCCTTTAATCTCTTCCCAGCTGATTTTATCATGAAAGCTCTTGTCTTTGAGAAACATAACCTCTCGAGACACTATTACATGTTGAGATTTTTGATCAAAACACTTTTCACCTTTTTGATTTACTGAGTATCCAATGAACATGGCTTTAGTGCTCCTTGGTTCAATCTTGTTTCGTTGTCAGTCAGGAACAAGAACGAAACACACACAACCAAAACTTCTAAAGTACTCAAGATTGGTTTGGTAGAGTTTAATACCTAATAAGGTGATTTGTCCTTTAGAACCTTTGTTGGAATTCTATTAATGATGTGACATGCAGTCATGACCGCATCAGACCAAAATCTTTTAGGAACATCTCAATCGAACATGATAGTTCTCAAGACTTCCATTAGGTTTATGTTCTTCCTCTCGGCCACTCTGTTTTGTTGCGGGGTATAGGAACCGAGGTTTGGTGTGTAATGTCTTGTTCTTCAAGGTACCTGCGAAACTAAAGACTAGTATACTCTCCATCATTGTCAGTCCTTAGACATTTTATTTTAGCATCATATTAAGTTAAAACATGCTCATGAAACTTTAACAAACACATCATAAACACAACTCTTAGACGAGAGAGTATAAAGCCATGTAAACTTTGATTTTTCATCGATAAAGGTTACACAATATTTCTTTTCATCACGAGAAAACACATGGAGCTGTCCAAACATCAGAATGGATTCAAAACAGATTTTATAAACCGATATAGAGTTTGGAAAAACTTGTTTTACGTGCTTTCCTAAGATGCAAGCTTCACATGTTTCATGTTTATTTTTAAGATAAAAAAATGATAGTTAGAACTTTTCTATGAGGGTGTCCAAGTCTCCCATGCCATATAGAAACTTTATCAATATTTGAATTTGATAGAAACACGGACTCGGATCACAATACATAGACTCGAGAACATAAAGACCATTGAGGAGCATTCCTTTACCAATTACTTGTTTGTTTTTTAATATCCTGCATCTAGAATGTGTTAGAATCAAAACAAACATAGCAATTTAAGGTCTTTTGCAAGCTTTTGGACAGAGATAAGATTATTAGAAAACTTTGGAACGAAGAAAGCCCTTGTATCATGACCGAGAACCTTAAGCTTCCTTGTTTCTTTAATTGGAACACTCTCCCCATTCGCAATAGAAATAGAGCCACTATGAGTTTTTATATCTTTAAGCAAGCCATTGTTTTTTATCATATGATTTGTAGCTCCAGAATCTATTATAATATGGTTTCGAAAAATAGAGAAAGCAGAGGTAACATTACCTCCCTCTTTATCAGCTTTGTTTGTTTGATTTCCTGTCTTAATAATTTGGAAAAACTCCCTGAGTTCTGCCTTAGTGACAAACTCGGACTCAAAGGCCATATTAGCCTTACCTTGGTCGTCACAATTTTTGTTTTTCAAATGGGAGTGAAGGACCAAAAATGATCATTTATATGATATTTCTATTTGCAATGCTCACAAGAGAACTATTTTTTGAAAGGCTTGATAGAAGCGGCTTGCTCATAGGTGCTTTTAGAGACATTAGCATCCTCGATCATTCCTTTAAAAAGAGATGGTTTCCCCTTCCTCCCTTTTAATCATCGTACAAATTTTGTTAAACGGGGGAAACTCGTTTTGGTGAAGTATGTGATGAATAAGGTCATTGAATTTGTCGTCGAGGGAGAATAAAAAGACTTGATCTTGGTTTGCTCTTGGAGCAATTTCCACAGGATCCATTGTATGAGGCCTTAGAGAATCGAGTTCAGACCATAATTCTTTAAAATTATCCAAAGCCTGGTTAAAAGGCTTTCCTTCTTGCCTTAGATTTTTAAGATCTTTCTTTACTTCATACACACGGTTAAGATTGGATTCATTGCCAAAATTTGTTTCAGCTCGTCCCAAAGCTCCTTAGGAGACTCTATGTGGCCATATGTACGAAGTATATGAGGTTCGAGGGAATTTTGTAAAATAACCAAGGAAGTGAGCTTATTTTGTTCTCATTTTTCTTATCCGGCACTAGAATATACCGATTTCACATCCAATCTTGTCACAAAACCCCAAAGACCTTGCATGCCAAGATTGGCCTTAGCAATCTTCGTCCAAATGGAAAAATTGTTTCCATTGAACGAGATTGAAATGCTTTTTTGGTCGAGTGCATGACAAGGGATCCGAGAAAATAAAGGGAAACAAAAACAAAGAGAGTTTAGAAAAAGATTGACCAAAAAAAACTTTTGAAAGAGAATAGATTTCAAGAGAAAAAAATCGATCAAAAAATTTTCAGAGATGCGATCACCGCTCTGATACCATGTAGATTTTGTAAAACAAAGATAAATCAGCAGAAGCAAGATAAAAAGATTAAGAGCGAGCGAAACATCGAGAGAATTAGAGAGAATAAGAATAACTATTCTCTTATGCATTTCTTTAGAACTAAATGTACATATTATACACATAGAAAGGGTGAAAAACAAGGAAAATACAATTACAAATTCAAGGCACAAGTTTAGATGTAACATGCATGAGCTGGAGCGGTCAACAAGGTATAGGAGACCGTGAAGGTCATAAATTTGCTTGACCAGGTGGCAGGTCGCGGGACGCAGGTCGCAAATTGTGGGACGCGGGACGCGAGATGGAGCGGGACACGACCTGAGGGCAGAGAACGAGACGCGACCTAGAACACGGAGAAGGGAGCAAGACACGAGTCATGAAGAGCAGGACATGACCTAGGACGTGGAGAAGGGAGTGAGACGCGGGTCATGAAGAGCGGGATGCGGCATTTCTTCTTAACACAAAAGCATGAAGCAAAGACTCGACACACATTCTATTTCCACAGGAGAGATAGTTCATTAGCCGAGATTGTGTAGACAGATCTCAACTGCAAATCAAAATGAGACAATAGGAAAAATGAAAAATATTAGAATATGTTTAATATGTTCCATCAAAACTTTAGATATTAAATGTTAAAAGAATGTAAACATACCTTCTGTTTTTACTTGTTTATTATTGCAATCCAGAGTTATCTCCTAACATGTACTTCGTCTTCCAGTCATATTTCAAGAGTGACGAAACACCATCACCCAGGTCACCCCTGGAACTCGTGAGACCGAGTCCACCGATTACCAAGACCTTGAGTAACACATAGACAACACGATGCCCTGCATCCACTTTTTCACCTTCGTGATGAAGGTTACAAAGATTTATAGAATCTGAGGTTAGAGGCGTAGACTAAGAGAGGAGACATAGACGTAGACGTAGGCTTAGAGACATGGGTGAGAAGACAGGAGTCTGGCATCGAAATGACAAGTCACAAGATTCATATGGGTCGGAAGGGTCACATGGGTCGAAAGACAGGAATCTGACATCGAAAAGACGAGTCACCAAAGTCACATGTGTCAAAAAGGGGACATGGGTCACATAGGTCCCATGGGTCGCATGTGTCAAATGGCATTAGTCGTTCTAATTTATTCCAATTGAGAGTCGCATAAGGGTCATATTGGATCGCATGAGTCGGATGGGTTCCCGTTTATGCATCGTTCTAATTTATTCCAATTGAGGGTTGTATAAGGTCATATTGGATCAAATGAGTCGGATAGGTTCCCATTTAAAATTGATTCTAATTTATTCCAA
The DNA here is from genome assembly GCA_036759665.1 of Gynandropsis gynandra. NCBI lineage: Eukaryota > Viridiplantae > Streptophyta > Magnoliopsida > Brassicales > Cleomaceae > Gynandropsis > Gynandropsis gynandra. The sequence continues at coordinate 27,002,977 of CM071873.1, forward strand.
TTGAGGGTCGAACAAGGGTCATATTGGGTCGCATGAGTTGGATGGGTTCTGTTTAAACTTGATTTTAATTTATTCGAATTGAGGGTCACACAAGGGTCATATTGGGTCGCATAAGTCAACAAGATTCCTGTTTAAACTTGATTCTAATTTATTCCAATTGAGGGTTGCACAAGGGTCATATTGGGTCGCATGAGTTAGATGGGTTCTCGTTTAAACTTGATTCTAATTTATTCCAATAAGGGTCGCACAAGGGTCGTATTGGGTCACATGAGTCGGATGGGTTTCCATTTAAACTTGATTCTAATTTAGGCATTCTTCTTGATGCCAATTGACGGTCAATGAATTTATGGATTTCACATAACTACGAACAATAGATGCAAATAAGACATTTTTCAACGTTTAAATATGGATTTATTTATAATGATTGACAAATGTCACATAGGTTACAACAAGGGAAAGAACAAGAAGGTTACAAAAGGTCACAAAGATTACAGAAACGAAAAGAAAAATAAGGTTACAAAAGGTCTCAAAGATCACATTTGAAAAATTTAGAGATTCAGAGGAGAGACACATCGCATACGGTTGAGGTTACTCAGCCCCATCTCCAAGGTTACTCGTGTGTGACTCAACGCCATCTCCAAGTTTACCTGCAACCGTGACCTTAAGTAGCACGGATACGCAATCTCCAAGTTCACCTGCAACAGGATTCTCCCGATTCAATCTCATCTCAAATGGGTGAGATAGTGAGACTTAGAGAACATGATGAACCTTTTAATATAGGGGTAACAAATATGGATAGATAGAGTGTGTCGTAGACACACGTACTAAAAAAGCACAGCTGGCATTCAAAAAGGCATAGCAGGTATTCGAAAAGACAGGAGTTTGACATCAAAATGAAGAGTCTCAAGGGTCGCATGGGTCTCTTGATTCATAAAGGTCACAATAGTGCTTAAATGGCAGTGAGGAAAAATAGATGCGAACTTGAAGAATTTGTCGAATTATAATGTTGAAAGTCACGAATATTTAGCCTAAATAATACAAATAATATACTATTAAAAACTAATAATACTAATAATATAATATTACAAACGAACAAACCTTTGTTTTTTTAAGTTGGCGTTATTTGGGTTGTCATGTTCCAAGCACTGTTAGTGATGCTGGCATTTGAACTCGTTTGTCTCGACGAAGATTGGATTTTTCTCTGAGCCTCACCGGGTCCATGATAAAGATTCTCTTTAGGCCTCCCACTTTTCCTTTTCTCAACCAACATAGGAGGTAAAATTGTAACTTCAGAATATTGAGGAGATTGTTCCAATCACTACAATCAAGAATCAGATACACGGTTTCTCGGTAAGTCAAATTACATGTCTCCCGGAGGTAGTATATTGAACATAGTTCTGGTATCTTGTGACCTTTACCAACCTTATGTGCAGCCGCAATTACGTAACTGCATGGATACGTATCCATATCAAATATTTTCTAGTCGTAGGTTTGATACACAAATTATCAAGCAAATAAAATAAGAGAGAACAACACTAGACATGATAAAGAGTAAAAATATGATGCCTCAGACTTCCCTATCTCGTCATCAATCTTCTGATGTTGTCTCCTTCATTCTCCAGCTTTTCTTGAGCCTCCTCTATGTGTTTTTCGTCCCTTTAGGTTTTTGTGTCGTCCCTCTCTTAATTGGGGTATTATTTTCCATTCTTTTCCTTCATTTGAACGCTTCTAGGGATTTTGTTACGACACACAACCCGCACGGTCTCCGTGTATTTTTGGAAGCTCTCCAAGGTGCACAAAATTTTATGTGGATTTAACCCGCACGGGCTCAATTGTAGGATCCGCTTGGGCTCTTGGCCTGCATGCAGCACGCACGGGGTAAAAGGCATCCTGAGTTGGGCAAAAACTTCTGAGGGGTACAACCCGAGTAGGGCCTTTTACGAGCACAAGCAGGCTGTGTTAACTTCTTCTTTTTGCTCCTTCCCCTCGATGCTCGGGTATTTCATGCGATTCTTTGGTCTGAATCCGTTCCAAGTGGGTTGTAGCTCCAAGTATGCACAGTTGACTCCAGGAATCAACATCATTAAGCTCGATTAGGCCTTATCATCTTAAAACCTGAAAAGCAACAAAAAGACTGGATAGAGGACTAATTCATGTCGGTTTTGTAACTCGTGCTATACAAATTACGCAGAAATGATCTAAACACTTACATCTAAAACTAACCTACACTACGTGTTATGAACATTCTATTTTGAATATTCACTACAAATCTTCTACCATCTTATTTCTCACCTCATGCTCATGATTCAACCTATTCAATTTAATAACCTCATACTTGGATGCGTTTCCAAACCATTTATGTAACGTTTTCTCAATGTAAGGTAATAACTTTTGAGAATCATCACCAGTAGCTGCTTCCAACCTATACCTATTGAACCATTCCATTGTCTTTCCCAAGCAAATATCTAAAAGTACTAGGATCGAAAACTTTTTTGACGTCGTACATATTGAATTTATTGAATCGGACCCATCAATGGTTAATAAGTTGTACCTTTCACCCTTAAATTTGCATCTTGCCCACTTAACGATATCAAATTCCTCTTTCTTCAAATATGTTGCAATATTAGGATACCTGCGCAAAGGTCACAAAGGTCAAAATGGTCACAAAGGTCACAACAGTCACAAAAGTCAAAAAGATCATATTTTTACCTAGCTTTCAAATCATTAAATAGCACTTCAAATTCGTTCAATGTGTATGTTGCTGCAAATTTAAAGAATATTTCCACCACAATATCACCCTTTGAACTCTTTCTACCTTGGCCTTTATTGACATAGCTCTTTATGTTTATGATATATGATGTGAATAAAAACCATGATTAGTTTGTTTGTACACTTGTTTGACTGCTTTTATCAAGCATTTATGGCGATCAGATATCACAACGACATTACGTTCATCCGGTATCACCTCTTTCAATCTTGACATAAACCAAGTCCATGATTCATTTTTCTCTCTGTCGATTATTCCCCAAGCAAGAGGATAGTGGTGATGTTCACCATCTTACGAGGTTTACCATGATCAATACTCCCTTGTACAATCATGTCAGAAATACTGCATCCACATCAACCATTTGACGCATGTATTTTCATCCTTTTATATCCGCTCTGACAGCCAAAATAAGATATTTGAGCTTTTCTCATCACCGTCCAGCTGAAGATTTGCGACAGATCTGGGATTTCTTTCTGTAAACATGTGCAACCACCTTGGAAGCCTCCTATAATGTTCAAATTTATCACCACTAATCGCCTTTTGACCGCTGCAGTTGCCTCTTAATGCCATCAAATACGATACATTGACACCGTACTTTTCTTTTACATGAGCCATCAATTCATTTGTTGGAGGTATTTCATATTTCCTAGCATATTCCTTATTCAAATAATCCTTAACCAATTGCGTTGTACCCATTGTAGCTTCTTATGAATGCGATAGTGTGTTCTCACACTAAATCGTTTCGAATTCGGGATTGTTGTCACGCGTAATTTCCATTTACAACCACTTTCGGCAAACTCGCATCATACTTTCCACAGCTTCGAATCAGAACTCAATGTTATATATGTAAAATAAGCTTCAAGGGAACCCTTCCATACAAATGCATGTACATCCTTTTTGTTATTGAACTTTTGCCCAATTTTCAGTTGCAATTCATCTTCGAACTCGAATATATTATTTTGATTCTTTAACTTCTCGTAAACTACCATTTCCAAATTCTTCTCAACACCACCATTCTTATGCTTTGTTGGCACATCAGTATCAATTTTATTACTCCCAAAAACAACTTCATTAACTACCAAATTCATAGCACAACCAACATCTTCTCTTAACCCGCTAGTATGTTCACTATTAGAATTATCTGAATCCAAAAATATTTATTTTTTCCGTCTGATTACTCCCAACTTTGCTTTTGTTATTTGAACCTACAATAACACGATCATGATAATCTACAACACCTCAATCCTCACCTTCTCTAGCAATGCTTCTAAAAGCATGAATTAAAGATTCAACTTCCCTCTCAATTTCCATTCACACTTCATATTTTCCGATTCTATTTCCACATACAGCAGTGGTGAAACTCCTCTTATGCGATCAAACAGATAACAAATAAGATACTCTTCATCCATTATATATGTCGGCTTCCTATTTTCAGAAATATTGGCCAAATATCTTAACTTCAACTTCGTTATATTGTTTCCACCATCATCTCTGCACATAACTCATCAATAAGTTACTGATATGTCAGACTAATCAAAAGACAATAGAAAAATACTTTATGGTTTTTCTAAACTCTACCAACCCTTTCAAGTTCTCCATTTACGTTTTTTGCCATTTACCATCATACAACTCGATGAGACTCTCTGACCCAGTGCAACCGTGCGACTCGATGAGACTCTATAACCCAATGAGACCATGCGATGAGACTCTATGTCCCACTATGACCATGTATTTTTCGAAGAGACTCCGTGACCCTATGTGACCGTGCAACTCGATGAGACTCTATGACCTAGTGTGAACCTATGTTTCAATATGACTCTGTGACTCAGTGCGACCGTGCGACTCAATAAGACTCTGTGTCCCACTACAACCATGTGTTTCCTCGATGAGACTCTGTGACCCAGTGCGACCGGGCAACTTGATGAGACTCTGTGAGTGCGACCCTGTGTTTCAATATGACTCTATGACCCAGTGCGAGCGTGCGACTCGATGAGACTCTATGACCTAGTGCGATCATACGACTCAATGAGAATTTGTGATCCAATGCGACCGTGTGCCTCGTTGAGACTTTTTGACCAATGCGACTATGCGTTTCAATATGACTCTGTGCCCAGTCCGATCGTGCGACTCGATGAGCCCGTATGACTCGATGAGACTTTGTGATCCATTGCAACCATGTGTTTCAGTATAACTCTGTGACCCAGTGCGAACATGCGACTCGAAGAGATTGTCACTCATTGCGATCATTTGAAATTTTAATAAATATGACCCATTTTGACTATATCAATATAAAACTCGTTTTGAAAAAGGGAGATTCGAATCTATACATATTACTCACTACTAATTCAGATTATCCAATAAAAAAAAGAAACACGAAAAACACAAGAGATACGAAAAACTCACTCCTTGGCCATGGCTACCTCCCATTCTGGCTTCCTTTCGCTTCTCTACAGGTTTATGGCTCGATATCCTGTCAATTTTACTAAGAAAAGCTTTATGATCAGTAGAGATAAATGCTAAAACGAAAAAAAGTTTTGAATAGGGTGTTTGGTTGCCACGCCATTGAAATATGGTGTTCGGTGGTCACGCCATTGAATAGGATTGTGAATCCAATCCGAGATTGGTTGCCTTATTCTAGTGCTTCTCCGAGGAACTATCTCATTTAGAATCCTTCCTTCGAATTCATCGACGTCCTGATCCTCATTTTGGTTATGATCATGGCTTTGTTCTTCGTTCTCATGATTTCAGGCCCTAGTTTCATCATCATGATTTAGATAAGAAGGTATTATCTCATCATAGCTTTCTTTTTCTTCATTTTCTGAGATTTCTTGATCATTTTGGTCTTCATGATGCTCAGGTACACTTCGCAGGGGACCTGTTTGATTGTTAGTTTCCGAAATTGAATTTACTAAGTTTTTAAGGGACAAACCTATATCATTTGGTTCCGAGATTCCTTTAATCGCTTCCCAAGTTATTTTATCATGAAAGCTCTTGTTTTCGAGGAACATAACATCTCGAGACACCATTACATGTTAAGATTTTTTATCGAAACACTTGTAGCCTTTTTTATTTGCTCAGTATCCGATGAACATGGCTTTAGTGCTCCTTAGTTCCAATTTGTTTCGTTGTGAGTCAGAAACAAGAACAAAACACACAGAACCGAAAGTTCTAAAGTACTCAAGATCAAGTTCTGAAGAGATTAATACCCCATAAGGTGATTTTTCTTTTAGAACCTTTGTTGGGTTTTATTAATGATGTGATATGCGGTCATGACCGCACGGGACCAAAACCTTTTAGGAACATCTCGATCGAACATGATAGTTCTCGAGACTTCCATTAGGTACATGTTCTTCCTCTCAGCCACTCTGTTTTGTGGTGGAGTATAGGGACACGAGTTTTGGTATGCAATGCCTTGTTCTTCAAGGTACCTGCGAAACTGAAGACCGGTATACTCTCGACCATTTTGAGTCCTTAGACATTTTATTTTAGACTCATATTGAGTTAAACATGCTTAGGAAACTTCACAAACACATCATAAACACAACTCTTAGACGAGAGAGTATAAAACCATGTAAACTTTGATTTTTCATCGATGAAGGTTACAAAATATTTCTTTTGATCACGAGAAACACATGGAGTTGTCCAAAAATCTGAATGCACCAGCTTAAAATAATATTTATAAACCGAAACAGAGTTTGGAAAAACTTGTTTTACGTGCTTTCCTAAGATGCAAGCTTCAAAAGCTTCATGTTTGTCTTTAAGATAAGCAAAAATGATACTTAGAACTTTGCTATGAGGGTATCCTAGCCTTGCATGCCATATAGAAACTTTATTAATATTTGAATTTGATCGAAGTATGGACCCAGATCACAATAGATAGAATCGAGAACATAAAAACCATTAAGGAGCTTTCCTTTGGCGATATCTTGTTTGCTTTCAATATCATGCATCCGAAATGAGTTAGAATCGAAACAAACATAGCAAGTAAGGTCTTTTGCAAACTCTTGGACAGAGATAAGAATATTAGAAAGTTTTAGAACAAAGAGAGTCCTTGTATCATGACCGAGAAGCTTAAGCTTTTGACGCGATTCCGACTGGATCTAGACCAGGTTAGAAATTGATAGGCCTTGGTGCAACGGGTTGCACAAGGGATGTGGAGCGAGTGGTCACACGAGAGGTGCGGAATAGCTCTCGATTCACCGGTTTGTCTTCGAAGGATGTTACGCACCAACGAAGGACGAACAATACATTAGATATTACACACCAACAGATTGCTGGATATTACACACCAACACAAGAATTCACAAAGGAAATTCCAGATAAAATTAAAAGATTCAAAGTTGTCTAAACAAGCACAACATGGACGGCCATAATAAACAAAATAAGGCCATGCAACACATAAATGTAGCATTTAATGTAAGTCACCATGCAAGGCAACAATTAAATTCATAGAAAACATAAAAATGACATTAAGACAAGCTTATAGAACGTGCATGTTGGAACGCGAACTTGTCTTGGAACCCTCGGGATATTAATTAGGTCGCGGGAAAAGTGACACACGGCCTCATTAAAAACCCGTCGTTGGAAAACCCCGTGGGACAAAACCGACGAAGGGAAAAGAGTACACGCGGGCCACTTACCTAATTAATAACCGTTGCGGGACAAACTTCGGCTTGGATAATGTTTCTTAGGATCGTGACTTCACGTGGACTTGAATAATCTTCGTGCACATGGACGGCCGCGAGAATCTCGACAATTGCGTCCTTAAGCTTCGTAGCCATGGCTCGGGTCACGGGACCTGCTGATAGGATCAATGCCTCTTCCTCCTTAGCCCAAGCTCGGGTCACGGGACCAACATCTTTCGATCTGGTCGAATCTCGGTTCGCACTAGAAGTGTCTTCTTCCGCATTGGAGGTCGCATCCTCTTCTGCATTGTTGGTCGCGTCCTCGACGTCCTCCGGGATCATATCATGCCCTCCTTCTTGGAAAGGATTTGCCCTCAAATCCGCTTGATCTGTGACAAAAGGAACCAAGTCAATGACATTAAAAGTAGAACTCACATTGTACTTACCTCGCAAATCGAGTTGGTAGGCATTGTCGTTGATCTTCTTGGTCATTGAGAATGGGTCGTCGATCAGGGGCATTAATTTGGATTTCCGCTCGTTCGGGAATCGTTCTTTTTACAGGTGAATCCAAACTTGGTCTCCGAGTTTGAAAATCATTCGCTTTCGAGCTCGAATACGCCATTGGTAATGATGCAACGTTTGCAACGCTCTCATAAGCGCATATAGCTCCTTGTCGTAGGTGGCATAATTTAGAGTTGCACCTCCGAGCTTCTTGCTGAAATAAGCAAATGGTTCCCATTCCAGCATCAAAATTGAACTAATTCCTACACCAGATGCATCAGTTTCAAATGTCTTAAGGAAATCCGGTAAAATTAACGGAGGGGCTTGAGTAAGCTTTTTGTTTAGCGTTTGGAACGCTCCTTCTTGTGCTTCTTCCCACCCAATGTTGTCCTCGATAACTTTGGTGAGAAGGGCTGCCCAGGTGCTGAAGACCTTCACAAATCGATGGTAAAACCCCGCGAGTCCATGGATGCTTCGGACTTCCCTGACGGTCTTTGGACTAGGCCATTCCCGAATCGCTTTGACCTTCTCTTTGTCCACCTTGACTCCATCTGCACTTATAACAAAACCTAGAAACCCAACATTATCCGTACAATAGGTACACTTCTTAAGGTTAGCATATAGTTCTTCTTTCCTAAGTACACTTAGATCCGATTCGAGGTGTCCATCGTGTGCTTCTAAGTCTTTACTATATATCATCATATCATCAAAGCAAACCACTACGAATCTACCTATAAATTCTCTAAGAACATGGTTCATTAGATGCATGAAAGTACTAGGTGCACTTGTTAACCAAAAAGGCATCACTAATCACTTGTATAACCCATGTTTACTTTTAAACGTCGTTTTCCATTCATCACCTTCCTTCATCCTAATTTGATGATACCCGCTTTTAAGATCTATCTTTGAAAACATCTTACTTCCATGCAATTCATCTAACATTTCATCTAGCCTAGGAATAGGATGTCGATACTTCACCGCAATGTTGTTGATAGCGCGACAATCAACACACATGCGCCAGGTGCCATCTTTCTTTGGCACGAGTAACACGGGTACGGCGCACGGACTCATACTCTCGCGAATATGTCCCTTGGCCATGAGCTCCTCCAATTGCCTTTGTAGCTCCTTAGTCTCCACAGGATTGGTTCGGTAGGCTGGTCGATTTGGTAACGTGGCTCCTGGAACGAAATCGATTTGATGTTCGATACCACGTATTGGGGGCAATCCGGTGGGGTTCTCTTCGAGAAAGACATCTCCATATTCCTGCAATAAAATAGAAATTTCACTCGGGAGCACCGGTGAAAGGTTAGCTAAGCTCGAGAGAGCTTCCTTATATACAAACAATAATACGGACTGATTTGAGTGAAGAGATATCTTGATCTCACCCGGTTTTGCGTAGAAGTTCGAAGACTTAAGCACGAGTTCTCCTTGCTGTTTTAAGTGCATTTGATATTGCTGCACTTCCTTTGGTGTCTTAGGAATAAGACTCATTTTCCTCTCATTAAGCTCAAAAGAATGGTGGTTAGAGAAATCGTCATGTATTACCTTAGTATTCGATTGCCACGGACTACCAAGAAGGGTAGGGCTTGCGTCCATGGGAAGAACGTCACACATGATCTCGTCCTCGTATTCGCCAATGGTGATAGGCACAGCCACCTGGTTGATTACGTTCATTTTTTCATTCTCATGGAGCCATTGTAGTTTAGAAGACCTCGGGTGCTTCTTGACCTTTAAATCGAGTTCTTCTTCATAATCCTTGGTCGACGATTCAGATTCTTTGTCCTTGAGTTCACTCTCACCATCCTCACGAAATATCATAAATCTTTTGTTTGGACATTCATCCGCATAATGATCTCGTTTGTGACACTTGTAGCACTTCGCATGCGGAGCCCTCGATATAATGACCTCGGTTTTTCCTTTGTCTCGTTGAACCAATGGAACCATTTTGATTGCGTCTCGGGCTGCTGGAGCAGATTTGTCTCTCCATGGATAGCTCGGTTTTTCCTCTCGTGGATGAACGTATTTTCCAGCCCCAAAGTTAGAACGAGAGCTCCGTCTTCGCTGGAGTTGTTGATCGATTGGAATCAACTTGTGTAACTCTCGGAGATTTTGATTCGGAGCATATTGCTTACGCATTATGCCTTTCCTTTCCAGCCATGTTGCTACTGGTTCTTCTCCGTTTCGCCGCCTAGAAATCGTGAGTTGATCCCACCAACTCAACGCGTAGTCGTAGAATTCCGTGGCCGCTACCCTCACCTTCTTGGCTTCGGGATAGTTTTGACAACCGAAAACAAGCTCTACCTTTTTCTCCCATTCTAGGTAGGCTTCCGGGCCGGCCTTGCTGTGGAATGCTGGAATTTTCAGCTAGAGACCAGCGAGGTCGTCCCTCGGGTCGTCTCCCTGTTCCCTTGGCGCGCGCTACCGCCGGTAACTACTTCGGGACGAGGATGAACTTCCTCGTTCGTAATAGTTGCTGTCCTCCTCATGCTGGTTCCTCTCACGTTTCTGGAACACATGACCGTCTCTCGGTCGTGTTTGATGTTTGGTCCGAAACTCTTGCCAAAACTCCTCCATTTTGTTGGTGATGCTTTGCTCCAAACGAGCCGTGAGAGCCTCAATGAGTCTCTCGTTCACCCGACTGTTCTCGGCACCTATTTCTCCCATGACGTCTTACGGTTCCTTGCATGTACCTACTCACAAGTTCCTGCACACGAACACATGGAGCAGCCACAAGCGAAAGCAAGAAAAACCCTCGACAAGGACACTACGGGATACATACGCACGAGATAGACAGGCACAAGATAGACACTTAAACGTACGGATGTATATATATATATATTTTTATTTTTTTGTAATGTTCGACCAAGCTATGACCGAAAAGATCAAAACCAAATTGAAATAACCTTTTCGTTAGAACAAGATCTGATACCACTTGACGCGATTCTCTAAACTAGGTTAGAAAGGGATAGGCCTTGCTGCAACGGGTTGCACAAGGGATGTGGAGCGAGTGGTCACACTAGAGTTGCGGAATAGCTCTCGATTCACCGGTTCGTCTTAGAAAGATGTTACGCACCAACGAAGGACGTACAAGACGTTGGATATTACACACCAACGAATTGCTGGATATTACACACCAACACAAGAATTCACAAAGGAAATTCAAGATAAAATTAAAAGATTCAAAGTTGTCTAAACAAGCTAAACATGGACGGCCATAATAAGCAAAATAAGGCCATGCAACACATAAATGTAGCATTTAATGTAAGTCACCATGCAAGACAACAATTAAATGCATTGAAAACATAAAAATAACATTAAGACAAGCTTGTAGAACGTGCATGTTGGAACGCGAACTTGTCTTGGAACCCTCGGGATATTAATTAGGTCGCGGGAAAAGTGACACGCGGCCTCGTTAAAAACCCGTCGTCAAAAAACCCCGTGAGACAAAACTGATGCGTATCAGAGTTAAATATAACCTAATCTACCCGCAAGTGCATGGCACGTGTGTAGTATTTTAGGTGTCGATCCCACAGAGACTACGCAACACTACCTAAACCCGAACTACGAATCAAACTTGCTAACGAAAGAAGGTGAATAAGGAATGAAATACTGAAAGTAACTAAACTACTTGGGTTCTAACGATGAGACAAACGTCCTAGGAATCCGGTTTCACCACAAGACTACCGAAAC
>CM071873.1:27015190-27040753 GCA_036759665.1 Gynandropsis gynandra
GGCAACAGCTCGGGCATGTGCTTGCCCGAGTCGTGTGGTTTGTCCTGTCCAAAGCCCCGTGGGTTCTGCCCGATCGTGTAAGGCTTGTACCCGACCGGGTGGAGGCTTCTCCATGCTCAATCTCGTCCCGTTTGTCCCGTGATGATCCCCAAAGTTGCTCCTTAGCTCCGTGCATGTTCCTTTAGCTCCAAAATGGTCCAAATACGTGTAAAAACATGTAAGAACATGAAAAGCACGAAAGCAAGTAAAACGGATACGGAATCATACGTAAAACATCACATATGTATAAAAAACGTCTCCTAAATCGTGCAAGAAATACGTATGAAAACGAGATGATCAAAAACCGACAAAGGGAAAAGAGTACACGTCGGCCACTTAGCTAATTAATAAGCGTTGCGGGGCAGACTTTGGCTTGGATAACGTTTCCTAGGATCGTGACTTCAAGTGGACTTGAATAATCTTCATGCACATGGACGGCCGCGAGAATCCCGAGAATTGCGTCCTTAAGCTTCATAGCCTTAGCTCGAGTCACGGGACCAACTGGTAGGATCAACGCCTCTTCCTCCTTAGCCCTAGCTCGGGTCACGGGACCAACGTCTTTCGATCTAGTCGCATCTCGTGTCGCACTAGCGGCGTCTTCTTCCGTATTGGAGGTTGCATCCTCTTCTGCATTGTTGGTCGCGTCCTTGACGTCCTCCGAGATCATATCAGCTTCCCTGTTCTTTTAATTGGAACACTCTCCCCATTCACAATAGAAATAAAGCCACAATGAGGTTTTATATCTTTAAGCAAGTCGTGATTATTGATCATATGATTTGTAGCTCCACAATCTATTATAATATGGTTTCGAAAAATAGAGAAAGCAGACATAAGATTAGTGTTAAGAACAAAGGATGTGTCCCGCTCTTCGTGAACCGTGTCTGGCTCCCTTCTCCATGTCCTGCTCTTCGTGACCCGCATCTCATGACCTGCTCGGTCGTGTCGTGCATGATCTGGCCCACGTCCCGCGACCTGCTCCCTTAGTCAAACCAATTTATGAGCTCTACAGTCTCCTATGTCTTGTTGACCGCTCCAGCCCATGCCTGCTACATCTGAACTTGTGCTTTGCATTTGTACTTGTACTTTTCTTGTTTTTCTCCTTTGTAGTTATTAGGATTTGTTGTATAAATAGGTATCTTTGTATCCAAAGATTACAATAAGAGAATATTTATTCTTATTCTCTCTAATTCTCTCGATATTTCGCTCGCTCTTCATATTTCTATCTTGCTTCCGCTGATTCATCTTTTTGTTACAAAATCTACATGGTAACATAGCGGTGATCGAATCTCAGAAATTTTTTTTGATCGATTTTGTTTCTTTTGAAATCTATTCTCTTTCAAAAGTGTTTTGCCGGTAAAACCTTTTTAATCTCTCTTTTTTTTGTTTCCCTTTGTTCATTGGAAACAATTATTCCATTTGGACAAATATTCCTAAGGCCAATCTTGGCATTCGAGGTCATTGGGGTTTCGTGATAGGACCGGATGTGAAACCAATAGATTCAAGTGCCAGATTAGAAAAATAGGAATGAAATAAACTCACTTCCTTGGTTGTTTTTCAAAATTCCTTCGAATCTAATGTGGGTTAATCTCAAGTAATAATTTACCTAGACTAACGCTTCCGCAAGAATACGGATCGTATAGTACCAGGGTCGAACACAAGGAATTGATGCAACTCTAAAGCTAGTAACTAATGATTAAGACGTGTGAAATCAATAAGTGAATGAGAATGCAAATGCAAACTAAACTAAACTAATGAACGAAATGACTCAAAAACTAAACACCATAGGTATCGAGAGTCGCACAACGATGCAACGAAGTTCTAACAAGATCATTGGTCCTAGATACTATCACGAGTTCAGAGAATTCAAGCTCTTATATAGGAACTGACTGGCGTAGACTTGTCCACTATCTAGCATGTGTATACCAATATATCTATTGCGTATCTCGCCTACATAGACGCATTAAGACCGCTATCCTAATCCCTAGATTCAATCGATCGACCTGGCGTAGATTCTAAACCGATTCAATCCGAAATTATGGCTAGATTCCAAAGTCTAATCCCTTGGCGTAGATTCATTAGACTTCTATAATCATCCATTCAAGTGGCGTACAAGAATGAAATCATTAAACACAATCAATTAATCTGAAAACGATCAAATACCGAATTCATTCATTCAAGTGGCGTACAAGAACAAAAGCGTTAAGAACCACCAAGCATTAAGAACAAGACTTCGTTACATATTGGCAATACTCTCTAACCCATGGCTGTAGATCTACTCGGACATGAACTTAGAAAACGAAACACAAAAGATAACTATATTCAACATTGATAAAGAATGAGATCCCTCCCTATTCATATACCGACGTCTTCAATAGCTCCTCCATGCTCCGGATTCCTCGTTCCGTCCTTCTCCCTCTTTCTCTATGTCTCTAAGTGTCTCCTCTAATGTCTAATCTTGTCCCCTTTTAAGTCTAGTTCGAATCCTAGCTTTAAAAGGTCTCTTTTCTCATTAATTGGCCGTTCTAAAATCAAGGAGTTTGTTGAGAAAAAAGTGGACCCGAGTAGGCACAATCTCTACCCGCTCGTGCAGTCCATTAGCCTGTGCGTGCATGACTTAAAACCAGGTCGGGCTGGCTTGCCCGATCATGCATCCTTTGAGCCCGAGTCGGGCTAACTCTCGGCGAAATTCTGGTCCAATTTGCAGCCCGATCGGGTGCACATACACAGCCCGAGCGGGCACACTTAATGCCCGAGCATGTACACTATCAAATGATGTTTCCGCTCCTTTCGCTCGATGCTTGAGTGTTTAATTTGCTTCCATGGCCTTGCAAAAGTTGTACCTTGTCATTCAATCACGTTTTTGGGGTTGAATTGCCGTAATCACTCGTGTTTCGCTTCATGTCTTCGTTTCCTATACAAAACACGAAATGTAGATGAAGTCCTCAAATAAACTCGATAAATCGGTGAAATCTAAGAAATCTAATCAAAACTAGACCTAAGAATCATGTAAATACTACGACGGATTACGTGTTATCAGAATCTCATATACTTCATACATATGGGCACATAGAATCTTCTAAGGAGCTTTGGGACGAGCTGAAACAAGTTTTTGGCAATGAATCCAGTCTTAGCCGTGTGTAAGAAGTAAAGAAAGGCCTTGATAATCTAAGGCAAGAGGGAAAGCCTTTAATCCAGGCTTTGGGTGATTTTAAGGAATTATGGTCATAAGTCGATACTTTAAGGACTCATACTGTGGATCCTGTGGAAATAGCTCAAAGAGCAAACCAGGATCACATTTTTAGCCTTTTATTCTCCCTCGACGAAAAATACAATGACCTTATTCATCACATACTTCAGCAAAACAATTTTCCCTCATTTAACGAATTTTGTATGATGATTAAAAGAGAGGAAGGGGGAACCCATCTCTTTAAAGAAATAATTGAGGAAGCCAATGTCTCCAAAAGCAGCTCTGGGCAAGCCACTATGATCAAGCCTTTCAAAAAGCAGTTCTCTTGCGAGTATTGCAAAAAGAAAGTTCATACAAAGGATCGTTGTTGGATTCTTCACCCCCATTTGAACAACAGAAGCCGTGGTCAAGGTAAGGCTAATATGGTCTTTGAGTATGAGTTTGTCTCTAAGGCAAACCTCGAGGGGTTTTAGGTAATTTTATCTCTGCTTTCTCTGCTTTTCAAAACCATATTATAATAGATTCTAGAGCTACAAATCATATGATTAAAAATCATAACTTGCTTAAAGATATAAAACCTCATAATGGCTCTGCTTCTATTGCGAATGTGGAGTGTATTTCAACTAAAGGAACAGGGAAGCCTAAGCTTCTCGGTCGTGATACAAGGGCTCTCTTTATTCCAAAATTTTCTAATAATCTTATCTCTGTACAAAAGCTTGCAAAAGACCTTAATTGCTATATTTCTTTCAATTCTAACTCATTTTGGATACATGATATTGAAAGCAAACAAGTAACCAGAAAAGGAAAGCTTCTTAAGGGTTTTTATGTTCTCGAGTCTATGTATTGTGATCTAGAGTCTGTGTTTCTATCAAACTCAAATTTTAAAAACGTTTCTATGTGGCACGCGAGACTTAGAACCCTCATAGTAAAGTTCTAAGTATTAATTTTTCAAATCTTAAAGATAATCATGAAACATGTGAAGCTTACATCTTAGGAAAGCATGTAAAACAAGTTTTTCCAAACTCTGTTTCGGTTTATAAAAAGTGTTTTGAGTTGATCCATTCAGATGTTTGGACAACTCCATATATTTCTCGTGATCAAGAGAAATATTTTGTAACCTTTATCGATGAAAAATCAAAGTTTACATTGCTTTATACTCTCTCGTCTAAAATTAGTGTTTATGATGTAATTGTAAAGTTTCATAAGCATGTTTTAACTCAATATGATGCTAAAATAAAATGTCTAAGGACTGAAAATAGTGGAGAGTATAGTAGTCTTCAGTTTTGTAGGTTTGTTGAAGAATAAGACATTACACACCAAATCTCGTGTCCCTATACTCCACATTGAAATGGAGTGGCTAAGAGGAAGAACAGACACCTAACGGAGGTCTCGAGAACTATCATGCTCGATCGAGATGTTCCTAAAAAGTTTTGGTCCGATGCGGTTATGACATCATGTCACATCATTAAAAGAATCCAATAAAGGTTATATAGGACAAATAACCTTATGAGGTATTAAACTCTACAAAACCTTATCTTGAGTATTTTAGAACTTTCGCTTGTGTGTGTTTCGTTCTTGTTCCTGACTCACAGCAAAACAAATTGGAACAAAAGAGCACTAAAGCCATGTTCATCGGATACTTAGTAAATAAAAAAGACTACAAGTGTTTCGATCCAAAATGTCAACATGTAATAGTGTCTCGAGATGTTATGTTTCTCGAAGACAAGAGCTTTCATGATAAAATCAGTTGGGAAGAGATTAAAGGAATCTCATAAACAAATGATATAGGTTTGTCCCTTAAAAACTTAGTAAATTAAATTTCAAAAACTAACAATGAAACAGGTCATCTGCCAAGTGTATCTGAACGTCATGAAGACCAAAATGATCAAGAAATCTCAGAAAATGAAGAACAAGAAAGCCATGATGAGCTCATATCTTCTGAGCAAAATCATGAGGAGGAAACTAGGGCCGCAAATCATGAGAATGAAGATCAAAGCAATGATCATAACCAAAATGAGGATCTTGACATAGATGAAGTTGAAGAAAGGATTTTAAATGAGATAGTGCCTTGAAGAGGCACTAGAATAAAGGCGACCAATCTCAGAATGAATTCACAATCCTATTCAATGGCGTGACAACCATGCACCCTATTTCAATGAAGTGGAAACCGAACATCCTATTCAAAACTTTTTCTCTTTGGCATTTATATCTACTGATCATAAAGCTTTTCTTAGAAAAATTGACAGGGATATCGAGCCACAAACCTATAGAGAAGCCAAAGCGAAGCCATGGCTGAGGAGGTATCAGCCTTAGAAAAGAATAAACACTACAAAAAACAAGCATTTTCCAAGAGACAAATCCGTTGGAAAACGCCTTATTTCCGTTGGAAAATGCATTTCCCAATGGATGGCAACGGATCCACGACCGTTGGGAAACGCACGTTGCAAATCGAGATTCGTTGCAATTCGCAATGGCGTTGCAACGGATAATATCCGTTGCAAATTTTTAACGGATGGCCAACAGATAAGTCCGTTGAAATTGTCTAATAGACGCCCGTTGAAAATTGTTGTAATGGATGTCCATTAAAAGTTGCAACGGACGTCCGTTGAAAATTGGTACGGATGTCCGTTAACAAATTTTAACAGACGTCTGTTGCCATACAGGCGAGAAAAATGAACGGGATTTAAAATTTCCAACGGGCATCCGTTGAAAACTGGTGGAAAAAGACAATGGACGTCCGTTGCAAATTGGTGGGAAATGGCAACGGACGTCCGTTACCATTTGGCAAGAAAAGTCGCCAACAGATGCCCGTTAGAAATTGCAACGGGCATCCGTTGGAATGTTGGTTAAAAAAATAAAAAAAATAAATATATTTTTTAAAAAAAGTTTTAAATTTAAATATTAAAATTTTTTACAAAAACCATTAAAACTAAAACTAATCCTATTATATTTCATTTAGTTCGGCTAGCTCGATATTATCATCTCCCTGATCGCCACCACCTCTAGACGGCATTGCATCCGATCCTATAAATCGTCTAGCCCTCATTTTTTTCTAGTGTTTATGAATGTGTTTGTGTGGGAAATGTAAAGTTTGAGAGGATTTTGAGGTTTAAATTTGTGTTGAAATGAAAATTTTCAACGGTTTGTATATAGAACTTTCCAACGGGCATCCGTTGGGAATTCTAACGAATGCCCATTGGAAATGCATGATCCCGAGGCAACGGACGGCGAAATGACGGCTCGTCTGTCTTTGCAATAGGCATCCGTGATAAATTCCAACGGATGCCCGTTAGAAATTCTGCAGACTAGGGTAGCCATCATTACACTTTCCAACGGTCATCCGTTGGAAATTTCTAACAGACGCCCGTTGCAATTTTCTAACGGGCATCCGTTGGAAATTTCTAACGGATGCCCGTTATAAACTTTCACAGTTACCGGTTCCAATGGATGATCGTTGTAATATTTCAAACGGGGAACCGTTAGAAATTTCCAACGGATGCCCGTTGGAAATGTAGAAAACTTAAAAAATTTTTCTAAGTGTCGGGAGCGATTTCGGGTGTCAACAGGCATCCCTTAATATTTTCAACGGATGATCATTGGTATTAGATAATTCTAATTTCTAATACATTAAACATCGTTTATACAAACTATTCGATTGTATTAACATTTCGATTGTTCGATTACACATCATGTACATTACACGTCATGTACATTACACATCATACATATGATTGTATTTACATTTCTTCTTCAGTAGATTCATCGATGGACGAGTCTTCCTTCTCTTGTTCATTGAATTCATCGCCGTTTTCATCTTCAGCATATTCCGGTTCAACGTCTTCATAATCGCGTATTAATTCTCATTCTATATTAGTTCTTGAGTGAATCTCCTCGCGATCTGCATCACTTAAACGAATCGACTGCAGATGATCGGGTTGTAATGGATCTTCTTTATCATCAGAGCTTATGATCCGTCGTGGCTTGATCTTTACTACGACCCACCACTCCTCTCTTCGACATTTCAATGTTGTTGGATATTGCACGTAACATGCTTGATCTGCTTCATCTATTGTGATGAATGGATCATACTTACCATATTGACGTGCAGGATTGATGTCAATTCCTCCCCAACGGTTTTTTCGTATTCCACGTCCTACAGTTGGTTCGAACCACTAACATTTAAAAAGCATCATCTTCAACACAACGAGACCGAGATATTCCACTTGTATGATTTGGTGCAAAATGTCGTAGAAGTTGTCACCCTCTATATCATTATTAATGCAAACGCCATAATTTTATATGGTCCTATGTTATCCGTGTTCGTACGTGTGGAACGGGTAGCCGCGAGTAAACAAGATTGACAAACACATGACATTTCGTGCAGGACCATTAGTCAAATCTTTTAACCACGTAGGAAGTCTTTCATCAGAACATTTCACCTGTACGTATAATAAAAACAAATTAATAATTTATGATAAATGCAATTAATTTTAATAGATGTGTACACGAGTAGTTACGTAGTCTCTCAACCACGATCCATAGTGTTGAACTTTCATGTCTGTAAGTTCATTTGCATTTAGATGATGATATGTACCAAGTACTTCTCCATCAAATATCCCGTATAATGAAAATACGTTAAAATTGTATATATACATATATATTTAAAAGATTGAATAATATGTACCAGTACCTTTCAAACGATAATAACTCTTGACAATTTAGTAGTATATATGTGTGGACGTGATATCAAAAGGATATATCCATCTGAATTGAAATGGCCCACCGAGTATTGTCTCATCTTGTAAATGTATTGGCAAATGCTCCATGACATCGAAGAATGAAGGCGGAAAAACTTTTTTCAATGCACATAATACTTTAGAGATATTGTTTTTCATTAAATCCAAGTCATCCCTTTTAAAATTCCTTGAACATATATCTCTGAAAAAAATGTTGATTCCGCATAGCACTTCGTGAACATTTCGTGGTAAGAGCTCAGCAAATGCAATTGGAATGAATCACTGCATGAAAACGTGACAATCGTGACTTTTCACCCCGATCAGCCTCGAACCAACAATATCCACACACTGAGCAATGTTCGATGCATATCGATCGGGAAACTTAACGTCCTCTTTTAACCACTTTAATAATGCCATGATTGTCAGACCAGAAAATCTGAATACCAGGACAGGTGGACCTTCCATCTCATAATTCCAACTCAGGTCGTCGGCATATTGACTTCAATTCAAAGGCAAAGTGTTCAACTCGACTCGGATCCTCTCTGCCGGCTACCTCCGTCGCAAAAACCAACAACTTTGTGTCCATTATCGAATCCAAATCCTCCCTGATAAATTGGCTCACCATCAGGAATCCTTTCCCGGTTCCCGGTGGTGAGACAGTTTATGAAGGTGGTTTTGGATTCAATAATGGATACAAAGGTGCTTGTTATTGATGGTTTCATGCAATCTTAAGTTCCGATATAAATAGTGAAATTTCCAACGGAAATCCGTTGGTAATTGCAACAGATGCCCGTTGCAAGATCACATGAATTTATTTCGACTGGTGCACCTCGAACTTAACTACTTCAACGGTGATCATCTCGTTTTCATACGTATTTTTTGCACGATTTAGGAGACGTTTTTGATACATATGTGATGTTTTACGTATGATTCCGTATCCGTTTTACTTGCTTTCGTGCTTTTCATGTTCTTACAGGTTTTTACGCGTATTTGGACTATTTTGGAGCTAAAGGAACATGCACGGAGCTAAGGAGCAACTTTAGGGATCATCACGGGAAAAACGGGACGAGATTGAGCATGGAAAAGCCTCACCCGGTCAGGCACAACCCTTGCACGATCGGGCAAAACCTACGGCCAATTGTGTAGACCATTTAGCACGACTCGGGCAAGCAATTCTGACCATTTTGCCTTGTGCCCGAGCAGGCACACATGCCATGCCCGATCGGGCATCATTCCAACAGCACAATCTGCACGAGTTGCCCTAGCCGCACCCGAGCGGGCACACTCACTACCCGAGCGGGTCGCGGCCCGAACCAAGGACCGAAAGGAGAATTCTAGTCCTAGAAAGTCAGGTTTAGAACAACCGAGGTTAGGCCACGAAAGTAGGGTAGCAACGGTTGAGGGTGAACGGGCGAATCACAGAGTTTATGGGTTTAGTTCATGGTGTCAGCCACGAAAGTAGGGGGCAGCTTGTCTAGATCACGTGTCTATGCCTTGAGAGAGGGTAGATATCATGTTAGGATCGTCCGCCTTAGATAGCTTTAACTGGGATTGCATGATAGATAGGTTGATCGTGTGTTTCGGTAGTCTTGTGGTGAAACCGGTTTCCTAGGACGCTTGTCTTATCGTTAGAACCCAAGTAGTTTAGTTTACTTTCAGTATTTTATTCTTCATCACCACTCTTTCGTTAGCAAGTTTGATTCGTAGTTCGGGTTTAGGTAGTGTTGCGTAGTCTCTGTGGGATCGACACCTAAAATACTACACACGTGCCGTGCACTTGCGGGTAGATTAGGTTATATTTAACTCTGATACGCATCAAGTTTTTGGCGCCGTTGCCGGGGACTATTGTCAACGCGTCTTAGATTCGAACCTAGAGTCCTTCTTGCTTTGTTTTTATTTTTGTTTTCTTTTCTTTCGTTCCTTCTACGTAAATTGTTCTTTGTTTGTCCTTTGCAGAACTTTCAGGTCGACAAAAGATGGATAATCAGAACGGCAATGGACAGATGCAATTACAGGCTCCTCCACCACGTCGTCTAAGGGATTACGTGGTGCCGAACATGAACAACGTGCAAACAGCCATAAGGATGCCTGCTGTTGCAAGAGAACAATTCGAGATTAAGCCAGCGATGATCAACATGCTTTATCAGAAGCAATTCATGGGTGGAAACCATGAGGATCCACATCAGCACCTCAGAGATTTCCTCGAACTTTCAGGTACGTTCAAAATTCATGGAGTCTCTGAGGATGCAATCTTGCTGCGTCTTTTCCCTTTTTCAATTGGGGGAAAAGCGAAAGCTTGGCTGCAATCACTTCCCGCGGGATCTATCACCACATGGGATCAGCTCTGCACATTGTTCCTATCACGCTTCTTTCCTCCGAGTAAGACAATTCAGATGAGGGGGGAAATCACGACATTCAGGTGCAGAGATGGAGAAACGCTATTTGAGGCGTGGGGTAGATTCAAGGATCTTCTACAGTCATGTCCACACCATGGACTTGAGCAGTGGTACGTTATCCAAACTTTTTATAACGGAATTTCAGATGAGCACCGCATGAGGTTGGATAACGCTGCCAGAGGATCATTCATGGATCTGAGCGTCGAGGAGGCATTTGAGCTGATTGATAACCTCGCCATGAACCACACCATGTGGTCCACTCCAAGAGGTATGCCTAATAGCACTCGTCGTTTATATGAGCCTAACCAGAATAGAGCCATGGGTAATGCAGCGAATGCTATGTACTGTGCGAATTGCGGAGATACGGACCATGTAGCGTATCAATGCACAGTACATGAGGATTACGAACATATGAATTATGCCCAGCAGCAAGGCAACACGCAATTCGGGAACACCTACAACCCGAATTGGAGGAATCACCCGAACTTGTCATATCGAACAACTCAACCGGTGAAGTATTCGGGGTTTCCACCAAGGCAGAATAATTTCCAGCAAAACAACCAACAACTCCAGCAAGCACAGCAAGCTCCGCAAGCCTCTCAACCCTCTCAAGCACCTTCATCAAACTTTGAGGCAGTGATGCTTGAATTTGTCAAGGATCACAAGGAGCAACAATCGATTCAGACCAAATTCAACGCAGATGTGGGGACAGCGATTAGTGAGCTTAAAACTCAAATGGAGTCTCTGAGCACTCATGTGAAGATGTTGGAAAACTCCATAGCACAACAGGCCGCCTCATCTTCTCGGAATCCCGGACAGCTTCCCGGTAAGCCCGATCTTAACCCGAGAGAGCATGTGAATGCTATTTCTGTGTGCAGCGATGATGAGGATGAGAATCCGCCCTCAAATGTGCGAGGGGATGCTGCTGGTACGTCCATGGATAGAGGAAGAGGTAAGGTTGCGATTATGGAAGGAGTCGAACCAGATTTAGATAAGCCATACGTTGCTCCTCCGGCGTACGTACCTCCGATACCGTATCCTCGACGATTGGTAAGCAGTAAGAACCAAGAGAAAGTGGGCAGATCTATAGAAGGTCTCAAGAAGCTAGACATCAACATGCCATACGTGGAAGCAGTCCAAAAGATGCCTAATCGTGAGGTAATGACCAAAGAGAAGCACACCGAAGAGAACGAGACTGTAGCACTTACCGAGGAATGCAGTGCAATTCTTCAGAACAAGCTGCCACCTAAGTTGAAGGACCCCGGAAGCTTTTCCATTCCATGCACAATAGGTAACCTCGATATCGATAATGCTTTGTGTGATTTAGGGGCAAGCGTGAGTATCATGCCACAAACAGTTTTCAAGCGGATGGAGTTTGGGAACCTTAAACCGACGAAGATGTCTCTACGCCTCGCGGATCGTACGGTAAGACATCCGGTGGGAATCATTGAAAACGTTCCCACCATGGTAGGTAAGCTTTGCATTCCCACTGATTTTGTTGTACTTGAGATAACGGAAGACACTAGGACACCTATTATTCTTGGTAGGCCGTTCTTAGCTACTGCAGGTGCGACGATAGACGTACAACAAGGAAAGTTGTCCTTACGTGTCAAAGACGAAACGATTGAATTCATCCTGCCCAGCCCCATGGACGAATCACCACTCAAGGAGTCTTGCTTTACAGTAGATTCGCTGGACGAGTTAGAGAAAGACACGCACGATCAAGTAAGTGTTTCCGATTCTCTTTTACGGTATTTGACACGAGTTGGCGACAATGCAGGATTTGCGGACGAAGGAGCTGAGGTATATACGAAATTCATGAGTGCAATTACAGCACTAGGAGACGCCCCACATGAGGAGATACCACGTGATATGCATGCTGATTTCATAGCGGAGAAAGCATTCGAGCTTGAGCCCGACCCGCCGCCTTATTCTCGGTATGAGTACGTTGATTCCGATAACATATATCCTGCTGTTTTAAATGGTAACATGAGTGCAGATGAGATGAGAAGACAGCCCACACGCGTGAAGAAGCGTAAGAGGCTCAGCTCTTCAATATGTATGTACGGGAATTATAGGGAGGACAGCCACGAACCTTCACTCGAAATTCAAAGGAGGCTGCACCCGCACTTGCACGAGGTAATGGAAAAAGATGTCATTAAACTTTTCAACGCAGATACCCCTTATCCAACCTTGGACAGCGAGCAAGTGAACCCCGTGCATGATGTGCCTAAGGGATGGCACGATAAGAAGACCCTACCTCATGACTTCCAATCAGGTGATTTCGTTCCACTTTCTAATTCTCGACCTAAGTCTTTCTCGGGCGACCTACTGCCTTGTTGGTCTGATCCTTTTCAGGTACGAGACGTGGAACTATGGAGTGATGCGGGTGACACGTTCAACGCCAATGGACAGCGGCTTAAGCTCTACCAAGCCGCTCAACCGATCGAAAGTGGAAACTCCATTTCCCTTTCCGATCCACCCGTCGCGCACGCATGAGGAATGGAGACGTCAAAGCTTTATGACGTTAAATAAGCGCTTTCTGGGAGGCAACCCAGCTGTTTGTTTTTACTTTTCATGTTTAAGACTCGGTTATTTAATTTCCATAAAAAAAACAAAACAAAAAAAATAACACCACAAATGTGCTTCACTTCCTTCATCCTCCATCGGAGCTTCACGTCGAGGACGCCGTTCAATTCAAGTCTGGGGGAGCAGCTCACGTTTTTCAGGTGATTTCGTTTCATTTTCCTTTGATTTTTAGTTTTTAGGTTATTTTTGCGATTTTTAGTTTGTTTTTGTTTTCATTGAGTCAGAGTCGTCCCAAGGCACTTGTCCGGTGCCACGTTTTGAGATGAACCCTGAACTTAGGAATGCTTAAGAGGTTGACCTTTTCCTTTAGACTTTGCATGATTGAGCTAGGTTTTCCTATGCGTTAGAGCTTATTAGTCGGCTGAAAAACAATAGGTCGTAGTTCTTGGGAATCCTAGTGTTACTTGTGGGGATGTTTAGACGAGGTTGCTAGGCTGGTCTGTCGTTTATTTTCTCTACCCAGATGGTCATACTTCGTGTAGACGACACTTTACTTTGGTTACATTGAGGATCATTGGATCATATAAAATCGAGCTTGTTTTGCAGATTAAAAAGCGCACACTAACACTCCGCTGTCGATAGAAATAGTGCCTAATAAGCATGATCAAAAATCGATATGAGTGCATCGACCTTGTTACTCCTTCGGTGGCTCGGGTCTAAGTGGTGGGTTGGCGATCATCTTTCTACGTCCTAAGGGCAAGGCACAAAAAGCCACCTACTCCGCTGCACTCTTACACGAGATGCATGAGTATACCGTCATCGGTAGTCTGGGTCTAAGTAGAGGCTGGGTCCCTTCAAATCCGACGTCCTAGAAGCCTAGTGTGTATGCAAAGAAAAAGAAGAAAAGAAAAGAAAAGAAAAATGAAAAAATAAAAAGGAAACAAAAGAAGAAAAGAAAAAGTCATAAAAAGAAAAAGAAAAGAAGAAAAAGAAAGGAAGAAGCTCGGAAAGAAAGAAACAAGTATCCTCGGTTGACCTAGGTTTAGCATAGTCTGAAGTCTTGTCTGGTGGAGGGAGTTACGGTAGCGTGTCTAGTCTCCTTTGATTTACTTTCTTATGGGTAACCGTGGTGGACCTAGGATTAAGGCTGAAAACTCGAGTAGGCCGAATTTGCTCACAATATGCTAGTTGATCGGTTAGGCTCGCTTTAGCGGTATCTCTAGGAGAAGGGGGATTCTCGTATTTTCATACCCCATGTATTCCACGTTTACGTTTGCTTAGGGACAAGCAAACATTCAAGTCTGGGGGATTTTGATCATCTCGTTTTCATACGTATTTCTTGCACGATTTAGGAGACGTTTTTGATACATATGTGATGTTTTACGTATGATTCCGTATCCGTTTTACTTGCTTTCGTGCTTTTTATGTTCTTACAGGTTTTTACGTGTATTTGGACTATTTTGGAGCTAAAGGAACATGCACGGAGCTAAGGAGCAACTTTGGGGATCATCACGGGACAAACGGGACGAGATTGAGCATGGAAAAGCCTCACCCGGTCGGGCACAACCCTTGCACGATCGGGCAAAACCTACGGCCAATTGTGTGGACCATTTAGCACGACTCGGGCAAGCATTTAGGACCATTTTGCCTTGTGCCCGAGCGGGCACACATGCCATGCCCGATCGGGCACCATTCCAGCACCACAGGACGCGCACGAACTGCCCTAGCCGCACCCGAGCGGGTACACTCACTACCCGAGCGGGTAGCGGCCCGAAACTGCTCAAAACTTAAGTAAACTTAACTTAAAACATAAGGGAACTCGTGGGGCAATTAGGGCAACAATTGGACCGACTTAGGAGGCTTAAAAGGAGGCAAAAAGAGGCCATTACAGCAAGCTTACCGAGGAGAAGAATTCAGCAAGGATACAGAGGAGAACAATTCAGTGAAGTTAGAGCAGATTCTTGCGAGGAGATAAGCGAGGAGCATTGGAGATCAAGCACTGCCACTTCGGTTTTGTTTGGTTTTTATGTTCCTTAGACTTTCTACTATGTTTATGTTTCTTTACAGACGCATGAGCGAGTAGTTTGTTTGTTCTAGGAGAAGGGATTAGCCCTTGGCTATCCCGAGACCGCTTTTGATCTATTTTGAATGCATCTTCCCGTTTTAGTTTATCTATTCTCTGTCTGAGTGCTTAAATCTACTTGTGTTTGTGCTGATCACGTAGATACATGTGTTAGGGGTTAGGAGAAGGACCGAAAGGAGAATTCTAGTCCTATAAAGTCAGGTTTAGAACAACCGAGGTTAGGCCACGAAAGTAGGGTAGCAACGGTTGAGGGTGAACGGGCGAATCACAGAGTTTATGGGTTTAGTTCAAGGTGTCAGCCACGAAAGTAGGGGGCAGCTTGTCTAGATCACGTGTCTATGCCTTGAGAGAGGGTAGATATCATGTTAGGATCGTCCGCCTTAGATAGCTTTAACAGGGATTGCATGATAGGTAGGTTGATCGTTGGTTTCGGTAGTCTTGTGGTGAAACCGGATTCCTAGGACGTTTGTCTTATCGTTGGAACCCAAGTAGTTTATTTACATTTAGTATTTCATTCCTCATCACCATTCTTTCGTTAGCAAGTTTGATTCGTAGTTCAGGTTTAGGTAGTGTTGCGTAGTCTCTGTGGGATCGACACCTAAAATACTACACACGTGCCGTGCACTTGCGGGTAGATTAGGTTATATTTAACTCTGATACGCATCAAACGGGCATCTGTTGCCAATTTTAACGGGCATCCATTAGAATTTTCAACAGATGACCATCGAAAATTTTATTCGGCTTCTAACGGACTTCCAACGGATAAAATTCGTTAAAACCCCGTTAAAAATTGCGACGGAATGCAACGGATGGGGCAACAGAAAATAACTGTTAAAACTCCGTTGAAATTCGTAACGGATTGTAACGGATCCGCGCCCATTGAAAGTATTCATAAATCCATTACAAGATGTTGCCATTTCGTTTCAACGGACGAATTCGTTGCCCCGTCTGGTAAACGGAAAGTTTTTTGTAGTGAAAACATGGGACCTTGTGCCTCGTCCTAAACAAAAGAAGCTAATTGGAAGCAAATGGGTATAAAAAATCAAATATAAGAGTAATGGCGCGGTAGGACGTTACAAGGCTCACCTTGTAGCGCAAGGGTATAATCAGAAGTACGGGGAAGATTATACTGAGATTTTTGCCCCTGTTGCTAAACTTCAATTCGCATTATCTTTTCTATTGATATTAAGCTTAATTGGAGTTTGTGACAGATGGATGTTAAAAAGGCTATCCTTCAGAGGAAAATAAAGAAAGAGATCTATATGAAACCTCCCCCGGACCTCCAAACTGAAAAAGGAATTGTATGCAAACTAAAGGGAGCTCTCTATGGAATTAAACAGTCCCCCACGATCTTGGTACACTAGGCTCTATGATGTTGTCTGAAAGTATGGTTTTAAGAGGAGTGAGGCTGATCATTCCATGTTCATCATTCGAAACAATTTCGGTATCATCGTTCTCTTAGTTTATTTTGATGATAATATTATAACAGATGATGATAATAAAGGAATAGAAAGTGTTAAACGTTTTCCAAAAGAACTTTCTTGGAATTAAAGTAACCAGATCTAATGATAATTTATTTCTTACTCATCGAAAATATGCTTTACATCTTTTAAATGAAACAGGTAAACTTGGATCTAAGCCGGCCAAGACCCCCATCGAAGAAAAAATCAAAAAGCTTTAACCCGAATCCTGTCCAGTTTTGACCGAATTGTGACCTCAATTTTGACTCGATTTTAACCCAAATTTTTACTTAATCTTGACCCAAAATTTACTTAATTTTAACTCGAATATAAACAATAGATCAAGTTAATTATTCAATTTAGTTGATTTTGAGTCAAAGTTGAATACCATTTTGTTAATTATATCAAAATTAGATCACATCGAGTTAATTGGACTGTTTAATTAATTTACTTGATTTTACTGATACAATTAATAGAACGATATTCAATTTTGATTCGAAATTAATTAAATCAAATAAGTAACTTGATTTTTATGAAAATATCTAAAAATTAACATTTATTGTTTATCTGTGAAGTAAATTCAAATCTAATTTAAGTAAATTTTGGGTCAAAATTAAGTAAAATTCGGATTAAATCGAGTCAAAATTGAAATCACAATTTGGGTCAAAATTGGATCGGTTTGGGTTAAAATTTAGTCAAAATCGGGGTGATTTTGGATTAAAATTGGTTTCAAGTAAAAACCGTACTTAATTTTACTCGAAATCAATTAAATCAAGTAAATCGAGTAAATTGAATAATTAACTTGATTTATTGTTAAAATTCGAGTTAAAATTAAATAAAAATTCTGGTCAAAATTAAGTTCAAATTTGGATTAAATCGCTTCAAAATTTAGTCAACATTAGGTCAAAATTGAGTCAAAATTTGGTCAAATTAAAATCAAAATCGGGTCAAAATCGGGTAGGTTAACGGATAAAATAACGGAGGGGGTTTTAGGCACATTTTTTTATAGTTGAGGGGGTAATAAGGATGAAAACTGAAAATCTAAGGGAGAATAGGATGAGAGTCAAAATCAAGTGGGGAATAAGACTAAAGCAAGATTTTCGAGGGGGGAATAGGTTGTTTTCCCTAATTATAACTAGACTAAAAACTCCTCAATCATATAGGTCATGTAGTACTAGTGTCAAACACACAGACTGAGTAGAATTACAATTAATAATTTTACGATAACTATGGTCATGAAAAATAATAAGTATAGGTGTGTCTAATATGAACAAACAAAATAATTACAGAAAATGTCATTTTTTTTCTATCGAGGAAATTGATTAATCTAAAATGGTTCCACATACTCTCGTAGTCTAGATCCTATTCTAGCATATAAATCATTAATGTCATCATCTAATGATCTACATATCAAAAATGATATCAATAAGTCTACCTACTCTCACATTTTAGATTCGTATTTATCATCTAAATCATTGATGTATATGACCTAGATGTTGAAAGCATTATTTTCTAATCGTCCATAACCCATTTATCTATCTTTTGATATGGTCATTCATGCCTATGAAATGCATACAATCCACCTTAAATTGAGTTTTCCATCTAAGTTAAATCATTTTACAATCAATTCATGGAATCCATTTAAGAATTGAAAGAATATAACATGCATAAAATCGTGTAAGCAACGATAACAATTTCGATCATTAGGTACAATGAGTTCACATTTACAAAATTCTAGTCTAAAGCATGGATAAAACCTATGGATATACATCTTAAAATTGAACTACAATGATAACAAAGTAAAGAGATAGGATTTAGAGAAGCTCAATCGATCTCGCGATCAGTTTCCGCCGTGACTTCGATGAAGTCCAATTAGCTTCTTCACTCTTTTGCATGATCTCAAAGTTTATCCTCTTGGTTTTCCATGCTTTTCCATCTCCTTTCGTCTAACACCGCATATATTTTATTTTTAGAGTCGTCCCCGGTTTATAGAAAAGCTTCTCGTCACTTAAACAATTTGAAATTTGAATTATTTAGTGAATTCGGTAAACCGCTTAGTCGAGTTCGTCTCTGCTTAGGCCGAGCAATTGGTTGTTCCATGTGTTTTGAAACCAATTTTGACATACTCAATCATATCGCTTGATCAAATCCAAATGTGCTTAGGTTGAGCGAACTATGGGTGTGAAAAACTTCCATGTTTGAATAAATGCTCCATCGAGTTGCTCAACCCGGGTGGAGTGAATCCTCTTGATGATTTTGGTGTTTTGTATGGACAGAGTGATTAATCATTTTACCTAAGCGATTCCTCTAAAATTTTGAGCATTTAAATGCAACATGCTCAACCGAACGGTTTTGTTGCTCGGTTTGAACATTTCCATTATTCCTATCGTTGATGCTCATGTTGTGCTGTAAGTTTATCATGCTTCTCCATAATTTTTTCCTTAGTACCTATTTTTTATAAGATCATAAAATAACCCCAAAAACAGAAAAAATGAACTTAAAATGACTAAAAAAATCCAAAACATGCAACGAATAATAGATTGAAAATAATGTGATCAAAACCAATTATTGTATTCTCCAAATCCATCGCATTTATCATGTCCATTTTCACTGCAATCAACTTTCATTTGTGTAATCCATCGAAGGCATCTAATTGCTCAAATAGTATCTTATCTCCCATGAACATGTATTGTGCATGTTTATTCACCACCTTATTTTCTTAATTTCTTTTATTCCATCTCAATGGAGGTCCAACGGCAAAAAACGACGATGACAATCAATTCAACGCGGTTTCCAACCACGTTTTAGTATGAATACATTTTTATCATCTATACAATATGGTCAGCCCCACAAAAACGAAAATTTAAAATATTTATATCATATTTTCTACAGATCATATAATTGTTTGCACATACATGTATCTTTTCATCTTGCATTCCGAGAGATAAAATCAAGTTTGACATATCATAAAAGGATTTATGTGTTGTGTTACCTTTAGGCAAAATATCATGCAATGTCTGACACATTTGATTCATAAAATATTATGTGACGTTGCAACTTGTCTCACTTATCTAGCTGTAAATGACAACTATGAATATTTCTCGCAACCTTCATAAAAGGTTGGTTGGTTTCACCAAGTAACTCATAAAACATATTAGTTTCAGCATTGGGCCCTTCTTCATTCATATATCTATCATGCATAATGGAAAAAATCCCCAATTATTTCCATTTTTGTATAATGACGAGTAGGTTATCAGAACTACTTTCATTTGTAATCACTTCGTAATTACTGTAAACATCATCTGGTTGTTCAGTTGTAACGTGCTTATGAGATGCCATTGTACTCATAACTTCGACATGATAACCCATATAGTAGGTTTCGGTAGACGTCTCTTGTACATGTGTTTTAACACAACCTCTGCACTAAGCATTTTTTTTCATTTTTACACCTAAAACAAGGACAATATAACTTACCGCGGCTTGTGTATCCAACTTGATTTTTAGGAAATTTTATGAAACTTTCTAGCCGGTGTCAAATTCGACAAAAATATTGATTTTTTCAAAGTCAAACCTTTCATACATCAACCTTCAAAGAGACCAAATATCTGAACTCTTAGAAGATATTATATACGAGCAAGTGAGAGAGTTTAGATAATTTTGTAATTTTTAGTTATGAGTGAGTTAGTATGAGATGTAAAGTGATATATCTATATACCAATAATTGTCAACCCAATTGCATTGCCTTGTGTTATTATCATTAACATACCACTACAATAGCATTGATTATTAGGACACCCATGAACTTTAGTACATACAAACTCTTAATCAATTTTGTAACGCAATTGCATTACAAATGTATACACGTTTATGTTACATTTGGATAACAAATGCTACTGCCATTGTAACACAAATATCAGTGTTAGATTCATGTTCCACCAACATGAAAACATCGTTGCAATTCCAAATGCGATTTGGCGATACAATTGCAGTACACTAGCCTCAAATTTTCGTTATCAATGATAATGCTATTCTAACGCAAATGTTGCATCTCTTTGGTGTTAAAATAGTGTAGAAATTGTGTCCCAACTGTCAACAATGCTTTAACATAAACTCAGTGTGCCAATAGTATTAAAAATGTGCTGGATTTTATGTTTCAAATACTTATCAACTCGAGTTTTTGTTGGAAATTGAAATGGAATTTTCGTATTTTTTAGTGCCACAATATAGAGTCCGGGATTAGTTCTTTGAGACATCATATGCTTGCAACACCATATTTACATAAATAATTCAACTCATCAATCAACGGTTGTACTCGATTGAATGATTTGGACTATGAATGAGAATACTAAAAAAGAAATTAATTTTTCACACATCGTTGTTCCAAATTATAAGGTGATACAATTACAGACCACAACGAATATTATATACGAGATGCACCGTACGCAACAAAACAAATGTCCATAACACTACGTAAACATTTTTCTTAATTAGAAGCAGGATATATTTCAAGAAATTACCACGCTTCATGTGTGAGGGATGCTAAATTTCTCCATCTACAGAATGATGTTCCTCATGCCATGTCATGTGTGGGAATGTATGATTGTGCTTCAATCAATCTTTTTAGTTCTTTTCCATCTACCACCAAGAGAGAAAGACAATTCTAGAGAAGTTGGTCTCAAAATCGAGAAAGAATTACGCATAAAAGTCGGATGGCGCATACATGATTGTCTTCAAGATGCTGGTTGAAATGACAACCATTTCAACTTAAGTACAAGACAACTTTCCATTGTGATGCCCTTAATACATGGTAAGTCGATATCACCGACTTACTTATGTATATATATATAGATTGTTATCAGGGTTTAAAAAATTAATAGAAAGAGAGAGATCAGCCGTGGGAATTCAACAGAGGGAGAGATAGAAGCAAGCGAGAGAAAGAGGAAAGAGAAGAAAAAAAGAAAAGGGAAGAGGAAGAAGAAATTGGAGAAGTATCTTCGAATATTCATCGCGTTCTTGGTGGGTGGATTCTAATCGAGATTGTGGAAAAATTGATTGGTGTTGTTGTTAGCGATAATATCAAGAATCGTCAAGTCGTCGGGGAAGCTAAGGTGAGAATTTTCTCCATTATAGTTTTGGATTTATGATTTATTTATGGAAGAGATTATATTTTTAAAACAAGGCATGATCACGATAGGATTTATAAGCTCATAATGGGAAAAGTGAGACGATAGAAGTGGATTGGATTAAGCTCTAGATTTATTGTATGAGAATTGATGACAAGTATATGAATTGTATAAGTGACTAGAAATGATCTGGAGAATTGACGTGCGACCAAGTCTTGGGGTCGGGGAATGTCGATATTTTGGTTAGGTGTTAAAGCCGATTGAATATCTCGTTAGTGTGCTCGATCGAGTGATTTCACACTTGAACCTTCGGAAGAAGGCGTGTGCGAGCATCGGTGAGAGTTGTCACGTGAGGAGTATCGGGTCGATGACGTTAGTATTGTGACACTTGGATCTGGGTCGGAGTCATACCATGCTGGGGTTGTGGTAACCTTGCAAGCACGAAGCGTCGAGTTAGTCAGGTCAGTGGATCTGCCGGCATCGTACCGTGTTAGGGTTGTGGTAACCTTTCGAGCAACGGAGCGTCGAGTTAGTCAGATCAGTGGATCTGCCAGCGTCGTACCATGTTGGGAGTGTGGTAACCTTTCGAGCGACGAAGCGCTGTATTGTACTGATGGTTGGGGTACATGTGACCTTGCGAGATCTTCAGTGTGCTGGGGTCCTTCGGACTTTGCGAGCGTTGGCCCGAGCTAGAGTCGTGCGGACTCTGTGTGCTATGATCCGGTGTGGTACTAGTCTTAGACTTTGGATACTCAATTGGGTTGGGTAGAGTTGACTGTATATCTTTAGTTTAGACTTTGGATATATCGTTATTTTATGATATTCAGTTCGAGCGGGGGAATACGTGACACAGAGTACGTACACGTATTGATCTCACTGAGTGCGTATTTCGTACTCACCCTATTTGTGGGCTCTAGTGGATGGACATGGTATGGCAAGGAAAAAGAGCAACAAGGTTGAGCAACAACATGAAAGTTCACAGCGGACTGATGGGAGAGGCGTGCAAGAGGTCTCGATGAGTGTTATTTTGCATTTCGTATTTATTTTATTCATTTATCGTGACTATGGTATTTACGTATTTGTTTTGCTATTTGGTCCGGACCATTCTTATTTCGGAATAAATCATTTATTTTATTTTATAAATGCCTTTGAGCGATGACACATCTAGCCACCTCCTGAAGGTGATGGTGGACACTCCTAGTCCCGAGGTAGTTCCGAGATGGGGGTGTTACTAATTGGTATCAGAGCCTAGTTGTCAAATTCCGTACTTATCGTTTTCACTAAATTTCAAATTTTTTTGCGAAATGTTGTAATAAAGCCACGAGACCATAATACACATGTTCTGAATTGTCTAGTGGGGTTTAGAGATATGGAAACTAATAGTAGTTAATTTTGTATAGGAGACACTACCGAGGAGGATGATGACTAGAGCTCTTGGTCACCAAATGAGTTAAGGCTTTCGTTCCACTAGCCGTACGCAGTCTCAATCATCTGAACGAAGATCGCAAAGTGGAATAGATAGAGATGTCATGAGAGAAATGTTGAGAGAACTATTAGCAGAAAGTCGACAACATGATCACGAGGAGAGTTTGGCGACGCCACAAGTACCAGTGCAGGCACCGACACCACCACCAGTATAGCCACCTGCTCCGCCACAAGTACCGTTGCCACCACCACCAATGCCTCCTCCAGTGTTTAATCAGAGGCATGCGGAGACGTCAGAGTATTTCTATGTCATGGATCACATGGCTAAATGGGATACAAAGTCATTTCGTTGCGGTGCGATACCTCCCATGAAGGCGGAGGAGTGGATGTTTCGATTAGAGCGGAACTTTCAATATCTAGATGTCCATTTAAGTTTAAGATGGATATTGCGCTCCAATATTTGGAGGGAGAAGCGGTGTTTTGGTGGGAAGAGATCTAAAGCGAATGTCCAGATCATGTGTTTTCTTGGGATGAGTTCAAACAACTTTTTGAGTTGAAATATGTACCACAAGCTGCTTGTGAAGAGATGGAGTTGGCATTTCTAAAGCTCACACAAGGTGACCATACTGTTGCTCAGTATTATGAGACTTATTTGGAGTTATCACGATTTGGGGCTAAATCAGTAACCTCAGAACTTCTCAAGGTGAACAACATTTGCAAGGAATACGACCGGAGATCAGATGTAGGATTGAGATAATCAAGCATGGATCATTGTTTGAACTAGTTCAGAATGCTCAGTTGGTAGAGAAGGGACCCATCGAGGAGGGCATCTTGAAGTCTTCAGATGCCAAGGGGAAACAGGTTGTTCAATAGATTCAGTGAAGATCAGATCAGAGTAAAGCAGTTGTGACATGTCCTGTCGTATCAACATCGAGGTACCCATGTCATCGTTGTGGACGTGAGCATGTAGGGGCATGCCAAAGATTTGATAGGCGAGTAGGATGTTTCCGCTGTGGAAGTTTAGAGCATCTGTTTCGTGATTGCCCCCAGCAAGTGGGAGGAACTATGAGACTAGGACAATTCGACGGATGTTTCCGCTGTGGTAGTATGGATCATTTTCTAAAGGATTTTCCGAGGCCATCACCACCACCACCACCACCAACGGGTCTAAAGCCACAGGTTAAGTAGGAAACCTGAAGAAAATGCATCGAAACGTAGGGTTGTACAACCACGAATATATGCCATGGGAGGTTACGAGAATGAACGTGAGGGCCAAGAAGGAGATGCTCAACCTATTGTTGGTATGTCATATTTTTATATTATGTGTGTATGCCTTACATATAATAATTGTCTATGTCTAGGTGAGCTCCGTGAGAGAATTAAGAAGTAGATTCTTTACAATATTCATATTATGTAGGAATCGGTAATCATGGGAGGTCTATCTACTCATGTGTTATTTGACACCGGTACGACACATAGTTTTGTGAGTCCATTGATGGCTAATAAATTAATTGTTCAACCTGAGGATCTAACGAGTATTATCCGAGTGCATACTCCTGGAGGTTAGATTTTAGAATCCCAAGGGGTTGTCAAGGAGGTACCCGTGGTGATAGAAGGAGAAGAACTAGCTGCAGAGCTGATCATCATTCCGATGGAATGTTATGATGTGATCCTTGGAATGGATTGGTTATCAAGACATCGAGCTGTGATGGATTGTCGTCGCGGTCAAGTACGATGCCAGAAAAGCGGTAAGGAGCTTAAGTATCAAAGAATTTGATCAGGTCAAGGGATTCGCATCATCTAAGCGTTGCGTATGGAACGATTACGAGATCAAGGCGGTGACATATATCTGGCTACCATATCGGTATAAGAAGTAGGTCCATTTGTGCAAGTCGAGGAGATCCCTGTAGCACGAGAGTTTGCAGATCTTTTCAGAGAAATGCAGGGCTTATCACCAACGCGAGGGGATCCATTTGAGATTGAGCTAGAATCGGGTACTGCTCCAATATCAAAGTCTCCATATCGAATTGCACCAGCGGAAATGGCAGAGTTGAAGAAGCAATTAAATGAGCTACTTGATGCGTATCAGAGTTAAATAACCTAATCTACCCGCAAGTGCACGGCACGTGTGTAGTATTTTAGGTGTCGATCCCACAGAGACTACGCAACACTACCTAAACTCGAACTAGGAATCAAAATTGCTAACGAAAGAATGTGGATGAAGAATGAAATACTGAAAGTAAATAAGCTACTTGGGTTCTAAAGATAAGACAAACGTCCTAGGAATCCAGTTTCACCACAAGACTACCGAAACCAACGATCAACCTATCTATCATGCAATCCCAGTTAAAGCTATCTAAGGCGGACGATCCTAACATGATATCTACCCTCTCTCAAGGCATAGACACGTGATCTAGACAAGTTGCCCCCTACTTTCGTGGCTGACACCTTTAACTAAACCCATAAACTCTGTGATTCGCCCGTTCACCCTCAACCGTTGCTACCCTACTTTCGTGGCCTAACCTCGGTTGTTCTAAACCTGACTTTCTAGGACTAGAATTCTCCTTTCGGTCCTTCTCCCAATC
>CM071873.1:27043109-27064085 GCA_036759665.1 Gynandropsis gynandra
ACACTTTGAAGAGCTGACCCTCTTACGCTTCTTTACGCGTGTGGGCTGTTTTCTCATTTCATCTGCACTCATGTTAGCATTTAAAACAGCAAGATATGTTTTATCGGAATCAACGTACTCATACCGAGAATAAGGCGGCGGAGGATCGGGCTCAAGCTCGAATGCTTTCTCCGCTATGAAATCAGCATGCATATCACGTGGTATCTCCTCCCATGGGACGTCTCCTAGTGCTGTAATTGCACTCATGAATTTCGTGTACATCTCAGCTCTTTCGTCCGCAAATCCTGCATTGTCGCAAACTTGTGTCAAATACCGTACAAGACAATCAGAAACACTTACTTGATCGTGCGTGTCTTTCTCTGACTCGTCCAGTGAATCTACTGTAAAGCAAGACTCCTTGAGTTGTGATTCGTCCATGGGGCTGGGCAGGATGAGTTCGATCGTTTCGTCTTTGACATGTAAGGACAGCTTTCCTTGTTGTACGTCTATCATCGCACCTGTAGTAGCTAAGAACGGCCTACCAAGAATAATAGGTGTTCTAGTGTCTTCCGTTATCTCAAGTACAACAAAATCAGTGGGAATGCAAAGCTTACCTACCATGGTGGGAACGTTTTCAATGATTCCCACCGGATGTCTTACCGTACGATCCGTGAGGCATAGAGACATCTTCGTCGGTTTAAGGTTCCCAAACTCCATCCGCTTAAAAACTGTGTGTGGCATGATACTCACGCTTGCCCCTAAATCACACAAAGCATTTTCAATATCGAGATTGCCTATTTTGCATGGGATGGAGAAGCTTCCGGGGTCCTTTAGCTTAGGTGGCAGCTTGTTCTGAAGAATTGCACTGCATTCCTCGGTGAGTGCTACAGTCTCGTTCTCTTCGGTGTGCTTCTCTTTGGTCACTACCTCACGATTAGGCATCTTTTGGACTGCTTCCACGTATGGCATGTTGATGTCTAGCTGCTTGAGACCTTCTGTAGATCTGCCCACTCTCTCTTGGTTCTTACTGCTTACCAATCGTCGAGGATACGGTATCGGAGGAACGTACGCCGGAGGAGCAACGTATGGCTTATCTAAATCTGGTTCGACTCCTTCCATAATCGCAACCTTACCTCTTCCTCTATCCAAAGTCGTACCAGCAGCATCCCCTCGCTCTTTTGAGGGTGAATCCTCAACCTCATCATCGCTGCACACAGAAATAGCATTCACATGCTCTCTCGGGTTAAGATCGGGCTTACCGGGAAGCTGTCCGGGATTCCGAGAAGATGAGGCAGCCTGTTGTGCTATGGAGTTTTCCAACATCTTCACATGAGTGCTCAGAGACTCCATCTGAGATCTAAGCTCCTGTTGTTGCTGCTCCTGCTGCATCTTCACATGAGTGCTCAGAGACTCCATCTGAGATCTAAGCCCATGTTGTTGCTGCTCCTGCTTAGCCAGTTGTTGCTCCTGCTTCTTCATAAATTCGAGCAATACCCCCTCTAGGTTTGATGAAACGGCTTGAGGAGGTTGAGGGCCTTGCGGAGCTTGCTGTGCTTGCTGGAATTGCTGGTTGGTTTGCTGGAAATTATTCTGCCTTTGTGGAAACCCCGAATACTTCACCGGTTGAGTCGTTCGATATGACAAGTTCGGGTGATTCCTCCAATTCGGGTTGTAGGTGTTCCCGAATTGCGTGTAGCCTTGCTGCTGTACATAATTCATCCGTTCGTAATCCTCATGTACTGTGCATTGATACGCTACATGGTCCGTATCTCCGCAATTCGCACAGTACATAGCATTCGCTGCATTACCCATGGCTCTATTCTGGTTAGGCTCATATAAACGACGAGTGCTATTAGGCATACCTCTTGGAGTGGACCACATGGTGTGGTTCATGGCGAGGTTATCAATCAGCTCGAATCCCTCCTCGACGCTCAGATCCATGAATGATCCTCTGGCAGCGTTATCCAACCTCATGCGGTGCTCATCTGAAATTCCGTTATAAAAAGTTTGGATAACGTACCACTGCTCAAGTCCATGGTGTGGACATGACTGTAGAAGATCCTTGAATCTACCCCACGCCTCAAACATAGTCTCTCCATCTCTGCATCTGAATGTTGTGATTTCCCCCCTCAACTGAATCGTCTTGCTTGGAGGAAAGAAACGTGAAAGGAACAGTGTGCAGAGCTGATCCCAAGTGGTGATAGATCCCGCGGGGAGTGATTGCAGCCAAGCTTTCGCTTTTCCCCCAATTGAAAAAGGGAAAAGACGCAGCAAGATTGCATCCTCAGAGACTCCATGAATTTTGAACGTACCTGAAAGTTCGAGGAAATCTCTGAGGTGCTGATGTGGATCCTCATGGTTTCCACCCATGAATTGCTTCTGATAAAGCATGTTGATCATCGCTGGCTTAATCTCGAATTGTTCTCTTGCAACAGCAGGCATCCTTATGGCCGTTTGCACGTTGTTCATGTTCGGCACCACGTAATCCCTTAGACGACGTGGTGGAGGAGCCTGTAATTGCATACGTCCATTGCCGTTCTGGTTATCCATCTTTTGTCGACCTGAAAGTTCTGCAAAGGACAAACAAAGAACAATTTACGTAGAAGGAACGAAAGAAAAGAAAACAAAAATAAAAACAAAGCAAGAAGGACTCTAGGTTCGAATCTAAGACGCGTTGACAATAGTCCCCGGCAACGGCGCCAAAAACTTGATGCGTATCAGAGTTAAATATAACCTAATCTACCCGCAAGTGCACGGCACGTGTGTAGTATTTTAGGTGTCGATCCCACAGAGACTACGCAACACTACCTAAACCCGAACTACGAATCAAACTTGCTAACGAAAGAGTGGTGATGAAGAATAAAATACTGAAAGTAAACTAAACTACTTGGGTTCTAACGATGAGATAAACGTCCTAGGAAACCGGTTTCACCACAAGACTACCGAAACACACGATCAACCTATCTATCATGCAATCCCAGTTAAAGCTATCTAAGGCGGACGATCCTAACATGATATCTACCCTCTCTCAAGGCATAGACACGTGATCTAGACAAGCTGCCCCCTACTTTCGTGGCTGACACCAGGAACTAAACCCATAAACTCTGTGATTCGCCCGTTCACCCTCAACCGTTGCTACCCTACTTTCGTGGCCTAACCTCGGTTGTTCTAAACCTGACTTTCTAGGACTAGAATTCTCCTTTCGGTCCTTCTCCTAATCTCTAACACATGTATCTACGCGGCCGTTCGCAAATACAAGTAAATTAAACACTCAGATAAAGAATAGATGAACTAAAACGGGAAGATGCATTCAAAATAGATCAAAAGAGGTCTCGGGATAGCCAAGGGCTAATCCCTTCTCCTAGAACAAACAAACTACTCGCTCATGCGTCTGTAAAGAAACATAAACATAGTAGAAAGTCTAAGGAACATAAAAACCAAACAAAACCGAAGTGGTGCTGCTTGATCTCCAATGCTCCTCGCTTATCTCCTCGCAAGAATCTGCTCTAACTTCGCTGAATTCTTCTCCTCTGTATGCTTGCTGTAACGGCGTCTTTTTGCCTCCTTTTAAGCCTCCTAAGTCAGTCCAATTGTTGCCTAAATTGCCCCACGAGTTCCCTTATGTTTTAAGTTAAGTTTACTTAAGTTTTGAGCAGTTTCGGGCCGCTACCCGCTCGGATAGTGAGTGTACCCGCTCGGGTGCGGCTAGGGCAGTTCGTGCGCGTCCTGTGGTGCTGGAATGGTGCCCGATCGGGCATGGCATGTGTGCCCGCTCGGGCACAAGGCAAAATGGTCCTAAATGCTTGCCCGAGTCGTGCTAAATGGTCCACACAATTGGCCGTAGGTTTTGCCCGATCGTGCAAAGGTTGTGCCCGACCGGGTGAGGCTTTTCCATGCTCAATCTCGTCCCGTTTGTCCCGTGATGATCCCCAAAGTTGCTCCTTAGCTCCGTGCATGTTCCTTTAGCTCCAAAATAGTCCAAATACGCGTAAAAACCTGTAAGAACATGAAAAGCACGAAAGCAAGTAAAACGGATACGGAATCATACGTAAAACATCACATATGTATCAAAAACGTCTCCTAAATCGTGCAAGAAATACGTATGAAAACGAGATGATCAAAATCCCCCAGACTTGAATGTTTGCTTGTCCCTAAGCAAACGTAAACGTGGAATACATGGGGTATGAAAATACGAGAATTCCCCTTCTCCTAGAAACACCGCTAAAGCGAACCTAACCGATCAACTAGCAAATCGAGAGCAAATTCGGCCTAATCGAGTTTTCAGCCTTAATCCTAGGTCCACCACGGTTACCCATAAGAAAGTAAATCAAAGGAGACTAGACACACTACCGTAACTCCCTCCACCAGATGTGCCCGCTCGGGTGCTAGGCAACAGCTCGGGCATGTGCTTGCCCGAGTCGTGTGGTTTGTCCTGTCCAAAGCCCCGTGGGTTCTGCCCGATCGTGTAAGGCTTGTACCCGACCGGGTGGAGGCTTCTCCATGCTCAATCTCGTCCCGTTTGTCCTGTGATGATCCCCAAAGTTGCTCCTTAGCTCCGTGCATGTTCCTTTAGCTCCAAAATGGTCCAAATACGCATAAAAACCTGTAAAAACATGAGAAGCACGAAAGCAAGTAAAACGGATACGGAATCATACGTAAAACATCACATATGTATCAAAAACGTCTCCTAAATCGTGCAAGAAATACGTATGACAACGAGATGATCACTACTTGAGAAAGGTTTTCTACGACCGAGTACATCACCATGGGGTGCACCAGTCCTATTTGTGAAGTAGAAAGATGGGACTTTTAGACTGTGTATTGATTATAGGGCTCTAAATAGAGTCGCTGTGAAAAATCGTTACCCACTACCAAGGATCGATGAGTTATTATATCAGTTAAGAGGTGCCACTTGGTTTTCAAAGATAGATTTAGCATCAGGATATCATCATATTCCAATTGCAGAAGGTGACATTAGGAAGACGACATTTCGAACACGATAAAGGCATTATGAATTTGCGGTCATGCCATTTGGTTTGACTAATGCCCCTGTTGCGTTCATGAAGCTAATGAACAATGTGTTTCGAGACTACTTGAATCGTTTCGTTATCGTATTTATAGATGACATTCTGGTTTACTCTGAGAGCCCTGAGGAACACGAGGAACATTTGCGCTTAGTGTTAGAGCGTGTCAGAGAACAACGATTATTTGTGAAGTTGAAAAAGTGTAGTTTCTGGAAGAGACGTGTTGGATTTTTGGGACATGTTGTATCAGAGGAAGGATATTCTGTCG
This sequence comes from Gynandropsis gynandra, assembly GCA_036759665.1. NCBI lineage: Eukaryota > Viridiplantae > Streptophyta > Magnoliopsida > Brassicales > Cleomaceae > Gynandropsis > Gynandropsis gynandra. The sequence continues at coordinate 27,048,381 of CM071873.1, forward strand.
ATCCCGAGAAGGTGTCAGCGATAATAAGTTGGAAACAACTGAAAAATGCAACAGAGATAAGGAGGTTTTTAGGATTAGCAGGGTACTATCGACATTTTGTTATGAACTTTGCTGGTCTAGCAAAGCCAATGACGAGACTTACGGGAAAAGATGTACCTTTTGTTTGGAATGAAGATTGTGAAAATTCCTTCAAGGAGCTAAAAGAGAAGCTAACAAAAACCCCAGTGTTAGCCTTACCACAACCAGGGACTCCATACATCGTCTATAGGGATGCGTCAAAGACGGGATTAGGATGTGTACTTATGCAGAGAGATCACGTGATTGCTTATGCTTCAAGGCAGTTACGTAAGCATGAAGAGAATTATCCGACTCATAATTTAGAGATGAAAGCTGTGGTCTTCGCATTAAAGATTTGGAGGGCATATCTTTATGGGGAGAAGGTACAAATTTTTACGGACCACAAAAGTCTAAAGTACATATTTACGCAGCGAGAGTTGAATCTGCTTCAAAGAAGGTGGATGGAGTTTGTCGTAGACTACGAGATGGAAATCGCATACCATCCGAGGAAGGCAAATGTTGTTGCAGATGCATTGAGTCGGAAAAGAGTTGTGGTTTCGGCTATGCAAGAATTCGGGGATTTGATTAACCAGATAAGTGCTTTGAGACTAGAGACAGTGTAGACTGAGTCCGAGAGTGTCGGTTTGCAAGCCGTAAATCAGGCAGGTCTATTGAGTAGAATTCGTACATCACAATTATTCGATGCGAGGTTAGAAAAGATTCGTAATAATCAGCAAGATCCGAGGTACAAGTTGTATCAGATCAGGGAAGATGGTCTAATGATGATTAGTGCTCGAGTTTGTGTATCGAAGGATCTAGGGATCAGAGAAGAGATTCTGAGCCAAGCTCATCAATCTAAGTTTTCGATTCACTCCGGATCGACGAAGATGTATCGGGATGTTCGCCTGCTTTATCAATGGCCAGGTATGAAGAAGGATATTGCTCGATGGGTAGCAAAATGTCCGACGTGTCAATTAATCAAAGTGGAGCAACAATTACAAAGCGGGAAATTGAAAAGTCTACCAATCCCCGAAATGAAGTGGGGCCATATTACCATGGATTTCGTGACGGGTCTTCCAAGGATGCAAAATGGCAAGGATGTTATTTGGGTGGTTGTGGATCGACTAACTAAATCGGCTCATTTCATTCTGATAAAGAAGATTTTTGATGTGAATTAGCTAGCAAGGATAAATATTGCGCAAATTGTGAAGTTGCATGGGGTTCCATCCATCATTGTTTCAGATCGAGATAGGAGATTCACCTCACGTCTTTGGCAGGCGTTTCAAAAAGAGTTAGGAACCAAATTGTACATGAGCACCACATATCATCCACAGACAGACGTACAATCAGAGAGGACTATAAGGACGCTTAAGGATCTACTACAAGCATGTGCATTGGAGCTGCCTGGAAGTTGGAGAATCATTTACCACTTGTCGAGTTCGCATACAATAATAGTTATCATGCTAGTATTGGGATCCCACCATATGAAGCATTATACGGGCGACCTTTTCGTACACCCTTGTGCTGGACTGAAGTGGGGGAGAGATCTATCTTCGGAGCAGAGATTGTCGAAGAGACCATGGAAAAGATAAAAATTGTTAAGATGAAAATGAAGACGGCTCAAGATCGTCAGAAGAGTTATGCTGATCTAAAAAGGAAGGATGTTAAGTTTAACATTGGAGATATGGTGTATTTACGAATTAAAGCGAGGCGAGAGAGATCAGGTGGGAGTCGAGTGAACAAGCTATCACCACGATTCACGAGACCGTCTAAAGTGATTGAGCGAATTGGAGTAGTGGCCTATCGATTGGAGCTTCCCACATCTTTAGAGGGAATACATGATGTGTTTCATGTATCATTGTTGCGTAAGTGTCTATCATTACCAGAGAAGATACTTGTTGAGCCACTAAAAACTTTGAGGAAAGACTTAACGTATAAAGAATGTCCAATACGCATTGTGGATTGCCAAGTGAAACAATTGAGGCGTAAACAAATTTTGATGATAAAGGTAATGTGGGAACATCATGGCGTGGAAGGAGCAACATGGGAATTAGATGAGGATATGTGACATGAGTATCCCGAGTTGTTTGAAGATTAGTTGTATGGTTCTTCTATTCATTGAATACAGATGCCGCCGTAAGAATTAGAGATATAGAATTCGAGGACAAATTCCTTTGTAGTGGGGGAGAATTGTGATGCCCGTAATACATGGTAAGTCGGTATCACTGACTTACCTATGTATATATTTATACATATATATATATATATATTAGTTATTAGGGTTTAAAAATTTAAAAGAAAGAGAGAGAGCAGCCGTGGGAATTCAACAGAGGGAGAGAGAGAGAAGCAACCGAGAGAAAGAGTAAAAAGAAGAAAAGAAAAAAGAAAAGGGGAGAGGAAGAAGAAATTGGAGAATTATCTTCGAATATTCACCGCGTTCTTTGTGGGTGGATTCTAATTGAGATTGTGGAAAAATTGATTGGTGTTGTTGTTAGTGATAATATCAAGAATCGTCAAGTCTTCAGGAAGCTAAGGTGAGAATTTTCTCCATTATAATTTTGGATTTATGATTGATATATGGAAGAGATTATATTTTTAAAATGAGCCATGATCACTATAGGATTTATAAGATGATAATGGGAAAAGTGAGACGATAGAAGTGGATTGGATTAAACTCTAGATTTATTGTATGAGAATTGATGACAAGTATATGAGTTGTATGAGTGACTAGAGATGATCTGGAGAATTGACGTGCGACCAAGTGTTGGGGTCGGGGAACGTTGATATTTTGGTTCAGTGTTAAAGCCGAGTGAATATCTTGTTAGTGTGCTCGATCGAGTGATTTCACACTCGAACCTTCGGAAGAAGTCGTGTGCGAGCGCATCGGTGAGAGTTGTCATGTGAGGAGTATCGGGTCGATGACGTTAGTATTGTGACACTTGGATCTGGGCCGGCGTCATACCGTGCTGGGGTTGTGGTAACCTTGTGAGCACAGAGCGTCGAGTTAGTCAGGTCAGTGGATCTGCCGGTGTCGTACCATGTTGGAGTTGTGGTAACCTTTCGAGCGACGGAGCGTTGTATTGTACTGATGGCTGGGGTACTTGTGACCTTGCAAGATCATCAGTGTGCTGGGGTCCTTCAAACTTTGCAAGCGTTTGCCCGAGCTAGAATCATGTGGACTCTATGTGTTATAATCCGGTGTGGTACTAGTCTTAGACTTTGGATACTCAGTCGGGTCGGGTAGAGTTGTCTGTATATCTTTAGTTTAAACTTTGTATATATTGTTATTTTATGATATTCAGTTCGAGCGGGAGAATATGTGGCACAGAGTATGTACACGTATTGATCTCACTGAGTGTATATTTCGTACTCACCCTATTTGTGGGCTGTCATGGATGGACAGGGTATGGCAAGGAAAAAGTGCAACGAGGTTGAGCAGCAACATGAAAGTTCACAGCGGACTGACGAGAGAGGCGTTCACGAGGTCTCGATGAGTTTTATTTTGCATTTCGTATTTATTTTATTCATTTATCGTGACTATGATATTTACATATTTGTTTTGCTATTGGTCGGAACCATTCTCATTTCGGAATAAATCATTTATTTTATTTTATAAATGTGTTTGAGCGATGACACGTGTAGCCACCTCTTGGAGGTGATGGTGGACACTCCTAATCCCGAGGTAATTTCGGGATGGGAGTGTTACATCCATCTCTCTGTCAAACTTGAACTCAAAGTGTACTCCTTTAATTACGATTGGAAGACAAGAATGGAGAAGTGGGTCTTCCATCTCCACCACCTCAAAAAACTACCTATGAGAACGAAAAGATCTACAAGAAATGAAACAAAAAAGACAAGATGGACGTATCTTACATTGCTCCTTCAAATAAAATAACCTGTTGGTTAGTTCCCTTAGAATTAATAGTATTTATGTGATGACACAATTAAAGAATCAAGATCTACCATCTAGACCAGCCACATGATAGGGAACTTTATAATATCGCTCTCTATACTGTATGCATAGTAGGGAAGAGACGTGGGTAGGCTCAAGACCTAAAATAAATGCTTTTGAGGAGAACAATGTCAATAATTTATAGACTTTCATCGATATTTAGTTAAAACATTTCAAGAACAATGACACCGAGATAGTGGAAACGCTCGGGTCATGCAGTTCCAAAAATTCAAACCGCTCGACCGTGCGTCGTGGAAATTACAACAGTACAAAAGGTAAATTTAGGTCACTTCTCGATCAAACAAAAAACACCAGAGTCAAATGCACCCCATATTTATAAACCAATGAAAACATTAAAGAGGCAACATTGAACCTTTTCAGTTGTTATTTCGTGATGCCGCTATTGTCTATATCATTGTTGAAGGAGAAATAATCATTCAGGTCAAATGAAGAAGAAGAACAAAAACTTTCCCCATTTTCCTTTTCATTCTAGTGTCAAACTCGTTAAAGGTAAGCATAAATATCCTATATTTTATGATGTATAACTTGTGGGGAGATATTTTAGGCATTAGATTGAAATTTCGAGAAAAAACAATTAATTTATAGTTTGATTATGGATTACAGCCGCACAGTGCACGACCGAGTGACATACAGAGTAACCAAGCGTTTTACAGGAGAAACACAATGAATAGAGACTGAGTGCTCATGGGTTTGGCCTTATCACTCGGGTGGAGCATTTTCCCAAACCTTTCCTAATTTTCGCGATATTCGGCTTAATTGAGTTTTACATCCTAGATTTCAATGTTAATACTTATCACGCATAAATTTATATGGTTTAATTTTATTTTGTAGATGAAGCGAATGAGAATTAGAGCATCATCTTCAAATTCCCCTCCCATGCACGATCAAGCTCCTCCGCCACTGAAGTGGGGAGCAATCTTGACCATTACAGCTGTGATGAGGATAACGAAGTCGCACCAAAAGCCATAGTCTATTTGCTAGAGAGATAGAGATAACAAAAACAGATTTAGGAGGTCCCAACGTCAAGGCTTCTTACCCTCCAAATTCTCTGGGAATCGTGATAAATAATTTCAGAATAAGGAGACAACTAGATTATCTTATTGCGTGCGTGATTGGGATGGAATGTTAGATAATTTCAGGCTTTCAAAGATTTAACTTTTATGAAAAACCTAAACACAAACAGGATCTGGCTTTACATAATTCGTACAATATTTACTATAATAACATAGATCAGAAACTTATCTGGATCCATGTTGTGCAACGGAAAAACTTTGAAGAAACTCTGAAACTAGGGTTTGTTCTCTCTCCTTTTACCCTTTCTGTGATTTGCCTTTTGATGGTAAAAGCGTAGACGGTAAGGTCTCTTTTGAATAGGTTTAGAAAACCCTAAAACCTAATACTATATGGATAAGGAGAGATGGGCCTTAATTAGAATAATTTTCCACGGGCTTTAATTCTTTAATAGATATCTAACCATCAAAGTGATCTACTTTAATATTAAAGCCCAAAAGCCCAAGTTACATGGGTCATAATATTTAATTAATTCTAACATTCTCCCACTTGGCCCATGTGACGACTTGATGATCTAATAAACTTTAAGTACGCAACTTTACATTAGATTCATCTTTTGTCAATAACCTTTACTTGAACAACAACCGATTGAATCATGGCGGTTTCACGTCATTTTGAAACATGATCCCTTCCAAGTATTACAACCGATCATCATCCAACATTCTTAATGGCCAGGAGAAAACTATAAGTATCAATCATGCATGTTATCTCACTTAACATCATGTGTACACAAATAATATAATGATAACATGACTAGTAATCGCAGAAACATAACTGTTATTGAATTCAAAAAAAAATATCATAAACATCCTGAGCAAAACATTCACTGAACATGTCACTATAGCAAGGACTTGTCTGTAATGTCCATCCTTTCGACATGGCCTCTAAATGCCTTGGGCGATAATCCCTTAGTCAACGGATCCGCTACCATAAGATCAGTACCAATATGCTCAATAGACACTCTATGTTTCCGCACTTCTTCTTGAACAACCAAGTACTTAATCTCCATGTGCGTAGCACCCTTAGAGTACTTGTCATTCTTAGAGAAGAAGATAGCTGCGGAATTATCACAATAAAGTCTCAGCGGTCTGGCTATAGAGTCGACAATTCCAAACCCTGAGACAAAGTTCTGCATCCACAATCCATGAATAGTAGCCTCAAAGCATGCTACAAATTCAACTTCCATAGTAGAAGCAGCGATGACAGACTGCTTTCCACTCCTCCATGACACTGCTCCTCCAGCTAATAGGAAAAGATATCCGAAAGTTGACTTTAAGGTATCAACACATCCAGCAAAATCTGAATCTGAATACCCAAAGACCTCCAGATTGTCAGATCTCCTATACATAAGCATGTGCTCCTTGGTGCCTTGCAAGTACCTCAGAACTTTCTTCGCAGCTCTCTAGTGGTCCATTTCGGGATTATTCTGATACCGGCCTAAAATTCCAATAGCAAAGCTGATATCTGGCCGCGTACATGTTTGAGCGTACATCAAACTCCCGTCCACTGATGCACAGGGAATCCTTTCCATTTCTTTTCGTTCCAACTCGTTTCTTGGACTTTGTTCATTACTGAACTTATCCCCTTTCTGAATTGGAACTATCCCTGCGGAGCATTTATCCATTCTGAATCTATCTAAAATCTTATTGATATAACTTTTCTGAGACAATCCCAACAATCCTTGTGATCTGTTCTGGAATATTTCTATTACTATCACATAGGATGCCTCACCCATATCTTTCATCTCAAAGTTCTTAGAGAGAAACTTCTTTACATCATGTAACATTCCTATGTCATTTGCAGCAAGCAAAATATCATCAACATACAAGACCAATATCACGTACTTGATCCCACTAACTTTCATGTAGATGCACCGATCAACGGTGTTCTCTACAAAGCCATAAGATTGAATGGTATCATTAAACTTAAGATACCATTGTCGGGAAGCTTGCTTTAGTCTGTATATTGACTTTCTCAGCTTACACACCAAATTTTCTTTTCCTGCGGTTATAAAACCTTCAGGTTGGTCCATGTACACATCCTCCTCTAGATCACCATTTAAAAAGGCGGTTTTCATATCCATTTGGTGAAGCTCTAAGTCATAATGAGCCACCAAAGCCAATACAATTCTCAACGAGTCTTTCTTAGACACAGGAGAGAAAGTCTCTTTGTAGTCGATGCCATCTTTCTGGGTATAACCTTTAGCAACAAGTCGGGCCTTATACCTTTCGATATTACCATTAGAGTTACACTTGGTCTTGAAGACCTATCTACAGCCAACTCTCTTAGAACCTTCCGGTAAATCAACTAAGTCCCAAACTTTGTTGTCATCCATTGACTTTAATTCTTCTTTCATGGCATCAAACCACTTTTCAGAATTGTTATTGTTCATGGCTTGATTGAAAGAAACTGGATCTTCATCAATGCTTAAGTCACATTCATGTTCGAGAGTATAAACCTCATAATCATCTGAGATAGCGGATCTTTTCTGCCTTTCAGACCGCCTCAAAATAATTTGTGGTTGATTAACCTCTTCATGTACTATGTCTGGTTCATCCTGTACATTCTCATAATGTGGGTTTTGGACATCTTCTTGTTGTATCGAAATGTCACGTGACGATGATGTGACATTAGGAACAAGAACTATAGGAGGGATATCGGGTGTTGAAACATTATCCCGAATCTCTTCAATGTCCACCTTCCGTGATTCATCACTCCCACTGATTTGACCATTCTCAATGAACCTAGCATTGCCAGTTTCTATTATTCTCGTACTATGGTTAGGACAGTAAAATATAAACCCCTACGATTTTTTTGGATAGCCAATGAAAAATCCACTGATTGTCCTTGGATCAAGTTTCTTTTCATGTGGATTATACACCCTTACTTCTGCTTGGCAACCCCAAATGTGCAACTACCTTAAGCTCGGTTTCCTCCCCGTCCACAGTTCATAAGGTGTATTAGGGACTGCTTTACTAGGAATCCGATTCAGCAGATACGTTGTTGTATTTAATGCATGCATCTACAATGAAAGGGGTAGAGAGCTATTACTTATCATGCTCCTAACCATGTTCATTAATGTACGATTCCGCCTTTCAGCTATACCATTCTGCTGAGGTGTACCGGGCATCGTATACTGTGCATAAATGCCCCTACTTTCGAGGAATTTTGCAAATGGACCAGGACATTGTGATTTCTCATCATATTTGCCATAATACTCACCACCTTTATCAGATCTCACAACTTTAACCTTTCTATCTAATTGCCTCTCAACCTCATTGATAAACACCTCAAGGACGTTCACTGACTGAGACTTATCATGCAGTAGATAGATGTAGCCATAACCTAAGTAGTCATCAATAAAAGTGATGAAATACCTTTGTCCGCCCCAAGAAGGAACATCAGAAGGTCCACAAATATCGGTGTGAATCAACTCAATAAGCTGAGTGCTTCTTGTGGCCGCTTTCTTTGTTGTGTGTTTAGTCTGCTTTCCCTTAATGCAGTCTATGCACACTCCTAAGTCACTAAAATCCAAATGAGGTAGAATTTCATTCTTTACCAACCTCATTAACCTTTGTTTGGATACGTGACCTAGCCTTTGATGCCACAATAAAGCAGAACTATCATTATTGGGTGCACTACGTTTAACTCCCACATTAGTCTCAACATAAAATAGAGATTCAGAGAACTTTCTGTCAAGATTGAAACGTTAAAGACCATCCATTAAAATATTAGAACCATAAAGGTATTCATGTCTAAACAATTGAAAAACACCAGAACCAAACTTAACAGAAAAACCTAATAGATCCAATTTTCTAATGGAAACAAGATTTCTAGCACATTCAGGAACATAGAGAGATCCTTCAAGATCTATGTGACGGCCAATGTCCAAGATCAGTCTATAAGTCCCAATGCCTTCTATCAGTGCCTTCATCATGTTCCCCATGACCACGTACTTTTCAGGTCCTCTTATGGGTTGGATCATACTGAATCCCTGTTTAATATGAGAAACATGAGTAGTTGCACCAGAATCTAACCACCAGGTACTGTTAGGAACTTCTATAATGTTCGATTCAAAGCAAATAGAGACATGATGTTCACCTTTAGCCTCGAACCATTCCTTTCTTTTCTTACAGTCTTTCTTCATGTGCCCACTCTTCTTACAGAAGAAGCACTTGACCTCCTTATGGACTTGGCTCTCATTTACTTCCATTGGAGCCTTGTCCTTCCTTTTGTCCTTCTTCCCTGGCTTTCTTTTACTGCTGCCGGCTCTATCATGGACTGTGAGGTGGATATACTGTTCTTTCATCTTCTTTAATCTCCCTTCCTCCTGTATCAGCATGGCCTGCAATTCCTGAAAGTTCTATTTTTTCTTTAATGGTGTTGTAATTCACCTGGAACTGGCCAAACTCAACAGGTAGGGAGTTAATGATGAACTGAACCAAAAATGTCTCATTAACATCCATCCCCATAGTCTTCAACCTTGTTGCCATGTTAGACATATGAGTCACATGATTATGGATAGGCTTAGACCAGTCAAACTTTCTCGTAGTCAGCTCGCTCATAATGCTGCCTACAATTGACTTGTCTACCAAATCAGATTGGGATTACTCCTTAATCTTATACATGAATTCCCTTGCACTGTCAGTCTTAGGCATTGATGGCTTAACGCTTTCCGCCATGGTCATCCTCATGAAATTCAAACACAACCTGTTTGACCGCTCCCAAGCCTCATAATAAGACTTGTCACCTTCCGAGCTAGTCTCTGTTATGGCGCGGGCTTTTCCTTTGATAATAATGCAAGGTCCAATTCGTTAACACCTAGATAAAACTGGATTTTTTCGGACCAATCTGCATAGTTAAGCCCGTTGAACTTCACCATAGCATTGCCAGATGCCATAAGGTTAAAAGAAGCTGTAAAACATTTCTACGTGCTTATCTATTAGTGCTTGAGTCAACAATAACAGATCAAGAAACTTTAAAACGCATTCAAGTAACCTTTGGGCAATACTTAAACACGCATACAATTATTGATGCTAAAACAAAAAATACTTTAATGGAAATGAGAACATCATATAGTCAATAAATATGCACTCTTTGGAGAACACACCACCAACCAAATATCATTAACCAGTCCCTTTAATGTTAGTGATCACACACAATGGTACACCTTTGGATGACCTCATAGCCATGTGACCAATAACTTCAATTGTTCAATCAACTTTCATGTCATTCTATAGCATCCTTTAACATGAAAAAATTGAAAAAAAGAAAAAAAAGATTGATTCAGATATCTAATCTTTAATTCTGGCCAGGCCACTTTGGTGACTAACAAGCATCATACTGGAAAAAAAAGAAAAAAAAAACGCTTGATTCAGATATCTAATCTTTAATTCTGGCCAGGCCACTTTGGTGACTAACAAGCATTCTATAATTTAGATATCAAATCAAGTAAACTTAAAATAAGAGATTCAACAATTATGGCATAATTTAACAAACATATTACATATATGCATAGAACACATATTATTCACCTTTAAATTCAATCAACTTTAATGAATAAGTACGCATTGCCAAAATCTCCAATGAAATAAGTATGAATATAACAACCTATACGTACCAATACAAAACATATATACATATAGCTTCAATATTCATGCTTTATAAATATATATAAATAATATATATATCTTTACTAATCATCTTCCTTTTATGTGTCTACAATGATGGAAAAGTCAAACTTCCAATTTTCCACTTTCTCATTATATATAATATATATATATATATTTACAATACTTTACAAAACTTTAATACTTCCAAATACGAAGACATCAACACAATGTAAAGAACTAAATTAAAGGAAAGTACAATGATGGAAAAGTCAAACTTCCAATTTTCCACTTTCTCATTATATAATATATATATATATATACAATATTTTACAAAACTTCAATAGTTCCAAATACGAAAGCAAACACGTATTTTTTTTGTTTATTCATAAATAAAAAAAATCTCATGATTTGATAAATCTCAATAATTATCAATTCATATACGCATGTCTAAACTTTACAAACATGTTTATACACCACTAATACAGAGAGACACTCAGATCATCATATATGCATACACAAGTGCTTACACGTGGGCAAAACAAACATTCAAAAGAATGATAAATTAGACGTGGCAATAATTATGCTCTTTACTTTATGATTACATTCATCGAAGCAACAAGAGTCATATTTAACGAACATCTTTACGTCGGAAATTTATGTGAACAATCTCGGTGATAATATACGAATACCAACCCATTATTCAACAATCAAAAACATAAAATTTAATTGATGAATTATACTTAGCCACGACCAGGCTCTGATACCAATTGTTAGATAATTTCAGGCTTTTAGAGATTTAACTTTTATGAAAAAACCCAAACATAAACAGGATCTGGCTTTGCATAATTCATACAATATTTACTATAATAACATAGATCAGAAACTTACCTGGATCCATGTTGTGCAGCGGAAAAAATTTGAAGAAACTCTGAAACTAGGGTTTGTTCTCTATTATACCAATTGTTAGATAATTTCAGGCTTTCAGAGATTTAACTTTTATGAAAAACCTAAACACAAACAAGATCTGGCTTTGCATAATTCATACAATATTTACTATAATAACATAGATCAGAAACTTATCTGGATCCATGTTGTGCAGCGGAAAAACTTTGAATAAACTCTGAAATTAGGGTTTGTTCTCTCTCCTTTTACCCTTTCTGTGATTTGTCTTTTGATGGATAAAAGCGTAGACGATAATGTCTCTTTTTATAGGTTTAGGAAACTCTAAAACCTAATACTATATGGGAATGGAGAGATGAGCCTTAATTAGATAATTGTCCACGGGTTTTAATTCTTTAATAGATACCTAACCATCAAAGTGATATACTTTAATATTAAAGTCCAAAAGCTCAAGTTACATGGACCATAATATTTAATTAATTCTAACATGGAAATCACTATTAAGACTAAGTGAAGACCATGACTGCCTAATAATATAGTTCCTCTTATCTTTCAAGAGTTTCTATCGAGAGGACAATAGTGTTTGACAAGGAATTTATGGATTTTTGGGTGCAGAACTAGGAATATCGTATCAACATTGCAGATTTTGAACAAGTTACCCTATCTCCAAAAGTACGTAATGAAGCATTTTTTCCAGATGATTGGAGTGCAGGACTATGCGAGGAAACAGAACAAGGCCACTTGGATTCGACACCTTGCTCCAAAAGTACATTCATTTATCACGAGTTCCATTGTTGCTCGTAGACTGAGCTTCCCATATTTTACATCATACTCCAACACTTCTAAAGACATGCTCATTGGTGGCTAGGCAAAGTTGTTTTGCCGTCTTTCATTGCTATGCATTTCCAAAACCCGGTCGATGAGAATGAGCCAAAGGACGCCCCTATCTACATCGAAGGTATAGTATATCTCATAGCCTAATATATTGATATTAATTTGGGATGGACAGAGATGATGAGGTTGAGAGATTGAACCTTCTAAACTAATCCGCCTTGTGGGTAAAGATCCATATATATTTCATGGACGGGAAGACATTTGGGATATATTACGAGTAAGGGAGCCGTGAGCTATGGATGGTATTACCCAATCGGTTCCTTCTTCCCCTCGCTAAAAAAATGATTAGTTTTTCGTTTGACCGGGACCCATCGGATGGACAAGCCAAATGATCATGACATTTTAGCTATGGATCGCCTATCTTCGCATAACATGAAGATATTATTGTATACTGTTCCATCGTCACCACCATTGTTTGATGAGTTGGGACCATCATAGAATCCATTTCGACCATACTCACAATAGGGAACAGGGGTATAGCTCATATATCGATATACAAGCAGATCTTTGGTAGATGCAGAGAGTACAATAGTAGATACTGTACACCCAGGAGCACAACAGAACGATTCATGAGCAGATACTGAATGCCATACACATGACATGATGACAATGCAAGAGATGCTCCGATCTATGGAGCAGTGGCACCTCTCATACCAGCGCCCTTGTCACGTTGGAGATGACTCCGACTTTTGAGCGCGATACCTTTTCGATCCTTTTTCTTCTTAGTTTCATTTCCTCATAGTATGATGTTTACATTGCTAATTTTGATGTATGCTACTTGAAATACTTGTATGATTTTGGTTTTAGATTTCAAAATCCGTGTTAAATACAGAGCCAAAATAATGTAAAATAAGATGTTTGAACACCTCAAAAAGCACGTTTAGCAGAATAACATGCACTAACATTTAGTACTTAACACAGATTATGAAATTTAAAACCATTTATTTAGCACTGTTAGGAGATTGATCTATTTCTTTTTCATTTTTATTCAACATTTATTTAACACGGTTTTAGCTGATATGATCTTTCCTTTTGTTTCACGCGACCCAACATCATAAAAGGTTTTAGAACTTCTTGTAACACACATAACTTTTAAATAAAAAACACATTACATTTTTTTTGTTCACTTTTGAGCGGAAATCTATCATAGTTTTTTCTATTGATTCTGAGAATCCTCGGGGAGGTTTGAGACTGTATCTATTGGCCTTTCCATACCCTTAGAGGTTGAAATCTTGTAGAAGATAGACTATTGAATCAATATTTAAAAGACCAGACGATATCAAAAACAGTTATGCTATTTACTTGTCAATCTTTAGGTACACTTGTTGGTTTCTACAATGTACTAAAGACCTCCACGGATAACTCCCCCTGAGTTAGACGTGTAAATACAATCACCACTGTTTTCACTCACCATCCAGTATCCAATTAGGTACACCTAAAAACCTTGAACTCCCCTGTTCACTGTTTTCTGTACCTCAACGATACTGACCAATTAAGTACACCTAAAATCCGAACCCCTTTGTTCTGTGTTTTGTGTACTCAGATAAACTCCCCAGATTCATTAATCATCATTCTTCATTTCAGATCAACTTATCTGCCCTTTCTCTCGGCTCAGCAACCACCACCGGTTATTCCGCCGCGCCGTCATGCTGAAATCTCTTCAGCTTTGAATCCGGTCGATTCTCTTGGTTCCTCAATCTTCTCCTCGATCTTCTCGTTGTCTTGCTCCAGTCTCCTTTAATTTGAAATCACCTCCCTTAGATTTCTCAACTACTTGAAACAACACAAACAAACTTCGATCCAATTTTTACTGCATTCACAATCTCCCCCTTTGAATTCATCGATAAGAGTGAATTGGTTTGTATGCATCCAGTTCATTGCATAGGTTCTTCAAATTTCCGAAATATGCTTGGATAGATAGGCCATTTGTTAGACAAGGAAGAACATGTAAAAGATAGATTTTATTAGCTTATGGAAGAGTTACGCTTTGATACATACTAAAATTCAAAGGATTTTTCCTCCTGAATCTCTTCAACTTCTGTTTCCTCTTCTTCTTCTTCTTCTCTTTGTATGTCTCCCCCTGTTTATGTGATAAGATTTCAAACAAGTTAGTCATAACATAAACTAGAACAAATGACATAGCAAATTAAGTGCACTTGATTACTCTGAGAACGCAAGATGAGATCATTGATCTTGCGAAGCATGCAGCCCATGGTGTCTGTCACGGTTTGGCGAAGTTCTGTAAGTTCTCGGACTAAATTACTCTTCGAGGATCCAGCAGTTGATGCCGAGGGCATTTTTGCCATATAACGCTTCTCTAATTTGATCTAAGATGGAGTGTTTTCCCGGGCCTCAGATTATCCAATTATATCAGATACTTGCTGAACCAAGATGTTATGGATAAGGCAAGGGAATGGAAGAATGAACTTGGTTGAATTTGATAATCCAAGTCCAACAATAACGTCTAGAAATACTTTCCCAAAGTTGATGGGAATGTCATTCTTCACGCAGTAAAGAAATACTGCCGTGTCCTGCCTAATAGCATCTGATTTCTTATTCGGAATCCAGTTCGTTCGGGAAATCTTATTCAGCAAGGCATACTCCCATTGCAATTTGGAATTCGGGATTTGCCCTGACCAAGAACTCAGCTTGCCTTCTGTCAACTCCTTTGTGACAGTATCCATATCTAAGTCTAGCTGAATTTCTTTACTCCGAGTGATTGGGATGTGCGGAGTACCCAAAAGTCATTTATAACTTCCGCACTAAACTTCAGAACTCTACCACGCACATACGTGGTGCCAAACTGAGCTGAGCCTAAATCTTCTATTTTAGGTGACAGATTAGCATCGAACTCATACACTAAAGCCTTGCAGATCGGAGTCACAGTAGTAACTGTGCTCGTCAGCCTTCTGTCAACTAAGACATCCCAGACAGATAGATGTTGAAATTGTTGCACACTTAGCCCTTTTTCAGAAAAAATTTCCCTCTCCTTCAACGTCCTAAGCCTACTCTTATATGATTCCTTGTAAAATTTTTGAGAGTAAGCCTTTGAGACAGAAATTGGGGTACCTCTGCGTGAAGCTGGAGGTGACTGTGGTGTTTCAGATACCGGAATGTTCCGTTCTGATTCCGGCGATTTTGGAGGATTTGTTGGTTCTGGACTGGAGGAGGGAATGGGAACAGGACTAGACTGGACTG
>CM071873.1:27085557-27147045 GCA_036759665.1 Gynandropsis gynandra
ACATCACAAAGTCCTCTATCCAAGTTGTATGTACTTGTGTGTATCTGCATACAGACTGAGTCCGACGATTACCAAGACATTGAGTAACAAATAGACAGCACGATGCTCTGGGTCGACCATGTGACCTTAACGGTCACAAAGGTAATAAGGATTTTTCAGAGAATTTAGGGTTAGATGTTAGAAATCGCCCTTTTGAGAGAATGAAAGACTCGAAACAAGAGATGATTTGGTGCTTGTTGTAGCTTTACGGTTTTTCCTCCTCTATTTATAACGAAAAATAAATGGACTGCTACAATCCAGAAAGACAATAATTTCAATGTGGCATTGGTAAAATAAAAAGCATAGCTAGAACCTGGAAAAAGCAGTAGTCTGACATTGAAAAGACTAGTCGAAAGGGTCGAAATGGTCGGAAGGGTCGCAATGGTCGGAAGGGTCACAATGGTCGGAAGGGTCGCACGGGTCCAACATATTTTGATTTGAGCTGTATTTTCGAAATTTTATTCATATTATTTGTAAATAATTTGTAAATAATAAATTAGTATCGCAGGGGTCCAAGAGTCACAGAGTCGCAGAGGGACAAGGGTCATAGAAGAACAAGGGTCGCAGAGGGACAAAGGTCGCAGAGGAACAAGGGGTTGAAGAGGGACAAGGGTCGTAAGGGTCCAAAGATCGCAGAAGAATAAGAGTGGCAGAGAGACAAAGGTCGTAGGGTCAAACTGGCTTGTCGGGTCGAATTGGGTCGTAAGGTCGTGTCGCTGGTGTATTTTCGAGAAGAGTATTTTTAAAGTGTTTTAGTCTTAACTAATATTTTTTAAGTTACCTCTTTTGAAAATAATACTTTCTAATTTGAGATTTTCACTTGGGTTATTTCCTCTTTTTTTCTTTTTAGTATTCGATACTACAACAAATTTCGATATTTCCTTCCATCTCTGGTATTTTCCAATCTTTTCAAAGTTTCTTACATATAATCTTTTCTCTCCTCTCGCCGGTAAATGCGATCGCCGGCGAGTAATCTCTCCCTTCCGTTTTCATCTCCTAAGCTTATTGTATTTACCATTCTGCTGTGTTTATGAACCTTCTTCTTTTGATCCTCCTTCCGAGTTCTGCATCTTCTGGGTTTTTGGGATTTTGGGTCGGAAATCGAACAGCGACCGGAATTTCGATCCGTCTGCGAAACGAGATAACTGCGCGAAGAGCGTTTGAGTAATTTAACAGTCAGAACGCCAGAGATTTCGAGGACGAAAGGTAAGTAGAATGATCTCGGGTTTTAGGGTACAAGACCAAGTAGGCAAAATCGAAACATTCCAATGATGTCCATTTAAAGCAAAGCTTGCTAATTTGGGAATGCTTATATACTTAACGGAGAAATAATTGTTTACTAAGATGCATTCATGTGTATTGTGTTGTTTTCCTGCTAAAGCTATTTCAGTGTTTGTTCTTGTGACGGTGTTTTTCTTTTTATGCCATGCAATACCTATGGTTGGGAGGTTTATTGGTAATTTATGGTGTGTTTAATTCTAACAGTGGATTTAAGTATTTGAAGCCCAAAGAGTGGAGAGTGTAGTTCTTATGCTGATTTATCAAGAATGGAGCCGAAGAGGGGTCATCAGTGGTTAACGGATGCGTCTGGTTCGGAGCTATTCAGCAACAAGATGCGTGCTGTAGAATGTGCCGATGCTGGGATCGGTATGGGAGTTCCTCAGGTTAATTTTTCCGTTTGGGACAATTCTCTTGCGTCGGGACAGCTAACAAATCGGTTATTTGGACCTGAGAACGTGCATAATGCGAATCTGGTTACTGGAAATATGCCCCCCCTAGATGGTCAGGGTAATGAGGGAAGAAAAGTTCTCCAAGAGCAATACAACATTACCAATGGCTCCTCGACTTATAGTCTTGGGGGCATTAGAAAAGTCAAAGTCAATCAAGTGAACGACTTCACCCAAAGCATACAGGAACCTATGACACAGTTTTATAGCGAGGGAATTCCGAGATCGTTGGATATGGGTTCTTCGGTTAGTAGAAGTCAGAATGACCCCATATCCTTGGGCCAAACTGGCATTAGCAGTGACAAGAGCTTCAGCTTCACAGGACCTATCTTTAGTAAAGCAGGTGGGAGTTTCCCTCAGAACATCAGTAAAGAGGGGCTTGGTTTCATGCCAATGAGCAGCATGTATGACAAAGGAGACTTAAGTGTCTTGCCAACAGGTCAACCATTTGACAAAGGAGGGGACAACTTTGTACTGTCGGGTCAGTCTCTCCAAAAGATGGATGGTAATCTTTTCCCAATGAGTCCTTCCTATAACAGCGGACAAGAGAGTTTCATGTCTATTCTCACCTCTTATGGTAAAGCAGCTGAGAATCTTTTCTCCTCGGAGCTATCCTTTCACAAGGAAGACAGCAATGTATCATCGATTGGACCGTCTCCATATAAGCCGGGAGGTGAGATGTCGTTTATGCTTCCTAACCAAGACAGAACAGATAGAAACAATGCCGCCATCACACAACCAGGTGGAAGCAATACCATATCTTTTGGAGGTTTTCAAAATGAAAACATGTTGGTTTCATCGGGAACTATCATCAATAGTTATGAGAGCATTGTAAATGTGGCTGAGACTTTTAAAGATTCCATTCAGAAAGAAACACGGCAAAATGTAAACCTGCCCAAAATCAAAGAACTAAAGACAGCCAAGAAGGCCCCTTCTAATACATTCCCCTCTAATGTTAAATCATTGTTGTCAACAGGAATGTTTGATGGGGTTTCTGTCAAATACTACTCCTGGTCACGCGAGGTTATTTTGTTTATCTTGGTATCCTGTAAGCAATCTGTTGTCCATTACTCTTTCTGTGTGCTGAAATCTCTTTTCGGCAGAAAAATCTCCAAGGGATTATCAAAGGAACTGGATATCTCTGTGGCTGCAGTGAGTGTAAGATGACTAAAGTAAGCAAAATGATACAAATTATTTAGTGATTTACAAGCATGTCAATTTGACACCTGAATCTAGTTCTTTGTTAATTTTTTATTTGTAATGCCTAACAGGTCCTCAATGCCTATGAGTTTGAGCGCCATGCCAATTGCAAGACAAAGCACCCAAACAACCACATATATTTTGAGAATGGCAAGACTATTTATGCTGTTGTTCAAGAGCTGAAGAACACTCCCCAGGAAATGTTGTTTGATGCTATCCAAAATGTAACAGGATCCGAGATCAACCATAAGAACTTCAACACCTGGAAAGGTATTATATTGTCACATACAGTACAGGACATGTGATATACAACAAATATACAAAAAAATGGTTCCTCCTCTGTTGGCTGACTGAAAAAGATTGTTCTACTTTATCCTTTCTTCAGCGTCATATCAAGCTGCCAGCCGTGAACTTCAGCGTATCTATGGTGTGGATGGTGTCACTTTGGCATCATGAGAAGACGAGTCACCTGTTTGCATGCATTTGTGGTGAGTGATTTATCGTTATACTCCTTAAAGGACGAGTAGCTTTTTTAAAAAATAATATTCTTTATTGCTATGCCTGGGAAATTTGCTGGAACATCCATGAACCCTTATAAAATTATCAAATACATAAATAAACTTATCTAACACCCTATATATACATGAACTCAAAATTTTGATAAAAAATGAATTTTGAATATTCTACTGATTCGCTCCAAGTATCACGTCAACATAATAGAAAATCAATAACATTTTTAGATTTATTGTACCAATTAGTGGATATTGACCACTCGTTATGTGTAAATATCAGAAATATCTAATGTGTATTTATAAGCTGATATTATACCTTTACTTACCATTGTTTTGGCATACTATTTCACTGATCTCTAGCAGTAAAAAAATGTTTGTTTCACATTAATTGATTTAAGATTGAAATTGCCATTTCAAACTGACTCTTGAGACTGAGCTGCTTTCGTGGGTCTGCGGCGGGCAGTACTTTGTTGCTATTAGCCATTGTAGCCAATAATTCGGCGAACTTTGTGCTCTTGGAGCTTGAACTTTGAGGGCTGTTGTCCTCTGTAATCCATACTTTTACTTTGTAGGACCTGTATGTATAAAAACAATCACCACCTCTTCAACAACCCTTTAGACTGAAGAACCAATTTGGTAATCTTAAAACAGTCATCTAAGTACACAATTTTGTTTCAGTGGGTATTAGGTATTTGTTCATTTAGCCCAGTGCATACCTTCCTAAGTACATTACTTTTGAGAAAACAAAGGAGCTTAATATCTTAATGATAATTGTGTTAGCAGGTTAAATGCGTCCACAAACACAAGCATTCTCCCCTTTCCAACCCAGCCGAATGACATAATATGCTAACCCTGAGAGAACTCCCTGTGTAATACATAAGCAAACCTCCCCATTAACTTGAGGGGTTTATGAGAAAGTCTAGGACATGTAGAAGAATGTCTATACCCCTGCAAAACTGTTAGTCTCACATCTGGGTTACATAATATGCAAGCCCTGAGACAATTCCCTGTAATACAGAAAACATTTATCCCTGTTAAGTTGAGGGTTTATGGGAAAATCTAGGACATGTAGAAGAATATCCATACCCGTAAAAGGCTTTGTCTCACAGCTGGGTGTTCCTCTCCCATGCCAAGGTCATTATAGTCTCTAGCCTTCCATTGAAGCACATAAGAGCTGTTAGCGAGAGCTCAGCTGGATATGAACTGAAGATCTTTGCCTTCAAAAACCCTTGTTTCTATATGTTCAACTAGTGATATGGGTTTTTTTCTCCTTAGTGGTCAACTGATTTTTTTGCTTTTTCTGGTGATAAGATAGTCCGACAACTAAGGCGAACTAGGAAATGATTTCTGACTTTTACTAGTGATATTGCTTGGGATAAGCATACCTTTTGTTAGATCACTCTTTTTAAGGGAATGTACAATTCAGAGATAGACTAGTGAGATGGCTGAGACACCTGATATCCTTGCAAGAAACCAAATATCTGAGTAAATGTTTTTGGTTTTGGAATTATGGATGCATTTGTATTATGTAGGATGAGAAATGCAGGCAATCATGAATGTTAATGCAGGAAGTACATTGCACATAGCTGTTGTGAATGTTTCTGTAATATGCTTCATTCCTGAATAGAACAGGTTTTGCTGTACCACTGGACTGCATTGTGCATCTAGTCGATTTAACATAAATAATACAAGTTGGCATTGTTATTCTAATAGCATTGGATGAAATAAAACGTAGCTATTCGAACAAACTCAATATTTATATTAGAATCAACAGCTTGATGTCATCTTTGATATTTTGTCCCTACGGTTGCATCACAACAGTTTCATTGGTTAATCTCGTGGTTTTTCAGGTCTGAAAGGAGATGAAGAAGAGAAGACACCTTTTTAAGTACAAGGGTGAAAGGCGAAAGGAGAGCAGCAGCTACAGCCATTCGGTAAGCCACCGGAACATGTTGACTCATGCCCGCGTTAAACGCGAATTTTGCGATGATAGACATTAATCCTTAAAAAAATTGTATGAATATCACAGCCAACAACGGCTTCAATCTATTCATAGACAATATTTTGCAGCTCTCTGATTGATCTTTTTCTTCTGGGTCACAAGAAAATTGAACAAAAGCACATGAGAGTATAATTTCTGGTTTTAGTTTTCACATCGCCAAAAGAGCAAAGCAAGAACCTCGCTTCATTTACTTCATTCGTTTTGCGAAAAAAGCCTCGTGAACATAACACCGAAGTGTTTGTGTGTTCGATTACTCTGTTGGATCTTTAGTTGCATTATCATCGTCGTATACGCCTTGAACTGCCATAATTATCTAATTATTGAAGTAACATGATAATGATAATGATAATGGTGCTGATTGGAATCAACATAAAAGCCGCCAAAACGTTTGGCGAAAAACGAATGGTCGTAATGCAATTATTTGCAAACGTAACCAAAAACGAATGGTCGCAATGCAATTATTTGCAAACGTAACCAATCGTGAGATTTAAAATGTATGTATAACCTTTTGTTATAATTGCATTTTGTAACGATATAATCAAACGATTAGTATTTATGTTCGTTTAATCACACACATTTACATGTATATATACACATTTATACGTAAAAAAACATATATATATATATGCAAATACGCAAATAGTTTACATATGTACATATATATATATATGAACACAATAAATACACATGTATATACATTTAGATATCACATGTACAAAAGTATATACACATTTCTTATCAATATTACATAAATATACATATATACATACATATGCACGTATTCATATATAAACATATATATATATAGTTTTACACATCCATATACCTTATATTAAAAAAACAAATACATACATCCATATGCACATACATACACTCACATGCATATACACCTACATATATACTTATATATATATGCACGCATATATACACATATATATACTTATATATGTACACATATATGATGTATGCACACATATATATACATGCATGCATATATATATATGCTTATACACATGCATATACACATACATTTATACTTATGTATATACACATGCATATACACATACATTTATATTTACGTATATGCACATGTATATGCATATGCATATGTACACAAGCATATACATATGCATACATATATACACACAAATATGCACATGTATATATATATATATACATGTATATACACATTTACAAGAATATATACATATAGTCATTTATAGACATCTACATATATATGTGCACACACATATATAGATATATATATATACTTTCTTAAAATGTGTATATACACATCACAAATACAAAAACTCATGTATATAGATACAGATATACCTACATGCACATACATATATATATACATAAATACATATATATTTACATATATATACATATATACAATATACATATATATGTATATTTTTATGTCATTTAATTTTATCTATTAATTTAATTTTCAATTTATTGTTTTTATTAACATATTTATTTCTATATCATATTTTAAATATTATTATCGTAACGAATAATTTGAATTTTATTTTTTAATATAGTTATCATGTCGACCCTGATGAATCCTAAAAAATCGCGGCACTTTATGCCTCTAGAAAAAATTACATGATATGGACATTTGATCTAAAAATGCATCTAAAAGACAAAAAGCTCATTGCCATTATTGATAAAAAATAATAATTCATCAGAGGACAAAACGCCATGATATTTTTGCACCATCATATTGCCGATGGGTTAAAAAATGAATATCGAACAAAAGAAGATCCCGCAAAGAATGATTGGCTGAATTTGAGATTCAAGGATTATAAATCCGTGGATGAATATCATTCTACGATGTTCGAAATAATCTCCAAAATGGTACTACGTGGAGAGAAGATAAGTAATTACGATGATAAGTTGGAAAAGACATTATCTACATTCCATGTTGATAAGTCATTTTACAACAACAATATTACGCAAAGAATTTCAAAACCTATTGCGAGTTGTTGCGGCTTCTCCTCGTCGCAGAACAATAAAATGAGCTATTAATGAAAAATCATCATGCTCCTCCCAGTGGTTCTGCACTGTTCTATAAAACGAATGCGACTTCATCGAATTATAACCACTGGCAAGGTCATGGACATGAATATATACGTGATCATACCCGAGGTCATGGACGTGGTCGCGGTCGTATACGGTAGAGGAAGAGGCCGAAGCATTCCACTAAACAATTTCCATCATGGAGATAATAAAAGGAAAGATCATTATATGACTGAAAATGAAAATGTAACTAAAAAGAGAAAAGATACAATATGTTATCGGTGCGGTATGATGCACATTGGTCTCAAGTGTATCGTACACCGAGATATTTTGTTGATTCATACCAATAGTCACAAAAAGATAAAGGCAAAAATGTTCAAACGAACTTTGTCTCTGATGATCTCGATGATTTCCTTAATGATGATAAGGGTGGATGGAATGCATCTCGACATCGCATATTTCGTGGACCACAATATTAATGAATGATATCGACATGGATATTTCTTTTTAATTTTTTTTTTGTATTTTTAAGCTTTAGTTTGTTATTTTAATTTCAAATGTAATTTTCTTTTGGTGTTAAATTTATGTTTTATATTTTATTATAGTACTTTGTTAAATTTTTGTACATTATATGCAGGTATAATTTTCATATATTTCAGGTTCATCACTATATTTATCGGATCAAAGTAACATAAAAATATCACGATCAAGTATCAACGAAGGAGATATATGTCTAACGGATTGTGCTACTATGCACATAATATTGAAAGATAAAAAAAAATATTTCTCTAAGATGAGAATACATGAATCCAGTGTCAATATGATATCTGGAAGCGTAAAAATATTTTGAGGGATGTGGAGAAACAAATTTTATAATGTCCGGAGGGACAAAGTTTATTATACAATGCATTATTCTCTCCACAATCCTAAAGAAACTTATTAAGTTTCAAAGATATTCATCAAAATGGATATCATGTTGAAACAATGAATGATAAAAATCGTGAATATCTCTATATCACAACAATAGTTTCTAGAAAGAAATATAATGTGGAAAAAATTATCAGCGTTATCCTCTGGGTTATATTTCACAAGGATAAGATTGGTTGAATCATATGTCACCTTCAATCCAAAGTATAAAGATGTGTTTAAGATTTTGCATGATTGACGGGAACACCTTGGTTCAATAATGATGCGGAGAATCATTGAAAACTCAAATGGCCATCCATTAAAACTGAGAAGATATTTCAATCTCATGAGATCATAGGTACTATTTTTTCTCAAGGAAAATTGATAATAAGACCATCATTGGTCAAAGTTAGGCATGAATCACCATCGTTTTTAGAACGACTACATGGAGATATATGTGGACCAATTCATCCACAAAGTGGACCATTTTGATACTTTATAGTATTGATTGATGCTTCAAGTAGATGGTCACACATTTGTCTATTATCAATCCGCAATATTGCATTTATGAGGTTTCTTGCTTAAATAACAAAATTACGAGCTCAATTCCCCAGCTACCCTATTAAGAAAGTGAGGCTTGATAACGTTGGTGAATTTACTTCCTAAGCTTTCAATGATTATTGTACATCGATTGACATTGAGATTGACCATCTCGTACCACATGTTCATACACAAAATGGTATGGTTGAGTCGTTAATTAAATGTCTGTAACTCATTGCTCGACCATTACTAATGAGAACAAAACTCCCAGTTTCTGCTTGGGGACATGTCATTTTACATGTTGCAGCCCTAATTCAAATAAGGCCAAGTGCTTATCATAAATATTCTCCATTGTAATTAGCAAATGGTTAGGAACCAAATATATCTCATCTTCGAGTATTCGGTTATGCGTTATATGTTCCGATTGCTCCCCGCAACGGACAAAATGGGCCCAAAAGAAGATTGAGAATTTATGTTGATATAATTCACCATCCATCATTAGATATCTCACAAACGGATGACATGTTCACAACTCGTTTTGTTGATTATCATTTTAATGAGAATGAATTCCTAGCGTTAGGAGGAGAAATAAAACAAGCCTCACCAGATTTAACATGAAAAATACAATCATTGTTATATCTTGATCCTCCTACAAAACAATGCAATATGGAAGTGCAACAGATCATACATTTGCAAAATACTGCAAATCAACTTCCAGATAGGTTCAATGATGCAACACGAGTTATAAAATCATATATACCGGCTGCACGTACATGCTCGTATAGAAATACCAAAAGGTCATGCGGGTGAAAAAATTTCAAATGAGTCCACAACACGGTTAAAGCGTGAAAGAGCACTTGGTTCTAAAGATAAAAATCCTCAAAAAAGAAAGAAATTTGATAAAGATATTAGTTCTCAAATCATAGAAAACATTCCGAAAGAAACAAATGAGGAAGATGATATTTATAATGAAAGTGATGAAAATAATCATGAGCATATAGAGATTAATGAGATTTCCATTACTATATCTATGATAAAAAATCATAAAATAGATTAAATAAATAATAGTGATGGAATATTCTCATTCTTTATATCCAAGGAAATTGAAAATAATAATGAAAGATCTAGAACCAATGTTAGTGTGAGAATGTCAAAAAAGACATGATTGGATAAAATGGAAAGAAGTCATGCAAATAGAAATAGAATCATTGAATAAAACAAAAGTATTTAGACCTATCGTTCAAACTCCTAATGGTGTTAAACCGGTTGGATACAAATGAGTTTTTGTACGACAGAGAAATGAAAATAATGAGGTCGCAAGATATAAGACACGTCTTGTCGAACAAGGGTTTTCTCAAAGACCTGAAATTGATTATGACGAAACATATTCTCCTGTTATGGATGCAATCACATTTAGATACTTGATGAGTTTAACTGCATCCAAAAATTTAGATATGTACCTTATGGATGTGGTCGCGATATATCTATCTGGATCTTTGGATTATGATATATACATGAAAATCCTTCAAGGATTAAGAATACCGGAAATATCAAACTCAAAGCCTAAAGAAAGTGTGCAATCAAACTGCAACGATCTTTATATAGGTTGAAACAATCTGGACGTATGTGGTACAATCGTCTGAGTGAATATCTACTAAAAAGGAAATTTGTAAATAATCATTTTTGTCATTGTGTATTTTTTCAGAAAAACAACAAGTGGATTTGTAATTATAGCAGTTTATGTTGATAATCTGAATATAATTGGGAACTCAAAGGAGATTGAAAATGCTCGAAATTATCTGAAAGATAAATTTGAAATGAAACAGATTGGACAAACAAAATTTTGTATTGGTTTACAGATAGAGCATTTAAAGAATGTTGTATTCGTACATCAATCGAATTATACAAAGATAGTATTAAAACGCTTTAACACGGATAAAAAAAATCCACTAAACACTCCAATAGTATGTAGATCTTTAAATGCTGGAAAGAATCCATTTCGTCCTTGTGAATAAAATGAAGATATACTTGGACCAGAAGTACCATATATGAGTGCAATAGGGGCTCTCTTGTAACTAGCAAATTGCACTCCTCCTGATATAGCATTTGCTACTAATCTCTTGTCATGATATAGTTCTTCCCCTACACGTCGTTATTTGACAGAGATTAAACATATCTTTCGCTATTTACAAGGAATGATTAATCTAGGATTATTTTATCCTAGAGATTTCAAACATGAGTTGATCGGTTTTGCAGATGCAGACTATTTATCAGATCCTTATAAAGCAAGATCATAAGATAGATATATTTTCACAATTGGAGGTACGACGATATCATGACGCTCTCGGAAGCAAACATTAGTTGCAACATCTTCAAATCACGCCGAAATCATTGCACTCCATGAAGCAACTAGAGAATGTGTGTGACTTAGGGCTATAACCCGATATATACAAGAAACATGTTGATTATCGGCTAACATCGATCCAACAATATTATATGAAGATAATGCAACATGTGTCGTCCAAACAAAAAGAAGGATACATCAAAAGTCATATGACGAAACATATCCCTCCTAAATTTTTCTCATATACCCGAGAGCTTGAGTTTTTATGGTTGCACTCTTTTTTCCTCATCATGGTTTTTATCCCAATGGGATTTTCTATGATAAGGTTTTTAACAAGGCGGTCGATCAATGTTCAAGAAGGAGTATTATAATTATAATAAATTATAATTATATAAAATTGTGAATGTCTAATAGTTTTATGAATGATTATATTGAATTTATGATTTTTTAAATTGAAGAGTCATATTTATTTCCTATAAATAGACAATGTACCATTATTTGAATATACAACTTACAAATTCCAAAACTATTCTTATTATTTCATACTCTCTTTATTTTCTCATATTCAATATCTAGATAAATTTTTTATTTTTTCATTAGATATATCATATATAAATATATTTATAGTATGATATTATACATTTATATATCATATATTATTTATATACATATCAAATTCCACGTAATAAACATCTATATATCTTACATATACAAATATATTTAGATGTATATATCTATACCGTACATCTATATATATATATATATTTACAATCATAATATAATTATTTATTAATTTTTAACACATTAAAAATTATAATATCTTTTTTATAATGTGAACGCAATCATAACATTTGTCAACCAAGTATATATATATATATATATATGACATTTGAAAAATACTTTTGGGGATATAATAAAATCAAAACTTATATAATAAAATCAAAATTCTTTCTAAAAGATAAGATAATCATAAAATGATAACACTGATAAATCCAAACTCGTAATTTTGTAATATTAAATCATTCTTTACAATTTTTTTCGTAAAATAAGAATTTGTAATTCAAAGATCAGGTTTTAACACAAAGTTTAAGGCGTGTTTATACCACAATATATTGTCGTATAATCAAATATCGAATTAAAATCGAGATGATTTGAATATCATGTGCGATTGTGAACAATCAATGAAAAATATACAAAATATGTAATTAAATATTTTACTGATGATATTTAATTACATATTACATTATACTGCTGTAAAGTAATTTTTTATTTCTGTCGAATTTTTATGCTATTTGAAATTCTATATAAATTTTATTAAATGTGTTTTTATCGCTTATGAAAAATTTTGTGTCGATTAATACTAACAATTATATTGTTCTAGCCTTTTAAAAACAAACATATATTACATACATTATATGGTTTTTAAATAAATTTTATAAAATTAACATATGAAATATTTGGATATTTCTGAGAAATCTTAAATCCATAGCAGGCCCTAAAAAATGGAAGATGGATGTCTCCTGAAAATATATAGGTTTAATAAGAAATAAAAGGGTCAAATCTGTTATTTGTGAATATTTGGGGCTATTTAAGGAACATTACAAACTCCGGGGACTTTCTTTTTGTCGTATTCTTTTACTTTAAATTAAAACAGTTTTTTTTTTAAGAAAAAGAACGACAACGAAACGTGAGAGAAAGGGCTTCACTCGCCAGCAAACAGCCCAAAAGCAATACAGAGAGAATTTCAAAAGCGTATATAAAAAAATCTCTCTTCTTTTTATTTTCCTTTGTCCTCTCATAGAGCCCTAATTTTCTCGACCTTTCTCCCTGATTTCTTGCTAGTTTCACGGCGAAAATGGTGAGTTTGTCCCAATCACTCAACTTCTCTCTCTCTCTCTCTCTCATTGACTGGATTTACTTTGGGCTTGAGTATTTTGCATTTCTTCGGTTCAATTGTTATGCGATCAAGCGTTCAGTATTCTCGAATCTGATGAGTTTGATCCGATCTTATGATTTTCTAATTAAAATTTTTTGGGATCTACAAATTTTTATTTCGAACATATATTTAGATTTTCTGATGACTTTTTTTGTGTGTGTTATGAGTACGTGAAGTTTCAGCTATTTCTGTGGATTGCCTGATCAAGTGATGTCCAAGATTTGTTAGTGTTTCTTTGACCTAATTGACTTCGTCTATTTTTGTGTTGGAGGTGGTATTGCACTGTGTATTATTAGTTTGATTCTCTATACGTGTCTGAATGAAACTTGGATTTGTCATTTTGCTTAAAATGTGCTTGAGTGGATTGGTTTCATGGGTTGTCATATATGCATTTATGATGTGATATAGTTGTTAATTAATTGCAAAGGGTGGCAGTATTTAGTTTTTACGTGTGTCAAATTTTGCAGCCATGGAAATAATATTTGGTAAAACGGTTGTCTCAAATAAGATCTAATAATAGGAAAATAATTTTCTTGATTGCTTGGTGGCGATTTTTACACTCGGTTTAAGGTTTGCTAGTGAATTTACAAGAGTGGTGATCAATGTTGAATAAGGATTAAGTAATGAAAACCAAATTTCTTAATCTGCCTTTCCTCCTTAATATTCTGATCATAAATGGGTTACGTTTCTGTAAAGTAGTTTCATACGGCAATTACTTCTGAAAGTGAATGACCCATTTGTTAGAAAAGTTGATTTATATGTTTCTTCACTACAAGGGATTCTCTGAGTGGCTCAAATTGGGGCTTTGCGAGTGGTTCGCATATCAGTGATATAATGTCTCAGTTTAACTACATTGTCACTGAATCTCAGCATGCAAAGAACATTCTTCAAATATTCGAAGCTACCTTACGGACTAATCTGATAAAAAGGACCATCCATTGTCTATGTCTAGTGGCTGCTTAATATTCTCTTTCTTCAGGCCAATGCTGCTTCTGGTATTGCTGTGCATGATGATTGCAAGCTGAGATTTCTAGATCTCAAGGCAAAAAGGACCTACCGGTACATAGTCTACAAGATTGAGATGGACCAGAAGCAAGTTGTTGTTGAAAAGCTCGGTGAACCAACTGAAAGTTATGAGGCGTTTTCTGCCAGTCTCCCTGCTGATGAATGTCGCTATGCCATTTATGATTTTGATTATGTCACGGACGAAAATTGCCAGAAAAGCCGCATTGTTTTCGTTGCCTGGTAATGACGAGCCTATTGTTTTCTCATTCTGCTTGTTCCTACATGCAAAGTTCAGGACATAACAAGCCTTTTGTGGTTGGTTTTCTCTGCGATAAGGTCACCTGATGCCTCGAAGGTGAGAAACAAAATGATATATGCAAGCTCCAAAGACAGGTTCAAGAGAGAGCTTGATGGGATCCAGATCGAGCTCCAAGCCACTGATCCAACCGAAATGGGCCTTGACGAGATAAGGAGCCGCTCGAATTAGAAGTGAGGTATGTGATGTTATTGTGCTTCATGGGTTTCACCGGGTTTTGCTTCTTGATAGAAAACAAAAATCTCTGACGATTTCGAAAGTGGTTGTGGAGACCTCGATTGTGATATTACGGTCCGAGTGTTTGTGTAACTTATATCCGTGAGTCGCTGCCATGATTGTTATATTTTGTGGAATCTTGGTCGGAATCTTAATTTGTGGTGTTTGATGTCATCTGGTTGCTGTCTTCAAATATATAATATAATGTTTGGAAAATAATTTTTTATTAGTGAGATCTGATTTCAATTGTTTGGTTTCGTTTCACGGTTTAAGTATCATTTTTGTAATTTTTTCCATATTTGATTTTGTGCAAAGAAGATTTGCCATAACCAACCTTTACAGGAACAAAACCTCGCTTTAGTGTCCGCTTATCATCCAGAAGGATCTTAATATGCATAGGGTTACTCAGCCTTTACTTGAGAAGTTTTAACCTATTTGTATTGATCCAATTGGATTGATTTGAAATGATTCAATCCAATTGGACCCATCATACAAACTAACAAAAAATTACCAGAAAAAACCTGCCCGGCGGAACTAATGGGGCTGATGAGCATTTTTTGGTTTCGCCGGCCAGGTGTGTTTCACATTTTTATTGAATATATGTAATTATGTGTTAATGATCTAATTAATATTTACTAGTAACAATATCAAATAACTTGACACGTAATTGATATAATTCAAATGGAAATTCAACTATTATCTAAAATGAACTATGAATTTATAGAGATGGATACCCATGGAATTTGTAAGAACAATCTAAGTCATTTTCTTTTTCTCAACTCATTGAATCTAAATTTAGAGTTTGAATTTAGGGTTCAACTTAACACTTGTTTTTTATTTGTCAAAATCAAAGTTAGACTTTAGATGTATAATTCAAAATTTTAATTTTGTTCGCTTATAAAATTCATAGTTTGAGTTAATTTTTTTAAATATAATTGTTATTAAAAATAGACATTTCGCATTTTTAATTCTTATTTTGTTATTAATTGATTTCATATATATAAAACCCACAATAATAGTAATAATAATGATAATAATAATAATTATAATAATAATAATATTATTATTACTATTGTTATTATTATTGTTATTATTATTTTTTAATATTCAATAAAATCTTATTTATCTAAAACAGATACAAATTAATCATATATAATCTTTATTATCATCATTTTATATTATTTTCTTCATTTTATATTAATTTCATAGTTTATTTAATAAAATTTTAAATATAAATTTTTTTTGCATCTACAATGATGAATCCCAGTTGGACCATATATTGTTTTTGGTATTTTAATAATTTATTTATTTTATCTACACTCTAAATTTCAACCCCACAATCAACTTTACCAAATAAATATAAAATCTAATAACACATGGTGATTATGTTAATATTTGGCATTCGATTCCAATCATAAATAATTTTAATATCCACCAAATGGAAAATATTAGGGAATCGTCAGGAAATTATTCCGCATCAAAGAAACATGAATCTGTGTAGTTGTTTTGATATATGGTATTAAACATTTTGCACAAATTATATCCAAAACTAGATTCAAGTTTTATTTGGATTTCGTAAAACATTTTGAAAATAATAAGAAGAAAATTTTGATAGATATTATGAATAGAGAAACAAATATTAGAAAATAATACCAAATTTATTCACAAGTATTTTAAATACATTTGTTTTTCAGTACAAAATATTTAAGACTATCACAATTAACTCTCTCTAATTTAGATAACAACTTATTGTTTCTCAATTCACTCTTGAACGTGTTATTGTATCTCTCAAAATGCAATTACAATACTCATTGATGAATTGTGAATTATTGCCGCACTTTCTTCACACCTAACCCTAGATATTATGACCCTTTTCAAAGTGTGCTCCCACACCAAATCTTTGCACAAAACTAGGAATATATCCACCCAGTCTTCAGATCGTCTCGCCATAAATCTAGAACAACCACCTCTATCTTCTCGTACTCTTCCGGTTCATTTTCGTAAATGACTAAACCAAATTTTCTCTCCTTGAATATCTCAACAACCTGAAACTTTAACATAATATCCTAACAATATCCTTATCAAGCAACGTCAACAATCTCCCCTTTTGAAATCTTATCACACACAATCCTTAATACAAAAAATTAACTATCAAAGATTACTCAGTGAACCAAATAAACCAAACATAAAACAACCAGGTTCACAAATATGTCCACAACTAATCATAAAGCAAGAGTTTAAAACTTTCATCGAGTACATTAAGTGCATTTAAAAGTTCAAATTCCTCATTGCGGCCTTTTTCCCACAGCTTTGCTTGCACTTCTACTCCTTTTATCTCCTTCTGTTTGCGTGATAAGAAATTCAAAAATAAACATTAGTTCTTTATTCATGCTGAACAAAAATAAGATTAACTCCGTGTAATTTTGATTTACTTTGAGTCAACTTGGCTAACGTTTTCAACTCTTTCTGAATCAGTTGAATTTCAGAAACTACTCATGTTAATCACTTCTCCAACTTGATGACACTCTGTGTAACATCATTTTTATTCCGTGTATCATTTTCAGCCGCTAGCATCTTGTTTACATACCATTTCTAAAAAATGCTTCATGAAGAATTTTTTTCTATTCTTTCTTCATGTTTGATAATATCTGAAATTTGTTGCACTAAGATATTCTGAATTAGACATGGAAATGGAAAGATGAATTTCTTGGCATTTGAAAGTCTCAAACTAATGATAAAATCCATAAAAGCTTTCCCAAAATTAACCAAATTTCATTTTTGACACAGTACAATAGAACTGCAGTATCATGACGGATATCATATGTCTTCTTGTTTGGGGTCCAATTTGTTCTGTAGATCTTGTTGAGCAACATATACTCCCAATTAAGCTTGACATTTGAAATTTGGCCAGGGCCAAGGCATATTTGGTGTTTCCATATTTGGTGTTCCCAACAATTTGTTTATTACTTCAGCGTTGAATTTAATAATCTTCTCTCATACATATACCTGTTCAAAAGATTCAGACTCAATCTTATCTATATGTGAACTCAGATTTGCATAAAACTCATAAATGAGTTCTTTGCAAACACAGACTATATTTGTCACTATACCAGTCAAACATCTTTTATTTAGCAATTCCAACATGCGAAGATGATTGAACTGTCCCACATTTAGTCCTTTCTCGCTCAATAATTCTCTTTCTTTCAGCATATTAAACTTGGATATTCCTATCACCGAGTATAAGGTTTTCGAAAACGCATTTAAGGGAGACATCTTAAAAGTACCTTGAGTATTTGAATTTTTGAGGTTTTAGGTTGACTTTGATGTTCTGTATGTGTCTCTGACGAACCTTCAGTTGCATTTGGACCAAAACTTTCATCTGATATTGATTTTGACCTTTCTAATTCACCTTTTGTCGATAAAGACGAATCTGTTGTAAATGTTGATCTTCAGCTCAGATTTTTTAATGAACTTACAGGTGCAACCTTTTTTCTTGTTGTAGTCTTGAACTTTTTTTCGTTATCCCTTGGAAGATTTGTGCTAATCATTGGGTCATCTTTTTGAATCCTTTCGTTGTAGTACAAATAGGTATCTTCATCCATTTTTTATTTTTCTCTTGATGTGTTTCCCTCTATTATTCTTTTGTTTGTCATTTTACCTGGATTTTCAATTCAGAGAAACACTTTTTTTTCGAAGAAAGAAGTTAGGGTTTGATAAACAGCTGATCAAATTTATATTTTCAAATAAAAACCACTTTTATATCTTTAAATGAAAATAAGTGCAGTTGTCATATCCATCAAAGTAGTAGCCTCCACTTTTCACATCAACTAATCCATTTGTAAAATCAACTTAATCTTTAAAAAAATCACTTTGACTTTTTCTTTTTTAATTTTTTGAAAAATGCCCATCAAACAAAAAAATGATTGCGAGAAACATAAATCTACACATAATGAACAAATAATAAGTAAGATTATTTTGCCAATTTAAATATAATTACTCAATTCCTTGATTCCCTTTATCATTTTTTATTTTCTTTTTAACACCCATGTTTTTATTTGAAAGCAAGATATTCAAACTTTAAGTCTCAGCTTCTAGGACATTGTTTAGATATTCTTTAGTTCATATAACAAACTTCCAGATTACCTTTTAGGTATACTCTTATGTATCATTTAGAACATAGATAAGTATTTAAGCAAGAATTTTGCTTTGTACTTTTAGGACGTTATAACTGAATCTGAAAATCTCTTAACTTAGACCCGAACTTATACTCATAACAGTTGTTTCATATTACTTTGACAATAATAATCACACATTGAACTATTAGAGGAGTAAGAGACCAAACTATGAGCAAGTGTATTTAATCAATTTAAGTAACATTAAAATTGACCTTTCACCAACCTAGCAACAAACTTACAAATTATATTTTTTCTTTCTCATTCAGATTTAGATTTCAAGCCTATCATTTTTATGCAATGAAAACAGATTTTAAAAATCACTCAGAGTTCACAAACACCCAATAAAAGAAACAAATCAATTTAAATTCAATGGTTTTGTAAAAATATCTGCCAATTAACGTTCAGTAGGCACATATTAAACCTTCATTTGCTTTTATTCAATCTTTTCTCTCAAACAATGATGTCTAATCTCAATATATTTTGTTCTTGAATGTTGTACAAGATTTTTTGAAATATCAATTGCACTAGTTTATCACATAACAACAACGGTTTTTGAACTCATACCATAATCCATCGAGATATGATTTATCCAAATTAACTGAGTACAACAGCTTTCCAAGGTAATGTATTCAACTTCCGTAGTAGATAAAGAAGTTGAATTATGTTTTTTATTATGTCAAGATACCAAATTGTTTCCAAGAAATAAACAACATCCAGATTTAATTTTCCTATCATCTACATTATCTCTCCAATCTGCATCACAAAATCCAGCAAGCTCACAGTTAGTATCCTTGGTATAAACAATACCATAGTTTGTAGTACCTTTCACATATTTTATGATCCTTTTCATTTCCATCAAATGTGATTTCTTAGGTTTCGCTTGATATTTGACACAAATTTCTACATGCAAACACAAATTTGGTCTACTTGCAGTAAGATACATCAAACTTCCTATCATGCTTTTATACAGCTTAACTTCCACATCCTCTCCCTCTGAGTCTTTAGTTAGTTTTGTGGAGGTTGACATATGAGTATTTGCTGATATACTTTAATCCATTTCAAACCTTTTGACAAGATTTTTTGCATATTTGCTCTGAGACAAATAATCTATCATCAAGTTGTTTCATCTGTAAACCAAGAAAATAGTTTAACTCACCAAACATACTAATTTCAAACTCATCTTTCATGGTTTGTACAAACCAATTTACTTTATCTTGTGATTTTGATCAAAAGACAACATCATCAACATAAATTTGCATTACCAGAAAAATGTTATCAGCATTATGTATAAATAAGGTTTTATCTACTCTCCTTCTTTTGTAATCTTTCTTAATTAGAAAGCTTGTGAGCCTGTCATACCATGCACGTGGTGCTTGTTTGAATCCGCATAAATCCTTCTTCAATTTATAGACATGATCTGAATGGAAAGAATCTTCAAACCCTTTAGGTTGTTCAACATAAATTTCTTGTTGCAGAATCCCATTAAAAATGCACTTTTTAACATCCATCTGAGACAACTTGAAATCAGGAGAGCATGCAATGCTAAGCAATAATATTATGGACTCTAATCTAGCAATATGTGCAAAAAGCTCATCAAAATCAACCCCTTCAACTTGTGTGTATCCTTGTGCAACCAATCTAGCTTTGTTTCTAACAATTTCACCAAGTTCATTGGTTTTGTTTTAAAAAAATCACTTTGTGTCAATCACATTCACATCAATAAGAAGAGGTACTAACACCTAAACATCATTTCTTATAAATTGTACTAATTCATCATGCATGGCTTTTACCCAGGATTCATCATTTAGTGCATCAATAACATTCTTAGGTTTTGTATGAGATGTAAAACATGCAAATGATCATATCATGATAGTTTACTTTAGATTTACCTCTTGTTCTTCTACTATCACAAATATTACAAATGACATCATCAATATAATGATTTTGGTGGACAGTTGATAATTCCCTTCCATGTGTTTGATACTCATTCACATTTTCTTCTTCCAGTCTGCCTTCATTTGTATCTAATTCATTAGGTACACTTGAGACATCGGCTCCTTTGCCAGAATCCACTTGAACTGAATGTGTAGAAAAAGAAAATACAATTTTTTCAGTTAGATAATCTTCATCAAACACAACATTTACAGATTCAATAACTGTCCTTGTTCGCAAATTGTAAATTCTGTAAGCACTTGTATTATTTCCATAATCAAGAAATATTCTTTCATCACTTTTTGCATCAAAATTTCCAAGATATTTCTTGTCATTAAGAACATAACAAGTACACCAAAAAATATGGAAATAACTCAGATTTGGACTCTTACCTTTCCAAATCTCATATGGTGTTTGTAATATACCTGGATGTACATAAAATCGATTTATGATACAACAAGCTCTTTTTATCGCTTCTGCCAAAAAACGAGTCGAAACATCAAACATAGAACGAGCCATTTCTTGAAGAGTTATATTCTTTCTTTCAACTACACCATTATGTTCTGGTGTTTTTGGAGCAGCGAATTCATGTATAATTCCATGTTTAAAACATAAATTATGAAATGCATCATCTTCAAACTCTCTTCTATCTTCGAATTCGTTTAATACTGTCTTTGGTATTTTTCAATTGTAGGAACATATAATGAAATAATTTGAAGATTTCAAATTTTTCTCTCAGAAATTTAACCTAAATATATCTTGAAAAATCATCAACAACTTAAAAAATGTATCTTTCCCCTAAAACTCTCTATTTTCATTGGTCACATCAAGTATATATGAACCAATTTCAGTATTTTTCCAGTCTTAAACTCCAGACTTTTTCTTATGATGACAATACTTACATGTTTTAGATTTATCAAGGTTCAGTTTAGGCATACCTCTAACAATCTTCGAGCCAAATAAATTTTACCAGTGAGCGATAATTGATATGTCCTAATCTTTGATGCCACAATGGCAAATTGTCTTCTGTTACTTTGAGACATATTTTCTCTTCAGTCCAAATGTAACAGTTGTTTGATGATTTTGTATATGTATGAACTCAATTACCATCAGAATTCATTAGTAAACAATATTTTTTATTAAATTATGATTGCTATCATATAGTTGACTAATGATAATCAAATTAGTTGTTAATCCAGTAACATATTGGATATTGCTCAAAAGAGGTTGTCTTGGGATTTCCACATCTCCTTTGCCAAGAATTTTTCCTTTGTTTCCATCTCTAAAGATAACGCTTCTAGCATTTTTTTATTCCAGCAAAATTTGACAAAAGTTCTCTCGTATCTGTCATAGCCTAGAATATCCATTATAAAAATACCAAATGTTCGATCTATATTTTTAAGTAGAGATATATAACACATTGAAATGAACATCATTTTTCCTTATCCAATTTTGTTTTATTATGAATTTTAGATACTTACCTGAATCATACCTGAATTTCTTGTTACAATTAAATTTTTTGTATCCTCTCATCCCACAAAAATAACTTCTTATGAAGTTATTTCTATAACATTGAGTTGGAAACCATTCTCCATACTCATAACCATTTCTATAGTGTCTTTTGTTTGAATGAGAACCAAAATTTAAATTTCTTCTGTTAAAGTTCTGGTTGAATGCATAATTTTGTTTTTAATTTTCGTACCTTATTGAGATAAGATCTATCAATTTTCCTCTATAGATAAATTTGTTTTGAGAATTTCCTTTATTCTCAACATATCCAATACCATGATTGTTTGAGCTTTGTTTTCCTATTGACAACAAATGATCAAGTTTTTCCATACCATTTGAAAACATTCTCAGTTGTTTGTTTGTTTCATCAAGCTGAATCTTAAACAATATCATTTCTTCTTCCTTCAGAGTTGACACCTTTTGAAGTTCTTGAAGTTGTTTTTCTATTTTTTCAATTGACTTAACCAGTTGTATGTTGAGTTTTCACATATTCAACCATTCATTGTAGATATTTTCCACATCTACTTCATCTTCTTCGTTTTCACCTTCTTCAACCTTTTTGTCTTCAACTTCATTCTCTTTGATTATACCAATGAAAGCAACAAAATTTGTCATATCTTCTTCACCACTTTCTTCAGAATCAGAACTAGATTCACTATAGGTGATTAGTGGTTTTTCTTTGTTCATAGTTGAACCTCCACATTCATTTAGGTGTGACCAAAACCTTTACAATTATAACATTGTGTTTCTCGTAAGTTCTTCAAAACACTTTCTCTCTTTGAGATGCTTAGATATTTAGATTTAAAGTGTCCGAATCTTTTTCATTAATGGCATTGAAATCCATATTCTCCTTCCTTCATATTCCCTTGATATTCATTATTTGAGCACTTGAATTCTGAGTGTTTTTTCATTAACTTTCCAAATTTTCTGGTCAACAGAACTACATTCAAGATTATCCAATCTTGAACTTTCATAGTAACTTGAAGAACTACTCCTTTATGTCCCTCTTTTGATGTATGTCCTTGTTCAAGTTGAAGCTCCAGTTCATATGCTACTAGAATTCCTACAATTTCCTTAAAAATTGTTGTGTCAGTATTTAATGACATATTCATGGTTGACTTCTGAGCATAAAATTTCCTGGGCAAACACCTAAGTAATTTTTTCACCAGCTTCTTGTCATCAAATGCTTGACAAAGTATGATTACTTCATTAGTAATTGCATTCATCCTACCGCTAAATTCTTTGACACTCTCATATTCTCCCATTTCCAGTTTTTCGAATTGATAATAAAAAATATCAAGACGAATTCTCTTAACATTTGAGGTGCCTTCATGGGTATTTTCAAACGTATCCCATGCATCCTTTGCAGATTCACATCCTTGAATTTGTTTGAATTCATTAATATCAATAGATGAGAAAATAGCAGTAAGTGCTTTGCATTAAAAGTCGAAGTTTTTTCTCATTTGGTGTCCGTTGATCCTAAGGCTTCTCCTTGATATTCCCAAGTTCATCTATCATTGTTGGTTGATTCCATCCATTTTTTACTGCACTCCATGCATCTTCATTGATACCTCTTATACTAGCTCGTATCTTCACTTTCCAGTATCCATAATTTGAAGCATCTAGCATAATTGGTTTTCCAAAGGAGTATAAATTTCTTGTTGTCTTCTAGGATCTCAAACCAATGATTAGATTTAATCTAATATCTTGTGACCTGCTCTGATACCAATTGAAAGAATAGGAAGACAACTTTGATAGATATTATGAATACAAAAACATATATAAGAAAACAATACCAATTTTATTCACGAGTCAGTTTTTTAAGTACATTTGCTTTTCAGTATAAAGCACTTAAGACGACCACAATTAAATCCCCCAATTTAGATCGTGAATAACAACTTATTGTTTCTCAACTCACTCTCAAACATGTTCTTGTACCTCTCAAAATTCACTTGCAATAATCATTGATTAATTATCAATTATTTCCACACTTTCTTCACACCTAACCCTAGATGTTACGACCCTTTTTAAAGTGTGCTCCCACACCAAAACTTTGCAAAAAACCAGGAATAGATCCACCTAGTGTTCAGATTGTCTCGCCATAAATCTGGAACAACCACCTCTATCTTCTCGTACTCTTCCAGTTAGCTTTCGTAAATGACCAAGCCAAGTTTCCTCTCATTCAAATATCTCAACAACCTGAAAATTTAATATAATCCTAACAATATCCTTATTAAGCGACGTCAACACATTTAAATACAACAAAGCAACATCACAAACCATTGATGTTAATGAAGATGTCGATAAACCATCAATCACCTTGAGACAACCTCAAACATAAAAAAAAAAATCCATCACCTCGAATGACTATGTGATTTATACTCTTGAACTTGAAAAATTATTTTAAAAAAGCCAGAATACTAGTGATCGTGAAAAAAATATATCCCAAAGAGTAACTAATAATTAAAGTCAATGGGTGATAAAAAGTCGAAGATAATTATCTTTTCATAAGGTTCAAAGAAAGACGTATAGATTGGTCTTCAAGACCAAACATGGTGCGAATGGTAACATTGAATGATACATGGTTTAACTTATTGCTAAGGTCATATCTTGAAAGACGATATTGACTATAAAAAGACATTCCCTCAAATTTCTAGGGCAGATTTATTAAGAATTGTTTTGGCTTCGGTAGCTTTATGATATTGAGCTTCACCATGTGAATGTGAAAAATCACCTTATTCAATGGCGACATAGAGGATGATGTTATAAAGATCAAGAAAATAAAATTTATTGTGTAAATCAAGAAAATCAATATATAGACAGAAACAAACATCCAAAATGGTATCTTGAATTAAAAAATATTACATCTTATGATGTTATAAAGATCATCATCGATTGATCCATCTACATGAAATTAGTGGGAGTAAATACGTAATATTGTCTTGTTGATGAAATTTTTGTTGAGAATGAAATGAGAATTTAACATGATTTAGAGAAGTTTCTCTCAACAACTTCGATATGAAACATGAGTGAAACATCTAATGTGATTAGAGTATAAATATTATGGAACATATGATTAGGATTGTTAGGTAAGTCTCTTAATTAATGTTATTTCT
Source organism: Gynandropsis gynandra (assembly GCA_036759665.1). Taxonomy (NCBI): domain Eukaryota; kingdom Viridiplantae; phylum Streptophyta; class Magnoliopsida; order Brassicales; family Cleomaceae; genus Gynandropsis; species Gynandropsis gynandra. The sequence continues at coordinate 27,111,061 of CM071873.1, forward strand.
ATAAGATCTTAGAATAGTTATTGGAATTGTGAACAAAGTTATGAGGTATTTGGAAGGCGCCAAGAAACATATGCTTACATATAGAAAATCTAGCAATCTAAAGACCATCAAATATTCATATTAGTCTGGATGTGCTAATAGAAAACTCGAATATATTTCTTGTTAACTGGAGGATAATACCGCGATGGGGTGTAAATCAACCTTCATCGTTGCTTTTACTATCAAAGTTGACTTTGTCATATGATTTGAGACTACTGTTGACTCTTGTGTTGTAAAACTCTATCTAATAGTGTACAAAATTTATTATGATAATTCAATAGTTATTTTCTTTTAGAAGAATGACAAGTATTCTAAAAGTTCTAAGCACACCAAGATTAAGTATTTGATTGTCAAAGAAGAAATAGAAAGAAAATACAATGTCATTTGAGCATATTAGCATTAATCTTACTACAATAGATCTGTTAACATAAGGAATTACCGTCCAAGGGGTTACGGGTCATGTCTAATGTATAGATATTATGCATAAATCTTTGTTGTTGTAATTAAATCCGATGAATGTTTTTGCTCATTATATTAGTGGCATTTTTAATTTAATTCTTAGTATGTTTTTGTATTAATTAGTCTAAGTCAGTATATGAGTGGTGTATACATAATGGTAGATATGCTAACATGTAAGACTATGCTTATGTCTCCTCCTTCGGTAATGATAGTTTGTGGTATTTAGAAGGAATTACGTTATAGAATGAAGTGTGATTGTTTTATCCAATCGAATCGAATGTCGTTCAGTTAAAGTTATTTATGACAAATATGTCTTATTTAAAATATGTGCGCTTAAAGTTTATGAATTCATCAACTCATCACATGAACCAAGTGGAAACATCTTAGAATTAATTAAACTACATTTCATGTAAATTGGCTTTTGGTTTTTATATTATGTTGAATACTCTGATAGATCAGTATTTACAAGAGAATTAAAGACTCATGGGGATTTATGTAATTGAAAACTCCATCTTGTTACCTTATGTTTTCCATCAAAATTTGTAAGAGAAATTTCAAGGGTGTCGTTTCACTATTATTGAAAAAGCAAAATCATAGCATGATGAAATGAAACAAAATATTTCAGTAGTCAGAATGTTAATTCGCATAAAAAAAACATAGATCCAATTAAATTTTTTGATATATGGTATTACAAATACTTTGCATGAATTATTTTAAACCTCATCCAATTTGTGTCTAGAATTTCATAAACGTAAAGCAATCAAAGCACAAAAATATCCAATGATCTCTTCCAATTGCCTTTCACTCATTAGCAAATTTGCTCCACTTACATTTCCACGACTCTCAAAAGCACTTTTACCCGTTTCCCTTTGGTTTTCTAAGGGCATTGAGCTCATCATAGACTTGATATATCAATTTAATAATCTCATCCTTACTCAAGTTTATTAATCTTGCAACTCTAAGCACGCCAATACAATCACCACATTCACGATATTCCTTTAAAGCCTTTCGAATCAGGAGCAACATAGATAGGTTGTAGTCGCATCCTCAAAATATTTTTCATCGTTGAGATTATTTTGCCAGACTCAAGAACCAAACACTTTCTGCAGAACAATAATTAGTTGAAGGCCTACCGGGGAAACTTCGAGGTTTATTCTTCATTAGACTAGACAACCATAATTGTAGTCATTCTCTGTTGACAAAACGTCTCTAAGAGCGTTGTCTAACTGCGGCAACTTACGGTAAATGTTGTAAGGTAATAGGGGTTCTAGCATGATTTCTAATCTCTAAAGATAGACAAGAAATTCTTTCAGATCGAGCTGTTCATTTTGTAACAAAATTGAAGCAAGGTTCATATCATAAAGGCATAAAACAATTTATTTAAGATTTTTGGATACATCTTATGTCAATAGACTGATATATATAGAATAATTGTGTAATAAATGTTATCATTCGTTTTAGTGCACATTAAATATGGTCAATTTTTTTATTTTATCAGATTTTAATATTGACACGAGTGTAAAAAATTAAAGATGTAGAAACCTTCAATTGTTTCTTTTGTATTTGACGTTGACAAGAATTAAATAACACAATTGAAAATAGAATAATAAACTGGTTATATGGCGGTTATAGATTTTTGTATATATATATATATATATTATATGAGACTTGATTTATATGAATAAATGATTCATTTTCACATGTTCACATAATTTTTTCACAGAGGAATCGTTAAGTTTTTAAACACATCTCATATATATAATATGGAATTTGATACGATCAATTATGTTGCGCTTCATCCTCAATGGATACAAGTATTTATCTCGATTTTCTTCATAATTTTTTAATATAGTTTCATAATAGAATCGAGTTTAGTTCATTGTCATTGAATTTGACAATTTAAAATTCAATTTAAGGTAACTTTGTATTATGCATTATAACTCCCGTGTAATGTCGAAGAAGAAGAATTAAAAAAAAATAGAAATAATTAGGGTAAACTGTCTATTACCCGCTCGAGAATATTGCTTTAATCTGATTCCTCTTCGACTTTGGTACTCATCTGATTCTTCCATTATTCTATCTTTTAATTCTATTCTCCCTTCGAGAATTTGCTGAATTCAAGTCTCCCTTCGACTTTAGCCCTTCATCCAATTTCCCCCTTGAAATTTATCTCTAATCTTATTTCTCCCCAAACTGTTCAAATTCCATAAAACCTTCTTATGTTCACTAAATGTTAATAACACATTAAATCCTAATAAAGCCTTAAAAACAAAAAAAAAAAGAAGAAAAAAGGGGAAAAGGCTAAAAAAAAGAAGTGTAGAAGAGAAATAGAAAAAGCCTTTAGGTAGAAATAGAAGCATAAAAGCTTAGAAAACTTAGCTTATTCACGTGGAACGTCTAGTTCTATTTGATATTATTGAAAATTTCGTGTTGTTCTTGAGTTCTGAACTAAATAAAAAAAGAGAAGTCGAGAGAAAGACAAGTGAGTAGTGAGAGCAATTGAGCTAAACACTTTTCTGTGAGGTTATGAGCTTCGTTCATCTTCTTTTCTTTCATATTTTATGTTTTAACTTTTTGTTGTCTAGTTCGGGAAACCACCAGACAATGAGGGAGTCACGCAGATGCGGTTGTTATTGGACGAATTCAGACGCATGAGGCATGAGTTCAAGAGGCAACATGTGGGGTTCCCCAAAACAACCATGGAAGGAACAAAATGCAACTCATAATCCGTACCCCATACGTATGGATGCAGACGAGTATGTTAAGTTCCTAGATGAAAATTATGGTTGTCCATAGAAGCCAAACCAATGAGCATAGAACAAAATTGATGACGACATTAGTAGCATCAAGATGGAAATTTTTATGTTTGTTGGCTAAAGTGATGCGGAATCATACTTGGAGTGGGAATGGAAGAGAAATATGGTTATTGATTTCCATCACTACTCCAAGTTCAAGAAGGTGAGATTGGCATCCACAAGATCCAATGACTACGCACTGACATGGTGGGATCAACTCACGCTTTCCAAAATGCGTAATGGAGAGCATGCCTTTAGCATTTGGAATGAGAAGCATGCCATCATAAGATGTGAATTTGTAGGTTCTCACTATCATCGAGAGGTCAATCAGTGTTTAAGGTGATCGATACAAGGTAATAGGAGCGTGGAAGACTACTACAAGGAGATGGACTTCTTCATGATATGTACCAATATAGATGAGGATCGTGAGGCCAACATGGATTGTTTTATTGGTGATCCTAACACTGATAATCAAGACCATGTGCAAAGTAATCACTACATGGATATGGAAGATCTTCTTCACTTGGCCACTAAAATAAGAAGCAGCTCAAACGCATAGGAAGGAGAACTCATGAGAATGAGGGGTTATATACTAGCAGCAAGCTCGAGTCAAAACCAGAGGCATCCAAACTAAAAATGCAAGTTACCATGAAACCTATATGTGTTATCGTTGACATTACATGCTTCAAATGTCACGGTCATGGACACTATGCTAAGGATTGTCCATCAAGAGGATTATGGTCATACGTGTAGATGGGAGTCACGAGACAACATCATATAAAGATGTGGAATCTAAGGTTGCATAGTCGGATGAAAGGGTTAAGGAGTATTAAGTCTCAAAGGTGATTTTCTGGTTTTGCAGCGAGTCATTAACCTGCACGTTGTAGAGGATGCGACAGAGTAGTGGGAAAACATCTTCTCCACATGCAGACTCATAAAGAGAAGCTGTATAGCATCATCATAGATGATGGAAGTTGCACGAATATGGCTAGTGTTGTGCTTGTTGACAATTTTAGGCTCATAACAAAAAGCATCCAAAGCTCTACAAACTTCAGTGGCTGAATGATAGTGGGAAAACCAAGGTACATCGTCAAGTAAATGTTTCAAGCAGTATTGGCAAGTACAAAGATGATGTTCTCTATGACATTATACCAATGAAAGCTACGCATCTATTATTGGGAAGGTATAGGCAATTTGATACACAAACTCAACACGAAGATTTCATCAACAAGTACAAGTTTACATTCAATGAGAAGAAAATACGGTTAGCACCCTTCGTACCCAAGGAAGTCCATCAAGACCAATTATGTCTACATAAAAATAGGCGACATGAGAGAATGAGTGATCTCGAGGTAGATCACCAAATTAGTGACATCTTGAGAAAAGTCAAGGAAAAGGCTTCTGAGAGTTAACCCGTGATCAAGAATTTCTTTTCCATGAGAGCGAGTAAAACAAAAAACATTCTTGTTACGTCAGTCAATGAATGTGCTCGCGCACGAAAAGGCGATGCTTCCTAACGAACTAATTCCTTCTTTCTATAGTATTGATCTTAAGTTGTTCATTGGTTCTTAAGATGGATTTCTGAAGAAAGAACCACATGATGAAGGCTAGAAGTGAAAATAGCAATAGCTCCTTGCAACCAGTAGACGAACAAAAAGCTTAAATCACAATATTTGTTCTCCAGTAAGCACATTACATATTCCAACATTCATGATACTTACTTGGCTCGTTTTGATGCTGCTGAAGGACTAAAATTAAAGTCAAATCTTTTTAAAGGATGAGGGGATGATGAGAACCTGGTTGTGGTTATATAATCCTAGATCGACGTTCTTTTGTTAAGAGAATAGAATTGGAATGAAACCCACTAGCAATCCGATAGTAAAACCTAGAACTTGTCTTCTCAAAGAAAGGACGTCCTAAACCTAAACTAACTCGACTAGATGACCTCAGACACAACGAACAATAACACACGTGTGATCTATGTTGATAAGTTGGTGAACAACTCAGAATTACTCCAAGAATTCGGTAGCTAGATCTCTAGGATTAGCAAAGAAAAGAACTATCAAATCATCGTAACTTAGTTTTATTATCATACAATGAATCATCTATTTATACAGATCAAACAATAATAGAACAAATTAAATTAGAGAAAACTCAGTAAATTTGCTCGGTCGAGCGGTCGGATCACTCCATCGAGGATCCTATATTCATCATTTTGGATCGTGGTCTTTTAATGTTGCACTCAAGTATTTGAGAATCTAAAATCACAATCAAAAGGAAGACAATTACCATACATCGAGATTGACATCAAATAACCTACTACACTTTATTATAATAGAAAAATAAAAAATAAGCAAAACCAAAAATAATGAGGTGGAAGAAATTTCACTGTTGAAAATCCCAATGTTTCAAGGTTTAAAATGTCTCACTGTGTTGTCAAAGTATCTCAGGGTGGTTCGTACTTGCTTCGACATGCAGAATTTTGGTAAGCTTGAGATTGATCAATTAGAGTTAACATGGTCGAGTGAATAGGTAATACTTTAAATTTGCCTAAGCGCTAGCTCGCTAGTGTCTTCTTTTCAATACACAAACTAGAATGCAAATAGGTATGATTAATAACGAAATATTTAAAGAAATAGAGAAAAACATGGAGTTTAGGTTTTGGTTTTTGGTTTCTCCATCGCCGATAAAGATCTCTTTTTCGACGGTCACGCATACAATGGTTTTGGCCACGTTTTCGCTCGAGAGATTTTGTTCAGGCGAGAGAAATCATTTATTTTCACTACCACTAGATAGAATATTTTAGAGCTCATGATTGCTTGACTCGAGAATTTTCTATGTTCCTTTTTTATTCCTCCGAACATTGTTGTCTATTGTTTCAATGGTTCATGCTATCAATATAAGCAAATATGGATTCCAGATAACATTATCCCAAAATTTAAAAATGGTTCAGAAACAAATCTCAGAAGGAAAACATATAGTCTGAAAAAAAGGCTCAAGTTGCCTCTCGAGAAGTGATTGTTTATAGTCTTGAGCTCGACCATATCTGGGGAGTTTGATAAGGCTTCTCTTAGAGTTCCCCGCTATTCTAGATTAACCGGTCAACATATAGAATTGCAAAATCAAATAGTTAAATCACCTTTTGTCTCCGACAACAACACCGAAAAACTAATATATCATCTAGTTGTGATCTAAATATATCAAATTTTAATATTTATACCTAGAGTAGACATCCGCAAGAATAAAAATCGTGTAGTACTAGGGTGGAACACAAGAACTAAAAAGAATTTGAACTATTTATTTCATAAAACCTACGGTCATGAAAAACAAAATGGTGTAGATATATCTAATATGTACAGGTAAAATAAATTATAATGAATATATACATGCGAGATGATGCTCCTAGGTTCGAGAATAGTTTTCTCGTACATGAAATCATTCAAGATTATGGAAAGTGTAGGATTATTCTTATTGGAGAATGCAAACATCTTATGTGGATCTTTCTACTCTCGTAATGCAAATTCAGATCTACCTACTCTCGCAGCGCATATCATGTTCTAGTATATAACTTATTGACATCTCCATCTAATGACCTACACATCGAGCGTATAAAACTATTAACGTCTATGATTACATGTGAATTCAATATTGTCCAATATCAGCATTCTTAAACCGGCTAACCTACCTCTCGATATTATCATTCAATTTATCTAATGCATACAATCTAATATACCTTGTGACAATCAATTCATGGGTCGAGCGTTTTGACTGTTTCCACCTAAGATACTTGTTTTCGTTCTAAATGTTTTATTGTTTCTCCATTATATGCTCCATAGCCTTTATTGCTTGAAAGATCATAAAATGATCAAAAAAACGTAAAAAGAAACTAAAACAATCCAAAATTATTTGGAAACATACGACAAATTATAAAGCAAAGTTGATGTGCTCACAGAGTGGTCAATGTTCTTTAGATGGACATTAGGACCGAGATTTTGTTCATATTCAGAATGACATCAATCATGCTGAGTGAATCTTAATCAACATGCCCCTATGATCTACTCAGTTGCACAAATTTCTTCTTCCTTTACTTGTATTCAATTCATGTATGCTTGATTTAGCTAGTTTTGATGCACCCACGAGGCAGTTCCAAATTCTTCAATGTTCATATGAGTGAAGAGTTATGAAGCTTCCTCATTCTAACCCTTATGATCGGTCCTTGCGCATTATGTGCAACATCTGAGACCACGTTCTCATCAATTAATGTATGGGATTTGTTAAATTTCATAAAATCCTACTAATGTAGGCAATCTTAAGAAATTTGATTATTTGCAATACATTGAAAGGGTTACACAATATGATTCATGCAGGTTTCAATAAATCCAAGGTTATTCGTGGAATGGCAGTGCTGTATTTAAAAGAGAAATAATTGTGATTCTATTACTTAGGACAAGTATATGGTATATATACTAAATGTAAGTTTAACTTAATTTATAATAATACAAAATGGCTATTAATATTATGGTATTACTAGATATTACAATTTTCTTATTTCCTTGATATTATATTAAAATATTTCCTTAATACCCTCCCATAAGATGTGTTAGCGGAGGTGAATCCAATCTTGGAATATAAAGTAGAGAATAATGACTGAGGTAGCACCTTCGTAAGAAGATCCATTAATTGATCCATTGAGCTTACATATGGAACATGTAGGGAGCCACTTTGAAATTATCTAAGAACACAATGGAAGTTTAAGACAATATGTTTTATTCTGGAGTGAAAGACCGGATTTACACTAATATATGTTACACCATTGTTTTTATAATAAATGACCATGCAAGTGGGTAGAAAGATACCAAGCTCAAAAGTACTACGATAACCCAATAGATTTATATAAAAATAGATGCAATGGATTGATACTTAACCTTTGTAGAGGAACGTGCCAATGAATTCTTCTTATTGGATGACCATGAGATAAGATGGTTGCCAAGATTGAGATTTTACGCCTCCTAAAAAGTCTAGTCATCTGGATTTCCAAACTAATCTACATCACTAAAAGCATGAAGAGTGACAGAATTCTCGGCAGCAAAAAATATTATGTGATGAGATCAAGCAAGATATCGAAGAACAAGCTTACAAGCCTACCAATGTTCATCCATTGAAGCATGAATGAACTACATTATAACTTGTTGACTGACAAACTGATATTCGATATGGTGAGAGACAGATATTTTGAACTGCCAACCACATGACGAAATTCAGTTGTATTAGGAATAGGGTTACCTGATATTAGTGATAATTGAGAAATTGAGGCCATAGGTATTGTGATCGGTTTGCCTAGACCATATTTGTTCATTGCAAAATATATCCAATTTATTTACTATGTGTAAGAAGTAAGCCACGTCTGGTATGTGTTGCTTCAACTCCAAAAAAGTAAGATAGATCACCAAGATCTTTGATGGAAAACCGTGTAGCCAAGGAGTTAATCATGGTTTGGACTTATTTCGGAAAACTGTGTGTGGCTACTAGATCATACGCATAAATTAGAAAAAAGATGTGAATATAACCATCATGTAGATAAAACAAGGATGCATCAACAAGAGAGTTCGTGAACCCAATGACAATAAGGAACTATCAAAGTCCAGAATACCAAGCTCGATATGATTGTTTAAGACCATAATTAGCTTTACAAAGCTTACAGACATGATGTGGTAGATCTTTACAAACAAAACCCAGTGGTTCAGATATGTAGATCTTTTCCTATAGATGACCTTGGAGTAACACATTATTGACATCTAGTTGTCAAAGTGGCCATTTACATGATATTGCAATTTTAAGGAAAACTCGAATAGTGGTTGGTTTGACCATATTTCTAAAGGTTTCATGAAAGTCCACCCCCGTGCTGAGATCCTTGACCTGAAACACATGAGGAAATAATTCAACAGACACATTACTAGTATAACACAATTGATGGACCGATATAAGATTCTTCGACATAATAGGAACACAAAGAACATTGTCTAAATGAATAGATTGAGGGAAGAAGAAATGAAAACAACCCGTATGTGTGATTTTGATAGCCGAAATTACCAACAACAACATCATCTCCTCTAATATAGGGGTTATGAAATGAGAGATAGTGGAGATTCATGGTTAAATGATATGATGCTCGTCTATCAAGCAATCAATTAGACGATCCATACAGAGCAAGCACACCATTGGAATGCTTATTGTTGTCCCAAGGAGAGTGTTGCCATAGCCAAGGAGATGCATGCCACGATTGAAGAGTGAAATGTTTGGCCGAGTCTTGTCAATTGCCAGAAGCCGATATGAGGCGGAATTGAGGATACCTCTTTGCGCTATGACCGCAGGTTACACATACTTGACACTTTCCTTGGTACCCATTAGATGTGTTGTGATGCCTTAATGAATTGTGTCATCCTAGTGAATGCGGTTTGAGGCGAGTTCTAGCATTGTTGGTCATGATAGAAAGTGTTGAAGGGATGGGGGAGAGCACATAAATTTTGACTTCCTTAATCGATATGGTGGTGTCCTTGGTCTAGAAAATGTTTGTTAAGAAAATCTGTGTTTCTTCTTCTTCTTCACGTTCGGCCGTGTCCCGCTCTCTTGGCATCCCGTTCCATGTTCCGTTTCGCATCTCGCTCCGTGTCTCGTTCCTCGCCCCGCTCTCTTTGCTATGTACGCATCCCGTTTCCCCCGGTCAAAGGCAATTTATGAGCTCTGCGTTCTCATGTGCCTTGTTGATCGCTCCAGCTCATGCATGTTACATCTAAACTTGTGTTTTGCATTTGTACTTGTATTTTTCTTGTTTTCTCTTTTCTAGTTGTTAGGATTGTTGTATATGTATGCATCTTTGTATCTAAAACAAAACATAAGAGAATAGTTAATCTTATTCTCTCTAAATCTCTCGACCTTTCGCTCGGTCTTAATCTCTCTCAATCTCTCAATCTTTTTTCGATCTTTCTAATCTTGCCTTCTGCTGAATTATCTTTTGTTTACAAAATCCACATGGTATCAGAATGGTGATCGAATCTCAGAAAATTTTTTATCGATTTTATTTCTTTTGAAATCTAATCTCTTTCAAAAGCTATTTTCGGTCAAACCTTTTTAATCTCTCTGTGTTTTTATTTCCTTTGTTTTCTCGAGTCTCGTCATGGACTCGATTAGAAGCATCTCAATCTCGTTCAATGGAAACAGTTATTCCATCTGGACGAAGATTGCTAAGGCCAATCTTCGTATGCAAAGTCTTTGGGGTTTTGTGACAGGATCAGATGTGCAACCAGTTGATTCAAGTGCCGGATCAGAAAAATGGGAACAAAATAAGCTCACTGCCTTGGTTGTTTTACAAAATTCTCTCGGATCTTATATACTTCGTACATATGGGCACATAGAATCTTCTAAGGAGCTTTGGGACGAGCTGAAACAAATTTTTGGCAATGAATCCAATCTTAACCATGTGTATGAAGTGAAGAAAGCCCTTAATAACCTAAGGCAAGAGGGAAAGCCTTTTAACCAGGCTTTGGGTTATTTTAAGGAATTATGGTCAAAATTTGATGCTCTAAGGCCTCATATTTGGATCCTGTGGAAATAGCTCAGAGAGCAAACCATGATCGGGTCTTTTGCCTTTTATTCTCCATTTACGATAAATACAACGACCTTATTCATCACATACTTCGCCCAAATGAGTTTCCCTCGTTTAACGAAGTTTATACAATGATTAAAAGGGAGGAAGGGGGAAATCGTCTCTTTAAAGGAATGACTGAGGAAGCTAATGTCCCCAAAAGTACCTATGGGAAAGCCGCTACTATCAAGCCTTTCTAAAAGATGTTCTCTTTTGAGCATTGGAAAAAGAAAGGTCATACTAAGGATCGTTGTTGGATCCTTCACCCCCATTCGATGAACACAAACCGTGATGGCGAAGACATAGCTAATATGGCCTTTGAGTCTGAGTTTGTCACCAAGGCAGTCCTTGAGGAGTTTTTCCAAATGATTAAAGCAGGAAATCAAACGAACAAAGCTGATGAAGAGGGAGGGAATGTTATCTCTACTTTCTCTGTTTTTTGAAAAAAATATTATAATAGATTCTGGAGCTACAAATCATATGATAAAAAATCATGACTTGCTTAAAGATATAAAACTTCATTGTGGCTCTATTCCTAATACGAATGGGGAGAGTGTTCCAATTAAAGGAACATGGAAACTTAAGCTTCTTGGTCATGATACAAGGGCTCTCTTCGTTCCAAAATTTTCTAATAATCTTATCTCTGCCCAAAAGCTTACAAAAGACCTTAATTGTTATGTTGTTTCGATTCTAACTCATTTTGGATGCAAGATATTGAAAACAAACAAGTAATCGGCAAAGGAAAGCTCCTCAATGGTCTTTATGTTCTCGAGTCTATGAATTATGATCCCAAGTCCGTGTTTCTATCAAATTCAAATATTAATAAAGTTTTTATGTGGCATGCAAGACTTGAACACCCTCATAGCAAAGTTCTAAGTATCATTTTTCATGATCTTAAATATAAACATGAAGCTCTTAGGAAAGCACGTAAAACAAGTTTTTTCAAACTATGTTTCGATTTATAAAAGCTATTTTGAGCTGATCTATTCAGATATTTGGACAAATCCATGTATTTCTCATGATCAAAAGAAATATTTTGTAACCTTCATAGATGAAAAATCAAAGTTTACATGGCTTTATACTCTCTCGTCTAAGAGTTGTGTTTATGATGTGTTTGTGAAGTTTCATAAGTATGTTTTAACTCTATATGATGCTAAAATACTGACAATGGTGGAGAGTATACTAGTCTTCAGTTTTGCAAGTATCTTGAAGAACAAGGCATTACACACCAAACCCCGTGCCCTATACTCCGCAACAAAACGGAGTGGCCGAGAGGAAGAACATGCACGTAATGGAAGTCTCGAGAAGTATCATGTTTGATCGAGATGTTACTAAAAGGTTTTGATCCGATTCAGTCATGACCGCATGTTACATCATTAATAGAATTCCAAAAAAGGTTCTAAAGGACAAATCACCTTATGAGGTATGAAAATTTACAAAACCTGATCTTGAGTACTTCAGAACTTTCAGTTGTGTGTATTTTGTTCTTGTTCCTGACTCACAGTGAAACAAGTCAAAACCAAGGAGCACTAAAGCCATGTTCATCGGATACTCAGTAAATCAAAAAAGCTAGAAGTGTTTCGATCCAAAATATCAACATGTAATGGTGTCTCGAGATGTTATGTTCCTCGAAGACAAGAGCTTTCATTATAAAATCATCTGGGACGAGATTAAAGGAATCTCGAAACTAAATGATATAGGTTTGTCCCTTAACAACTCAGTAAATTCAATTTCGGAAACTAACAATGAAATAGGTCCCATGCCAAGTGTACCTAAGCATCATAAAGACCAAAATGATAAAAAAAAATCTCAAAAAATGAAGAACAAGAAAGCCATGATGAGATCATACCTTCTGAGCAAAATCATGAGAACGAAGAACACAACCATGATCATAACCAAAATGAGGATCATGACGTCGATGAAGTCGAAGGAGGGTTCTAAGTGAGATAGTGCCTCGGAGAAGCACTAGAATAAGGCGACCAATCTCGGATTGGATTCACAATCATTTTGTTGATGATATAATCATCATAGGTGATGATAATATAGGAATAGAAAGTGCTAAACATTTTCTAAAAGAAATTTTTTATATAAAAGATCTAGGTGAACTTAAGTACTTTCTTGGAATTGAAGTAACTAGATCTAATGATAATCTATTTCTTTCTCGACAAAAATATGTTTTAGATCTTTTCAATGAAACAAGTAAACTCGGGTCTAAACCGACCAAGACCTCCATCGAAGAAAAATTCAAAGACTTACGTGCGGGGGAACCATTTCATGATATAGAACAATTTAGACGCCTCGTCGGTAAGCTAATATACCTCATGGTAACAAGATCGGACTTGTATTATGATGTGAATCAGGTCAGCCAGCATATGCATGCTCCGAAGGAACAACATTAGAAAATGGTGGACCAAATCCTCTGATACATCAAGAACACTTCAGTAAAAGTTATATTAATGGGTGAAAACAACGACACTAGTCTAATTGGGTACTATGACGCATATGGGGCGGTGACCGCAAAGACTGGAAATCAACGACGTGGTTATGTACCTTTGTCAAGGGAAACTTCGTCACATGGATAAGCAAAAAGCAATCAGTGGTATCTCGTTCCAGCGCAAATTCCGAGTACCGAGTTATGACAAAAACAACATGTGAACTCGTTTGGATTCGGACTCTCCTCAAAGATCTTGGCCTCAAACCCTCGCAGGCCACGATGCTTCATTGCGACAATAAGGCAAAAATTCACATTACCTCCAAATCGGTGTTCCACAAAAGAACAAAACATATTGAAGTTGACTTTCATTTTGTTCGAGAGAAGCTCGAAAATGGCGTCATTGAATTCACATACACAAGAAGCTCATATCAGTTGGTTGATGTCTTCACCAAAGCTACAAGTGAAAAATTTTGCAAAGATCTTCATAATCGGATCGGCCTCGTAGATATCTTCAATCCCAAGGCATCGAATTTAAGTTTAGTCGATCGTCCCTCATAAGTGGTTTTACTTTTTTTCCTTTGTCGATTTTTTGTCCCATTGGGTTTTCCCCGAAAAGGTTTTAGCTCCACTTATATTGTTCTTGAATGCCTAAGCTTAAGAGGGAATGTTAAGAAATCTGTGTTTTTTCTTCAACACGTTTGGCCGCATCCCGTTCTCTTGGTGTCCCGTTCTGCATCCCGCTTCGCATCCTGTTCTGCGCCCCGCTCTCTTCGCTCTGTCTACATCATGTTCCACCGGTCAAAGGAAATTTATGAGTTCCGCACTCTCCTATGCCTTGTTGACCGCTCCAGCGCATGCATGTTACATCTAAACTTGTGCTTTGCATTTGCACTTGTATTTTTCTTGTTTTTTAGTTGTTAGAATTATTGTATATATGTGTACCTTTGTATCTAAAACAAAACATAAAAGAATAGTTAATCTTATTCTCTCTAAATCTCTCAATCTTTCACTCGCTCTCAATCTCTCTCAATCTCTCGATGTTTTCTCGATCTTTCTAATCTTGCTTCCGCTGAATTATCTTTTGTTTACAAAATCCAAAATTTCAATAATGGGATTATAATCCTCCGCAAGGCCATCGAGGATTACTTCAAGAAGATCTTGATGGTTAAAAGGCTTTCCCAAGAGGGCAAGTTGATCGGCACGTGTGGTTGTATTGCTTAAGACAATTACAATGATATATACACAAAAGGTAGGTTTAACTTAATTTACAATAATATGAAATTGTTATTAATATTACATATTACTATATATTACCATTTTCTTATTTCCTTGATATTATATCATACTATTTTCGTAATAGTATTTATGTGTGCAATAATAAATTAATGTTTATTTTTTGTTTGATCTAATTGTAATGGGTATGCACAAAGGTTAGTCTATTATACGAGATGTTTGATTTTAATTATTTATTTGTTGTGATAGCCATATATTACAAGTCAATGTTAATGTCCAAAAACTAAGATTTTATGTTATGCACGTATCTTGTGATACATCCAATTAAGGTTTTTGAATGTATATCTAATGCAAGCTATATTTTTTTTGTTATTGTGCAATCGAAATAAGTATCCCTACCAACACTAGTTCGACATTGTGCTGAATGGACCGAACTTTTCAAAAACAGAAGGATCACATACTATTGTGCTTATTTTGATGGGTCATAACCTTGCGATTAAGGAGGTTCATCCAGTGATTATCAAATCGAATTCTGTTGAGGATTGAAACAAACTCTAGTTTAAGGACACATCAATTTGTAGGTGTCTGATGAATATTAAACGTTCTATTCCTCCTAATTATGAGGCTATGTACCCAATGAGTTCCCATCAGCTAAAATTTATCTTGATGCCATGGAAAGATTATTTGCTAGAAAGGATAAAATAAAAACAAAGATGCTTCTATCGATAATTTTCTCCACAATGTATAAAGGCAACAAAAGTATACAAGAGTACATAATGAAAATGTCGAATATTACCTCTAAGTTAAAGGCACTTAGACCTGAGTTATTGGAGAGTGTCTTCCTGTACATGATTTTGATTTGTCTCCATGCATAATACAACCATTGTAAGCTCAATTATAACTGTCAAAAGGAAATGGACTTTTAATTATGATTTCCCATTGTGTGCAAGAAAAACAAAAGATTGAGGTAGTAAAAGACAAAAAGTTATTTTGTAGCCATCACCCCAAGGTATAAGATCGAGAAAAGGAAAAAAAAGGTAATGAAATCACTCTAGGATCAAGTCATGTGTAAAAGAAATAAACTACATATCATGCTAATGTTCACAAATGTTTCTTTTGTTATAAGACTGTTCATATGAAAATATCTTGCACCAAGTACCATTCTTGGCATTCAGATAAATGTTTGGTTCTTGGTTTGGTTTGTTATGAGATCAATTTAGCTTCTAGACACAATCATTCTTGTTGGGTTGATTCAGATGCTACAACTCACATATGTATTTCTTCACAAGAATGCATCCATTACTAAAAGTTGAATGATGGTTAAGAGAAATATTTGTAGATGATGATAAAATAGTAGAAATGAAAGTGATCAAACAATTCAGGTTTTGATGTAGACAAGTCAAACTTTAGATTTAAAGGTTGTTTCCATTATACCATCTTTTAGACGAAATTTGATTTCAGTTTATGCACTTGACAAACAAGGATTTGCTTGTTCATTTGGAGAACTTAAATTTACTTTTTCATTTCATTCGATTATGATGGGAACGGTTTTGTATCTACTTTAAATGATTTATATATGCTTGATATTGTCCCTTAATATATTGAAATCTTGCATGTTGGTTCACGTGGTGTGATTTTGCATATGACTTTTTTTTTGTTTTGTGGCATAAAAGATTAGATCGTATCTATAAAAACAATGGAAATTTTAGGGTCAAATGAAATTTAACAAATCTTAATTTTTCAAATCTTGAAATTGTGTCACTTATCAAAAGGAAAAAACAAAGCGGGAAATGTATTTATCAGAATTCGATAGTTTTAGAATTGATACAAATGAATGAATATATATCAAATCATATGGCTTCTTGGAATGGTCAACATTACTTTGTATCATTCACATATGATAATAAGCTGATATGGCTACCTTTATCTAATTCATGAGAAGTTAGTTTCTAAAGTGTTTAAGGTTAAGATTGATCTTCAACTCAATAAACATGTAAAGGTCGTCCAATATGATTTTAGTAGAGAATAGTGTGGTCGAAATGAAGATCAGGTGAACAACATCTAGGGCTATTTTCCAAATACTTGATAAGTTCGGAATTGTTCCCCAATATATGATGATAGGTATGCCTAGTATGAATGGTATTATAGAGAGATGGAACAAACACTTCATAAAATGGTGAGAAGTATGATATCATTCTCTACTCTCCTAAAATCTATATGGGTTGAGACATTCAAGACAAAAATTTATATTCAGAACAGAGTACGTGATAAGGATGAGACGTCACTCGAGACGCCGAAAACACAAGGACTGATCATAAGAACTAAAGCTAAGAGGATACTAAACGTGTTCGCTTGATTAGTGGTAGACGTACCCACTAAAGAACCACAAGGACATCAAGAGACGTCAAGGGAAGCTTGTATTATGTACCTACAAGTGGACAATGTCAGGAGGAGCAAGAACCTAGCATAGTGATAGGCACGAAGCCCGAACAGAGGTTTGCTCAATCCGATTGAATCCTGTATACCCATGGAGCATGCAGAAGGCATGGCTCATGATCAGAGCACAAAAGGATTTGATCGAGCATAATTGTTGCTTAGCTGAATGAACTTTGGCTTTAACAGAATTAGGGTCTAAGACTTAACAACTTAAACCGCTTGATCAAACATTATTATTTGATCCTATAAATAGAGCATCCATGGTATGATGTTATTACCTAAGTTTTTTTGTTAATAAAGATTGTTTTTTTGTTAATCATAGCGATTTAGCTATCGAACTCTTAGAGTGATTCAGGGTTGTTCACCTACTTATCAACATTGGATCACAAGGGTTATTGCATCATTTGTTGAGTAAAAGGTTCTCTAATCAAGTTGTAGTCAGGGTTTATGATGTCTTTTCTTCAAAAAAAACAAGTATTAGGTTCTACTTTTGGGGCGTTAGTGGGTTTCAATTCGATTCCATCAACCTAACAAAAGAACATCGATCTAGGATCATATCAAGTTATATCAAAGCTCCATTTTTACATTAATCTATCCAATTTTGTTTTTGTTTCTGTTATTTCATTTAGTATTAGTTTAGTTTAGTTATTTTTCCTTGTTTTACAAAAAACAAAAAACCATAGAAAAAGCAAAGAAAAATAACGAAAACCACCAAAAGAAAAACAAGAAAAAAAGGAAATGCACAATAATCTTGGAGAGCGTGCAATCACCACCTGAGACAAGAAATGTACCATCATGCGACGTTGATTTGTATCTTCACATAGAAACTTACCATTATGTAGAGATAGAGGAGTTTTTGCATCTAGTAGTAAAGATTGAGAAGCCACTGAGGAAGAAAGACAAAATACTCCAAAAGTCCGATAACTCATATAACTATTGGCTGGAAGCTAATTGATTTGACAAACCGAACATGTGACACAAAACTGAGCAGAAGGTGGAGGCTTCATGACCCACACTGTCGGCTCCTATTGAGACACCTCTATGAAACCGCGATATTCACTTTTCAAGTGCCAAAGTCGAGGACACTTTGCTCGGGATTGTCTGAGTAAGAAGGTCATGATCATATGAGCTGATGGAGGATACGAGATGTCGTCCGAAGATAAAGACCCACCTAATTAGAGGAATATATCTAATTCAGATGAAGAGTTTGATAAGTACGAGGCTGTAAAGGGCAAATTATTAGTACTATGACGAGCTTCAAAATCTACAAGCTAAAGACGAAGCCATCGTACAAAGGAAAAACATCTTCTCGACGCGTGGGGTTGTCTAGAACAAGGTGTGTAGTGTCATTTTGGATGGAGACAGTTGAACGAATGTGGCTAGCGCGTCAATTGTGAAGAAATTAGGATTGAATACCACAAAGCATCCCAAGCGCTACAAGTTGCAATGGCTGAACGACAGTGGCCAAACCAAGGTCCATTTTCAAGTGAAGGTTGAGCTTAGCATTGGGAAGTACAAAGATGAGGTGTTGTGTGATGTCGTTCCAATGCAAGCGGGTCACCTATTGTTGGAACGACCATGATAGTTAGTATTTCTTTGATTTCAAAGGACGACAAGGTCGCCTAGCTCGACTCACACCCAAGGAGGTATTCCACGAACAAGTACGGTTACTAAAAAATAAGAAGAGGAACATTCATATGAGTAACCATAAGGTAGTTCACAAAAAGAGTGAGGTCTTAAGAGAAACCAAGACATATGCCTTTGAGAGACAACCCGTGAGCACAACCTTTCTTTTGATGTGAGTTCAAAAAGCATTGGCATTCAAACCAGCTTATGTTTGTATTGTTTTTCAAGAGTTATATTTCACTAATGAGCACAGCTCTCTTAGTTACCTTCTTTTGTAACCGAGTTATTGTAGGATTTTGAGGATGTTTTTCCCGACAAAACACCCAACGACCTATCTTTAGTAAGTGGGATTAAGCACCAAATTGCATTCATTCCTAGTGCGATCATCCCAAACTGGCAAGCTATTGAACCAATCCCGAGGAGATGAAGGAGCACGAAAGAAAAGTCCATAATTTACCGAAGGGCACTTTTCAAGAATTCGTTCGTTGATGGTGGATGATAGTGGTGAAAGTGGAGGATCTCTTGACTGGCCTTCGTCTATTGTGTCACTTTGTACCCCTTGTCTAGCATAAGGGCACTCTTTAAGAATTCGTCAATTGACGGTGGATGATAGAGCTGGAAGGTGGAGAATCTCTTGACTGGCCTAAGGGCACTCTTCAAGAGAGTTTCGTCCGCCGATGGTGGATGATAGGGGTTGACGGTGGGGGCTAAAATCTCACGAGACAAAGTAGCTTCATGAGGGAAAGAAAGGTGGATAAAAGGTATTTGAGGGTGGCGCGAAGGACACCACAAAAGGCGCAGAAGCCTCTTGATACATTCCAATGTGACTTCAATTGTTCCTAGAACAATCTGAAGACACCATGACTTCACTTGTTCCCATAACAAGTTGAAGACATTGTGTTCTTGATAAGGATCAAGAAAACAAAGGGGTTTGTTGATACACGTCTCGGGGTGGGATCTCAGGACACGTACCAAAAATCCATTTGATCTCGATCTCTCGAGTAAGATTTGTTGTGTGAAGGTTGATTTTGTGGCTTGCCTAAGGGCACTCTTCAAGAATTCGTCCGTTGACGGTGGATGATAGTGGTAGAAGGGGGAGGATCTCTTGACTGGCCTAAGGGAACTCTTCAAGAGAGTTCATCCGTTGTGTCAATGAGGACCTCCTGACTGGCCTAATGGAACTCTTCACGAATTCGTCAATTGAAGGTAGATGATAGAGGTGGAAGGTGGAGAATCTCTTGACTCGCCTAAGGGAACTTTTCAAGAGAGTTTCATCCGATGATGGTGGATGATAGGGGTTGACGGTGAAGGGGGGATATAATCTCATGAGACAAAGTAGCTTCATGAGGGGAAGAAAGGTGGATAAAAGGTGTTTGAGGGTGGAGCGAAGGACACCACAAGAGGTGCGAAAGCCTATTGATACAGTCTGATGTGACTTTAGTTGTTCCCAGAACAATCTGAAGACACCATGACTTCACTTGTTCCCGTAAAAAGTTGAAGAAATCGTGTTCTTGATAACGATCAAGAAAATAAAGGGGTTTATATCTTATCAATTCTCCTCATGTATTACAAATGGGGTGGAGTCCTTTATATAGGAAAGGCTCCATATCATAACAAGGAAAATAATTAAATACATGATTACGAATTTAATCTACTCGCCATTTTGGAAAGATTTTCAAGTCACTGGGAATCTTCGAAGGAGGAAAGTAGATGATTCGGTAGGATATGACCGACTTGAGAAGATTTCCTAGCCCTTTGAGGTCTTCAGAAAAGGAAAGTAGATAACCTGGTGGAATAAGATCAGCTTTGGCTAATTTTTTCTAGATATGAAATAAATATAAGATATTTATTTCTCGTTGTTCCTTATCCGTGTAACTTAAGCCCTTCAATGAAGTGGAACTGCCAATAACCTCATCATTCCCTCCCCATTACGAGTGATCCACCCTTGAATTGTAACAATTAGGCACTCCACAGTGAAAGGTAATTTCTCTTTCTTCTATTTTTCTTTTTTTTTCGTTATGATAGAAGTGTACCTTTGGTCCTTGAACTGGGCTCTGATACCAAAATGATACACGCCTCGGGATGGGATCTCAAGACGGGTACGAAGAATCTGTTTGATCTCGATCTCTTGAGTAAGATTTGTTGTGTGAAGGTTGATTTTGTGGCTGGTCTAAGGGCACTCTTCAAGAATTTGTCCATTGACGATGGATTATAGTGGTGGAAGATGGAGAATCTCTTGACTAACCTAAGGGAATTCTTCAAGAGAGTTCGTCTGTTGTGTCAATGAGGAACTCTCGATTGGTCTGAGGGAACTCTTCAAGAATTCATCAATTGACAGTGGATGATAGAGGTGGAAGGTGGAGAATCTCTTGACTGACCTAAGGGCACCCTTCAAGAGAGTTTCGTACATCAATATGCCATTCGTGGAAGCGCTCCAAAAGATGCCTAAGCGAGCAAACTATTTTAAAGAGGTTCTTTCCAAGGAGAAGCGCATCGAAAAGAGTGAGACAGTAGCACTCATCGAGGAATGCAGTGCCATTCTCCAAAACAAACTACCACCAAATTTAAAAGACCCCGAAAGCTTCTCCATCCCATGCACCATAGAAGACATTGACATCAACAAAGCTTTGTGCGATTTGGGAGCAAGCGTGAGCATAATGCCACATTCGGTTTATAAGCGGGTGAACTTCGGAAATCTCAAACCTACGAAGATGTGTTATGGCTAGCTGATCGTTCGGTGAGGTATCCGATGGGAATATTTGAAAACATTCCCACCAAGGTAGGTAGTATTTGCATTCCCACTGATTTTGTTGTACTTGATATCGAGGAAGATGCTAACGTGCATATAATTCTTTGAAGACCATTCTTAGCTACCGCAGGTGCAAAGATTGATGTACAACAATGGAGGCTCTCTCTATGTGTCGGTGCCAAGAGAATTGAATTCCATTTTTCCAGCCCCAAGGAGGCATGCCATAGAGTTGATGTGCTAGACAAGTCGACAAATGACACGTTAAATCGAGTAAGTACTTCTGATCGTTTTGAGAGAGGGTTAACGCAAGTTTACAATGCTGCAGGACTTACCAATGAAGGGGCCAAGGTCTACACGAAATTCGTGAGTGCCATTGAGGCACTTCAAGATGCTCCTCATCAGAAGACGCCACACGAAACGCTGACTGATTTTGCGGTAGAGAAGGCGTCTAAGCTGCAGCTTGAACATCTTCCTTCCTCTATTTGGCATGAGATGCGAAAGCCACCAATTCGTCTCAAGAAGCGTAGGACAATGACCCCTTCAAAATGTATGTGCTGGATACCTAAGGAGGATAACCGCGAAACCTCCATCAACAATCAAAGGAGGCTGCACCAATGTTTGGAAGAGAAAGGAGCATCGAAGGCAATGTGCGGTGAGAAAGGAAACCAAGCTGAAAGATGGTACAATACAAAGACCATACCTCACGACTTTCGGCCGGGTGATATTGTTCTACTTTGTGATTCTCGTTTTAATTCTTTCACGGGCAGATTACATTTCCATTGTGATGGTCCATTTCAGGTACGAGAACTCTTCACAAATGGAGAGGTAGAACTATGGAGTGATTCGAGCGGGACATTCAAGGCAAATGGGAAGCGTTTAAAGCTACATCAAACCGCTTAACGGATTCGAAAGCGGAAACTCCATCTCCCTATTCAATCCATACATCGCACGCACATGAAGTATGGAGACGTCAAGCTTAACGACGTTAAACAAGCGCTTTCTGGGAGGCAACCCAACATTTTGTTTTTCTTTGGATTTGTATTTCGGACTTGGTTTATTTTGGAAAAAAAACATAAAAACATAAAAAGAAGAACACCTACAATCGTGACTTAACCTTCCTATCCTCCAGCGGAGCTTCACGTCGAGGACGCCGTTCAATTAAAGTCTGGGGGGAGTAGCTCACGTTTGTCAAGTGATATCGTTTCATTTTTCTTTGTTTTTGTAGTTCTTAGATAAGTTTAGTTTTTTTTTAGTTGGAGTCGTCCTAGGCACTTGTCCGGCGCCACGTTTTGAGATGAACCTTGAACCTAGGATGCTTAAGAAGTTGGCCTTTTCCGTGATATCTTGCATGTTAGAGCTTATTAGATGGTTGAGGAACGAGTGGGCCGTAAGTCTTTGGGAATCCTAGTGTTAATTATAGGAATTTTAGATGAGTTTTCTAAGTTAGTTTCTTGTTCATTCTCTCTATCCAAGTGATTATACTTCATACTGATGATGCTTTATTTCTTTTTCATGATGATGATTTGATCGCATGAGTTGAGCTTGTTTTGCAGAAAATAAGAGCGCACACTAACACTCCGCTATCGATAGAAGTAATGCCTCAAAGCATGATCTAAAATCAATATGAGTGCATCAACCTTGATCTAAGTGGTGGGTTGGCGATCATCTATCTATGTCCTAAGAGCAAAGCGCATAAAAACGCCATCTACTCCGTTGCACTCTTCAACGAGGAGCAAGAGTATATTGTCATCGGTAGCTTGGGTCTAAGTAGAAGTCGAATCCCTTCAAATCCGATGTCCTAGAAGCCTAGTGTGTTCGTAAAAATCAAAATAAAAAAATGGACTGGAAGAATAAAGAAGCTCGAGAATAAAACAAGTATCCTCTTTGATTATGTGATTAGTATTTGTTTGAAGTCTCGTTTGGTAGAGAGAGTTACGGTTTCTTACTTAGTTCGTCTTTGATTTACTTTCTTATAGGTAGCCATGGTGAACCTAAGATGAAGACTGAAAGTTATTAGACCAAAATTTTCTCTAACTTGTTTGGTTGATCGATTAGGTTTTCTTTAGCGGTATTTCTAGGGAAAAGGGAATTCTCACATTTTATATCTGCCACGTGTTCCATGTTTACGTTTGTTTAGGGACAAGCAAACATTTAAGTCTGGGGGATTTTGATCATCTCATTTCTGTACATGATTCTCGCATGATTTAAGATATGTTTATGACGATAGTTGCGATGTTTACGTGTGATTTTGCATCCGTTTTACTTTTTTTTCGTGTTTTCATGTTCTTATAAATATTTATGCGTATTTGGTTCGTTTCGGAGCTAAAGAACATACACGAGACAAAGTTCGAGCATAAGAGATTATAACGGAGAAAACGGGACGAGAAATGGGCAAGGAATGCAACTTGACATGAGGAGATAAGGCCCCCCGCGGGGTGTCCTCCCTAGCCTGCGCGGGGCATGCCTATAACAACTTCCCTAAAATGTCTCCAACGGGGAATTTGTATAAAAAGGGATTCCAAATTGAGTTCAGAAGGAAGCAAACATAGAGGAGAACCCTAGGAGGGTACAAAGCATCCATCAATCCATTCAAGAGTCGTCTTTGATGGGAGACACAACAAGGAGTCGTAAATTGATTCGGGATCATCTCTCATTTGATATTTCTATACTCCTTACTCTACTTATTTCGTTTATGATGTTTAGACTCATGATTTAGTAGTAGATTTGTTCTAGGAGAAGGGATTAGCCCATGGCTATCCCGGAACCTTCGTTGATTTATTTATGAATGCATCTCCCCATTTCGTTTATCTATTCTTTGTCTAAGCGCTTATTGTCTTGTGTTTACAAAGGCCATGTAAATGCATGTGTTAAGGATTAGGAGAAGGACTGAAAGATGAATTCTAGTCCTAGAAGATCAGGCTTATAACAACCGAGACTAGGTCACGAAAGTAGGGTAGTAACGGTTGAGGGTTGAATCGGGCGAATCATGAATCATAATAGGGTTTAGTTGGGGCGTCAGCCACGAAAGTAGGGGATGACTCAATATAGCCACGTTTCTATGCCTCTAGAGAGGGTAGGTTCTACATTAGGATCGTCCGTCTTAGATATCTTGATAGGGAATGCACGATTAGATAGATCGGAGATAGGTTTTGTAGGCTATGCGGTGAAACCGGATTCTATGACGTTTGTCTCTTTGTTTAGGGGTCATTTATCCACTGCATCATCATCATACTTGCATCTTATCATCCTTATTTCTTCATAGCAAGCATTGATTCTACTTTTGATTCTTAGATCGTGTTACATCAGTCCTCGTGGGATCGACACCTTAACTACTACACTTGTGTTGTGCACTTGTAGATAGTCTTAGGTTAACTTGTTTAACTGGACACGCATCACTCACACAACCTTTCGAGGGAGGAGAAATGTTATTTCTAACTAATATGTAGTATTTGCTCAAGAATATGAGAATGATATTGGGTTGACGGAAGATGATGTCATTGACGGACGTCAAGCATTCAAAAAGTTAAATATCACAAGTTACTTGTTCCCTAAAGGGAAAGATTAAGTCCATGGAGGAAAAAGGCATTTGGTATCTTGCCCCTTTGCAAGAACGTACAAAACTCGTAGGATGAAAATTCCTAATGTGGAAAGGTATAAAGCATGTCTACTCTCTAAATAATTTACTCAAAACAAAGGCATAGACTCCAAAGATACTTTTTTTAGTTTCATTAAAATACTCTATTAGAATATTGATGGCACAAACAACTCATTATGATTTAGATTTGCAGTAGATGGATGTTAAGAAAACATTTCTTAGTGGAGACCTTGAATAGAAGATTCATATGATGCAACCAGAACATATTGTGGTCAAATATTTAAATAAAATGGTTTGGAAATTAATGAACTCCATCTATTGTTTTAAAGCAAATTTCTCGTCGATGGTATAACGAAATTTCATCATGTAATTGACTCATATGGTTTTGATGTGAATCGAGTAGATGTTTATACCACAACATTAGTAGGATAAACTCTATCATGATAATTCTTTACGTGGATGAGATTCTTATTGCTACTAACAATGTAAGTTTTATGCACAAGACCAAGGAACTTTTTTCGAAGCAATTCAAGATGAAAAATCTTGGTAATACCTCTTTAATCTTTGGTATAATATACTTCAAGATAACTCTTGGAGTATATTTGGTTCATCATTAAAGATTTACATCAATAAATTTCTAGAAGGATATAAATGTGTACATACCCCTATTAATAAGGGTAATAAATTCAGTCATAGTTCGTACCTAAAGACTGAAGTGGGGATTTAAGAAATGAGGAAGATTCTTTAAGCTTTGACTGTATGGAGTCTAATGTATGTACAAGTATGCACTCAATTGAATTGGCCTACATTGTTGGTGTTGAAAGAAGATACTTAAGAAATCCGAGGATTCATCATTGGAAAGCAACCAAATGGGTAATGCGATATCTTCAAAAATAAAGGATTTATGCTCGTGTGCAGACAATCAAACGAGCTCAAGATCATCATTATTATAATTTAGATAATGTTAGGTGATCATCTCGTTTTGTACACGATTCTCGCATGGTTTTAGAGACGTTTATGACAATAGTTGCGAAGTTTACATGTGAATTTGTATTCGTTTTACTCGTTTCCGTGTTTCCGTGTTCTTATAGGTTTTAATGTGTACGATTCATTTTGGAGCTAAGGAACATATACGGGATGAAATACGACATTGAAGGTCACAGCGGATCCAAGGGGACGAGAAATGAAACAGTCATGGCCAAGCACACAACTCAGCACGATCGAGCATGCATCAAAGGACACAGCCCGGTCGCGCATGGTCAACTTGACGACCGAACTCTCACCATAATCAAGTGCATGATCGGGCATGACATCATGCACGGTCAGGCTTTTTTGCCATTCTAAGCCCAAGAGAAAAGCACGAACCGGGCATGCCAAGTGCACGGTCGGGCACTCTCTTGTTCCACCAAGCACGGTCGGGCTATCTATGGTGAACAGTCGGGCGTTTCATGGAAATTCATCCTCGTAACTTTTGCACGGGTCGGGCATTCCAAGAGCACGGTCGAGCACCCTTCCTTGAAGGCAGCACGGTCGGCTATCCATCTAGTACAGTCGGTCATCATTGGAAAACGACTTGTCTATATTCACGGATGAAGCATGCCCGATCGAGCATGATATAGAGCACGGTCGGGCATGACTTTGTAAAATGACCTACCGAAGAATTTGGTGGAAATGAGTCGGCTAAGAGCTTGGTTTTGAAATTATAAAACGTCAAGGGCATCATTATCCAACCATCATCCAGAATACACCATTCACAGCAACCATTCCATCCAAGAGCTCTCTTGACGGTAGACACGCAAGGAGTCGGAAATTGATTCGATATCATCACTCGTTTGATATTTTTATGCTCCTTACTCTACTTATTTCATTTATGGTGTTTAGACTCATGTTCGAGTAGTAGATTTTTCTATGAGAAGGGATTAGACCATGGCTATCCCGGAACCATCTTTGATTTGTTTATGAATGTGTTTCCCCATTTTGTTTATCTATTTTTTGTTTGAGCACTTTTTGTCTTGTATTTACAAAGGTCACGTAGGAGAATTCTAATCCTAGAAGATCAGGCTTAGAACAACCGAGATTAGGTCAAAAAAGTAGGGTAGTAATGATCGAGGGTTGAGTCGGGCGAATCATGAATCGTAATGAGGTTTAGTTGGGGTGTCAGCCATGAAAGTAGGGGATGACTCAATCGAACCACATTTCTATGCCTTGAGAGAGGGTAGGATCTATATGAGGATCGTCCGTCTTAGATATCTTGATAGGGAATGCACGATTAGATAGATCGGAGATAGGTTTCGGAAGCTATGCGGTGAAACCGGATTTCTAGAACATTTGTCTCTTTGTTTAGAACTCGCTATTCCACTGCATATTCATCATTGCATTTCATCATCCTTATTTCACCGTAGCAAGCATTGATTCGAGTGTTATTCTTAGACCGTATTACGTAAGTCCTCGTGGGATCGAAACCTTAAGTATTACACACGTGTCGTGCACTTGCGGATAGTTTTAGGTTAACTTGTTTAACTTACACACATCAAGTTTTTTTGTGCCATTGCCGGGGACTAATATTCAACACGCCTTATTTTCAGATTTAAAATCATACTTGTTTTTGTTTTATTTTGTTTTTATTTTCCTTTTTGTACTTTCTACTAATTCTCTTTACTTGTCCTTTGTAGGTGCATGACCGGATCTCAAGGTAATTCGAGTTTACATCGTATCGACCCCAAGATTGAGAGAACGATTATACCAAAAACAATTCATGGGCAAAAATCACGAAGACCCTCATCAACACCTATGAGACTTCCTAGAGCTTTCAAGCACATTCAAAATACATGGAGTCTCGGAAGATGTGATTTTGTTGCGTCTCTTCCCCTTCTCCATTGGGGGACAAGCGAAAACGTAGCTACAATCTCTTTTCGTTGGTTCGATCCCTACATGGGATCAGCTTTGCACGACATTCCTATCACGGTTTTTCCCTCCGAACAAGACAATTCAAATGAGAGGAGAAATCAACATGTTTAGATGCCGAGAGGGAGAGACATTATATGAAGCGTGGGGGAGATTCAAGGACCTTTTGCAAATGTGTCCTCATCACGGTCTAGAGCAGTGGTTCGTGATCCAAACATTCTACAATGGGATTGCGAAGGAGCATAAAATAACATTAGACAACACTGCTCGAGGATCATTCATGGACTTAAGCGTAGAGGAGGCATGCGAGCTTATTGACAATCTTGACATGAACCACACCATGTGGTATACACCAAGAAGTATGCCAAACAAGACACGAGATCATTACGAGGTTAATCAAAGAAGTGTGATGGGCAATGCGGTGAATGCCATGTATTGTGCAAATTATGGAGATACGAATCATATGGCTTACCAATGCACAATGCAAGAAGGCATGGAGCAAATGAACTACGCCCAACAGCAAGGCAACACACAATTCAGGAACACCTACAACCCGAATTGGAGGAACCACCCGAATCTCTTGTATCGCATGACCCAACCGGTGAAGTATTTGGGTTTCCAACAAAAGCAATAACCATACCAGCAACCGCAGCCATTCCAGCAAGCTCCTCAACTTACTCAAGCTCCTTCGTCAAGCCTTGAGGCAGTGATGCTCGTTCATCAAGCAGCAACAATCGACTCAAGAAAAATTCAATGCGAAAATGGGAGTAGTGATGAATGAACTCAAAAATCAAGTGGGGACTGTGATCAATGAGCTGAAAACTCAAATGGACTCCTTGAGCACGCATGTGAAGATGCTAGAAAACTCTGTTGTGTAGCAGGCTACATCATCTTCTTGGAGTCCCGGAATGCTACCCGGAAAGCCCGATCTCAATCCGTAAGAGTACGTAAACGCCATCACTTTGCGCAGCGAGGATACGATCGAGAACTCACCTCCAAAGTGCAAGAGAAGGTTTCTGGAAATTCAATGGACAAAGGAGAGGGCAGAATTGCGATCATGGAAGGGTATGGGCCTGATTAGAGAAGCCATATATTGCTCCGCTGGCATACGTACCTCCTATACCATTTCCTGGACGCTTGGTGAGCAGCAAGAATCGAGAGAGTGTGACCAAATTCTTCCGAACCTCAAAGAGCTCGACATCAACATGTCGTTCATGGAAGCCCTCCAAAAGAAGTATAATCAAGCAAATTACCTTAAGGAGGTTCTTTCCAAGGAGAACGTATCAAAGAGAGTGAGACGGTAGCACTCACCGAGGAATGCAGCGTCATTCTCCAAAACAAGCTGCCCCCGAAGTTGAAGGACCCCAGAAGCTTCTTTATCCCATGCACCATAGGAGACATTGATATTGACAAAGCTTTGTCCGATTTGGGAGCAAGCGTGAGCCTAATGCCACATTCGGTCTATAGCGGATAAACTTTGGAGCTATCAAACCTACCAAGATGTGTCTACGATTAGCGGATCATTTGGTAAGGTATCCGATGAGAATTGTCAAAAACGTTCCCACCAAGGTAGGTAGTATTTGCATTCCCACTGATTTTGTTGTACATGATATTGAAGAAGATGCTAAGGTGCCTATAATTCTTGGTAGACCATTTTTAGCTACTGTAGGAGCGAAGATAGATGTAGAACAAGGGAAGCTCTCTCTATGTGTTGGTGACGAGAAGATTGAATTCCATTTGTCCAGCCCCAAGGAGTCATGCTATAGAGTTGATGTGCTGGAGAGTCGACGAATGACATGTTTGATCGAGTAAGTATTTCTGATCCTTTTGAGAGAGGGCTAACGAAAGTTTGCAATGCTAAAGGACTTACCAAAGAAGGAGCCAAGGTCTATACTAAATTTGTCAGTGCCATTGAGGCACTGCAAGACGCCCCACATGAGAAGACGCCACACAAAACACTCACTGATTTTGCGGTAAAGAAGGTGTCTAGGCTTCAGTTCGAACATCTTCCTTCTTCTCTTCGGCACGAGACGTGAAAGCCACTCATTCGTCTCAAGAAGCATAGGAGAGTGAGGCATTTGATTGTCTATTCACAGAATGCTTGAGGAGGACAGCCGCGACTAGGTCATGAAAGTAGGGTAATAACGGTTGAGGGTTGAATCGGGAGAATCATGAATCGTAATGGGGTTTAGTTGGGGTGTCAGCCACGAAAGTAGGGGTTGGCTCAATGGAACCACGTTCCTATACCTTGTGAGAGGGTAGGATCTACATTAGAATCGTTCGTCTTAGATATCTTGATAGGGAATGCATGATTAGATAGATCGGAGATAGGTTTTGGAAGCTATACGGTGAAACCGGATTCCTAGAACGTTTGTCTCTTTGTTTAGAACTCGCTATTCCACTGCATATTCATCATTGCATCTCATCATCCTTATTTCATCGCATCAAGAATTAATTTGAGTTTGATTCTTAGACCGTGTTGCATTAGTCCTCGTGGGATCTATACTTTAATTACTACACACGTGTTGTGCACTTGCGGGTAGTTTTAGGTTAACTTGTTTAACTTGACACACATCATTAGGTGCCTCGATAGTCTATGATCCACTTCAGATTTTGTATTCATTCTCGTTGGTGGAGCTATTTCTTGGAACAATGTAAGCAGACGCTCTTGGTATTGTACATAATGGAGGCGGAGTATGTATCATGTTATGAGGCATATAATCAAGCTTTATGGTTGCACAAATTGTCACATGGATGTATATCATGAGGGTGTAGATAGAACACTAAAGATTTATTTTGACACTCATTGTGACTTCTTATACTCTAACAATAACAAGAGCCTTACGAGGTCAAAGCGTATTGATATTAAGGATCACTTTGTATGATTTAGTTTAAATTTATCTAAAAAAGATAGGACTAATTGGAGATAAACATGTATTGATCAGTTTACGTGAAATCTTTATGCCATGCATCCACATTCAGGTTTGTATCATTCTTCTGTATTAGCAGCATTGATATATGTGGGTCTAGCTATGTTAAGGTATGGCAAAATCTTGGTTCGTCATTGATATGGTTGACGGACGAGATCAATGTCAAGATTGGTTTAATGAAAACAACTTAATGAGTGCTCTGAAGGTTATTCCATAGTTTTATCATCACATATGCGGTCGAAATGGGAGTATTCTAAGTTTCTTTAATACATCTTATATTTGTGAACCAATATATGAATAATTAAAGAACAAGTGTTGTCATTCGGTTTAATCCAAATTAAATAAGATCATCTTTGATTTTAATTGATCAAAATTAAACGATTGTTAACAATTATGCATAGAAACTTTTGAGTGTTGTTTATATTTCAATCTGAGAGAAATTAAATGACGCAATTGAGAACTAGATTATTAACCAGTTATACGTGGATTATTTTCCTTTGTTCAAGTGTATATAAATATATATATTTATACAAGATTTTTTTATGGATTATGACTTCATTTTTACATGAGCACATAATTTGTTTTATAGAGGAATCTTTCAATTTTCATACACATTATACACTACAAGAAAATTCAGATTTCGGGACTGAATTTGCGGACTGAGTAATCCGTCCCTAAATTTAGTGACGGATTAGGGACTACTTAAGGACGAAAAAATAAATTCGTCCCTAATCCGTCCTCAAATTTGCAGACCGCAAAGTAGTCCTTAAGTCGTCCGTAATTCGGGACGGATTCGGGACTATTTTCAAGGTGGTCCGCAAATTGCGGACCGTTTCTATCCCAGTCCGCAATTGGCGGACGACTGAGCAGCCCGTCCGCAAATTGCGGACCATTTAGGGACGCTCTAGTAGTCCGTACGGAATTTACCGACGGATACACAAACCGTCCGCAAATTCTGGATGTGTACGGGACGGTTCATCAGGAAATATTCATCTCAGTCCGCAATCCGTCCAGAATCGGTCTTAAAATTTTCTATTTAATCACTCATCATCTACCCGTTTTTCACACACAAAACTCATATATTCCTCTTTATATCTTGTTATTGTTTGTGATTATAATGGCATCGTCGTCGAGATCAAATATTTTCGTTTCGAGACAGTGGATGTATAGAAGAATTGATCCGGAAACTCAAAGTGTATCGAAGGAGTTTGTAGAAGGCCTTACACAGTTTATGACGGTGGCGACAAATCAACAAGTTTATAGAACAACGGTAAGTTGGTTTGTCCATGCGTAAAATGCAAAAGTGAAAAATTCGTTAATGAGAAAACCGTTTGGAATCATCTCTATTTAAGAGGGTTTACTCCAAATTATTTTATTTGGTTATCTCATGGAGAGAATTTTGCACCACAACCCAGTAATGTTGTGGAAAATTTTAGTAGAGGTATCGTAAATCATGAAGTGTCTCAGACTTTTCAAGATGTAGAAAACCCTTATGTAGAAATGGTGCAAAATGCATTCGTTGAAAGAAACGAAGATGAAAATATTGAAGAAGATCCGAATGAAGAAGCAAAAACTTTTTTTGAAATGTTAGAAAGTGCTAGGCATCCACTCTATGATGGTTGTAGAAGTGGTCTATCACGGTTGTCTTTATATGCACGGTTAATGAATTTGAAGACAGAAAATAATCTTTCTCAGAATTGCATGGATTCTATATCGCAATTTGTAAGAGATTATTTGCCCAAAGATAATAATGCAGTCGAGTCATATTATGAAACAAAGAAGATTGATGAGATTATTGGGTTTATTGCCGTATCAAAAGATTGATGTTTGCCAAGACAACTGTATGAATTTCTAGAAAGAAACTTCGGACTTGATCAATTGTCGATTTTGTGGAAAAGATCGATTTTATTTGACAAGAAATGGAAAATCGGTTATGTTTCGTCGTATGTGGTATTTACCAATTACAGATAGGATAAAAAGATTGTATCAATCGGAGAAGACCGCAAACGACATGAGATGGCGTGCCGAGCATTCAAGTCCTAACGAAGAAATCTGTCATCCCTCAATTGGTGAGGCATGGAAACACTTTAACAAGGTATATCCTGATTTTGCAGCTAAGAGTTGAAATGTTTATTTAGGCCTTTGCACTGATGGTTTTAATTCATTCGGGATGTCTGGGAGAAATTATTCGTTGTGGCCAGTTATTATGACACCGTATAATTTACCACCAGATATGTGCATGAAGCGTGAGTTTTTGTTCTTAACAATATTTATTCCCGGGCCTAATCATCCGAAAAGAAGTTTGGATATATTTCTTCAACCACTAATTGAAGAATTGAATGAATTATGGAAGGGAGTTCCAACGTACGACGTCGAGACGACAAAATTTTATATTACGAAGTGCTCTAATGCGGACAATAAGTGATTTTCCAGCTTATGGTATGCTATCTAGGTGGACAACGCATGGTCGATTGGCTTGTCCATATTGCATGGAGGAAACAGATGCTTTTCAGTTGAAGTATGGACGAAAGACGAGTTGGTTTGATTGTCATCGCCGGTTTCTTCCTTCTGATGATACATTACGACGCAACAAGAGGAATTTCAGAAGGAATATTGTTGTACGGAAATCTCCTCCTCCAATTTTGACCGGCGAAAAGATATTGTATGAACGACTTCTCGCTTTGGGTATTCCTAGGAGTATAGATTGTGGAGGAAACAATCATCCGAGAATTGATGGTTATGGAATTACCCATAATTGGTACAAGAAGAGCATATGTTGGGATCTTCCGTATTGGAAAAATCTGAATGTTACAGGAAAAACGAAGGATAACATTAAATCACGGAAGGATCTCGCAGAGTATTACTCACGGAAGTGGAGATGGTAAAGCTCCAATTCCGATATTCAGATTGTCTAATGAGGAAAAATATAAATTGTTGAATTGGTTGAAGGAAGACGTGAAATTTCCTGATGGTTATGCATCTAACATCGGAAGGTGCATCGATATTCATGGAGGAAAGTTCTCAGGGATGAAAAGTCACGATTGTCATGTATTAATGCAACGACTACTTCCCATATGTTTTTTCTGAATTGATGGACAAGCATGCACACGAAGCAATTGGAGATAACATGATTAATTTATATAGTATAATTAGTGATTAATAATTTATAGAAATATTAATTGTAAAATAAACTAATTAATATACTTGAATTTTCAGGTATTGGCATATTTTTCCGGGATTTATGTGCGAGAAACTTAAGTGTGGATGTGGTTTGAAGACTTAAAAGTAACATTTTTACAGTACTATGCAATTTGGAGAAGATTTTCCCACCATCATTCTTTGATGTTATGGAGCATCTGACAGTTCATCTACCACACGAAGCTGCATTAGGAGGTCCAGTTCAATTTCATTGGATGTATAAGACTTAAAAGTAACATTTTTACAGTACTATGCAATTTGGAGAAGATTTTCCCACCATCATTCTTTGATGTTATGGAGCATCTGACAGTTCATCTACCACACGAAGCCGCATTAGGAGGTCCAGTTCAATTTCGTTGGATGTATCCATTGGAGCGATTTATATTCCATTTGAAGAAAAAGGCCAAACAAAAAAGCTCGTCCAGAGGGTTCAATTGTTGAACAATACGTGAATGAGGAGATATCGTTCTTCACTTCTTACTACTTCGAACCACATGTTCAAACGCGAAGTAGAAATCCAGACAGATGTTTTGATGGTGGTGTGACATTTTCATATTCAATACTAGATGTTCCAGATATTTTTTTGCGGCGTGGGTCGAACAGCTGGTAAGGCGAAAGAGATATGGCTATCACAACGAGATCTACACAACGCACATACGTATGTTTTACTCAATTGTGAATATCTACGACCTTTTGAAAGGTAATATCCTATAAATATATAGATTCAATTGCGTATGCGTATTTTATTTGTAATATTAACATAATGTTTCTGACATTATTCAGGATGTTCAATGATGTATGGAAGAATACATACATGAATATTAATGAATCTCAACTCCAAGAGCTTGAAAAAAGAGATTTCTCCACATGGATAAGACAATATGTAAGTAAATGATAAATATATATTATTGTTAAAGGAAGAGATTTCTCCAAAGGGATAAGACGTTTATATCGATGATTGTTTTCATTATGCAGATTGAGATTGGCAATCACCCGTTATGGCTACGCGATCTTGTTAAAGGATCAACTCTAAAAGTTACGAGTTTGGCCATGTATTTTACACGTGGTTACCACTTTCATACTTACGAGTACGGAACATTGAAGTCAACTATGAACTACAGTGTAGTGTGAAAGGTGAAAGCTATTGTGAATCGACCGACGAACCAAACTTTTATGGGATTTTGAAAGACATTTTGCAATTGGAATTTCCAGGTATTAATAATAATAATCCAAAAAATTTCCTTTCGATACCACGTTTGTTATATTTTGACTTATATTTGCCATTTTTTGTAGGTTACGTCGGTTTAAGAGTGATGTTATTCCGATATGATTGGTTCGATCCAATAAACGGGCGCGGAACAAGAATAAACAAATTAGGTGTTGTAGAAATTAATTCTACAAGAAGATATGCAAAATACGAGCCTTTTATTCTAAGATATGCTGAGCCATTTATTCTTGCGTCACAAGCCGATCAAGTTTGTTATGTTTCATATCCACATATCAGACGATCTTGCTATTGATGCAATTGAAGCATTGGCACATGGTGAAGTCGAAGAAATTAATGATGAAATGACAGAAGGAAACGAAGAAGATGAATAATTTTAATTTAATTCAGAATCTGAAGAATCGACAGAAGAATTATGTGATTCTGAATCAAATTCGGCGTTTAAATTGTTATTTTTATCTTTATATTGTATTAACGAATATATATATATAATGTTTTATGAATGAATTGTTCTATCGATGAAAACCCGTCCCTAGGGCGAAACCCGTCCCTAGGTCAAAACCCGACCCTCGGGTCGAAACCCGACCCTTCGGTCGAATTTCCGGAGGACTTAGGGACCGAGAAGGTCGCCGGTCTGGAAATTCGGGACTGGTCTCGAGCCGCGTCGGTAATTAGTCGCAAATTCCGGTCGTGGCTCGCGACCCGTCCGCAATCACTCCC
>CM071873.1:27156436-27219554 GCA_036759665.1 Gynandropsis gynandra
CTAGGAGTGGTTGAAGAATCAATGAAGGCCGCTTGAGGTACGCTGGAAACTGTCTGGAATTCCCTAAGGGTTGCGCACTGGTCTGCATCGTTTTCTTGGCCCAAATCCTTCTCCAACTGGTCTGTACTCATGTGGTCATGAGTCAAGAAGTCTCCTTGCTGAGGACTACTCAAGAATCCATCGTTTTCTGAGGCTGCAACCTGCTGTGCTCGGGTTGCGCAGAATTCTGCTCTAAGTTCGTCTAACTCGGCACTTGGAATTTCCTTCGCATCCTTCTCATCTAGCAGCTTTGTATAATACTTCACTTCATCGGGATCTTTGTAAAGTCCCTCTCCAGCTGCTAGAAGAGCCATTTCAAGGGAATCCATATTCCCAAACTCCTCTAACACTTCCTCGGCTAATCTCTCCAAGACATCTATATAAAACACCGAATCTACCATACAAGGTTGCCTAAGTGTGTCGTTCAAATTGAACTCCACTTCCTCATCTCCAAACTTTAATGTAAGTCTACCTTCGGCACAATGTATAATAGTCTTAGCCGTATTGAGATTGAGGAAAGCTAGAATGATAGGAATTT
Source organism: Gynandropsis gynandra (assembly GCA_036759665.1). NCBI lineage: Eukaryota > Viridiplantae > Streptophyta > Magnoliopsida > Brassicales > Cleomaceae > Gynandropsis > Gynandropsis gynandra. The sequence continues at coordinate 27,157,014 of CM071873.1, forward strand.
TCTTGTCCTCCTCCATGTCTAGTACAACAAAATCAACCGGGACAAAAAATTTTCCTACTTGCACTTGCACATCTTCAAGTATTCCTTCGGGGATTCTAACACTCCTATCAGCCATGGTGAGTGCCATTCTCGTCGGTCGAAGATCCATCCTACCCTTAAGATCCAACTTCTCATACAAAGACAATGGTAGTACGCTTACGCTTGCTCCAACGTCGATTAGCGCATGGTTTATTTCATAATCTCCAATTTTACAAGGGATTACGAAAATACCTGGATCCGGCATCTTTTTGGGTAGATTTGGCTGTAGCATTGAATTGGTGACCATGACGGTTTCCGTTTCCACGTCCCGCTTGTTCGCAAGCACGTCTTTTAGGAACTTAGCGTAAGAAGGCATCTTCTTTAACGCTTCGTGGAATGGAATCGTTATATGCATCTTCTTCAACATCTCCGCAAATTTTGCGAATTGAGCGTCATCGTTCCTCTTGCGTTGACGTTGAGGAAATGGCAAAGGAGGAGGCCTCGGTTCGTTTGATCAATCAGTCTCTTACGTTGACGTTGTGGGAATGGGAGAGGAGGCGGTCTTGGTTCCGGTTTCACGTATTTCGGCTCTTCCTCTTCCTCGGTTTTCATTTTTCGCTTCTCAACGTAGCTGCCATTTTCCACTGCTGTGCTAGTCACTTCATCCTTCTCAAACATCAAATGAGTGGGCTGATCCACCACTTTGCCACTCCGAAGATATATGGCATTGACGTGTTCACGAGGATTTACTTCCGGCCGCGCCGGTAGAATTCCTTGCGGTCGTGATGATTGTGCAGCGAGTTGTGAGACTTGAGTATCCAAGATCTTAAGATGCGTTTTCACCTCCACAAACTCATTTTTCATCTCTTGATTTTCTGCTCTCATCTCTTCATGACTTGTTCTCAACGCTCTTATATCATTGGCTTGGTTCTTTTGCTCTTGTATGATTTGAGCTAGCATTGATGTGATATCGGGTCTAACTTCTTGTTGCGGAGGAGCAAGCGCACGTGGTTGAAAATTCTGATTTTGGGGCTGCGTCCTCGGCTGGAAATTCTGATTGCGTTGCATCAAACGCGGTTGAAAGTTTCCCGATGCTCGTTGTGCATTGAATGCACCGTCGGAATTCTTGTACGAGAGATTGGGGTGATTCCTCCACTCAGGTGTGTAGGTATTACCCAAAGGTTGGGCGTTGCTCACATAGTTCACCCCTTCGTACCCTTGAATTCCTTGCTCATCCGGCTGCTCATAATATTCTTGCTGATTCATTCCGGACATCATATTGCGGAGCTCATTGAATTCACTTTTCATCTCAGCTCTCATTTCAGCTCTCATTTCCGCTAACTCGGCATATATGGATCGCGTATTATCCACGTTAGCTACTCTCGCTGGAGTGTTGCGATTATACTCTCCGGCGGTTTGATTTCCTTCGTAAGCCATACGATCTATGAGATCCTCGACTTGTGGGAAGGTGAGGTTGCTTAAGGAACCTCCAGCAGCGGCTACGATCAAAATCCTCGTATTGTCCGATAAACCTTGCATGAAGTTGCATATGAGGTAACTTTGATCCATACCGTGATGTGGGCAAAGGCGTTGGTAGCCTTTGAATCGCTCCCATGCTTCGTATAAGCTCTCGGCTGCCCCTTGCACAAATGTGTTGATGTTGTTCTTGGCTAGCTGAGCTTTGTTTTGAGGGAAGAATCTCGTCATAAATTTTTCCTCTAGCTGATCCCATGACGCAATAGAATTCGCTGGTTGCGAATATAGCCAATCTTGTGCTCTATCTTTCACCGAGAACGGGAAAGCAGCTAGCATTATATCCTCATCCGATACCCCATCTCCAGCCCTTATGGTTCGACATAGCATCTTGAAATCAGTGAGATGCTGGTTTGGGTCCTCGGTTGGTCTCCCTCTAAACGCCGCGTTACCAAGCATTTGAATAAATGCCGGTTGAAGCTCTACGCGGGCGTTTCTTCTTGCAATGCAAGATAAGAGCTGCGTGTGCCTAGGGACCGTGTATGATCCATAGGTCAGTGCCGGTTGCACTTGTTGCGCGTTTTGAACGTTCATATCTTGACGTTCGGCCATTAGCTCTTCAACAAACGGTTGTTCAATCACTTCCTCGGTTTGAAAATCCAAATGTGCTTGCGTGTTATCAACTGAATTGCTTGCACTAGCTTTCGATTCTTTCCGTAGTTTTCGGAGCGTTCTATCGATGTCGGGGTCGAAAACTAGATCCGCTTTTCCGGTGTTTCTCATGCACAATTAAGCTGCACAAGAAAAAGAAGACAAACACAAAGATCACGTGAGATACGAGAAGCAAAAGAACTTGACTCTAAACGAAATGACAAACAAAAACACGAAAAAGCAAGAAACAAACAAGACTCCTAAAAACCTAATGTCTAATCTAAAAGTTTCCTAACTCCTAAGCCGTAATCAATTCCCCGGCAACGGCGCCAAAAACTTGATATGCGTTATATCGAGTTATAAAACCTAGACTAACGCTTCCGCAAGAATACGGATCGTGTAGCAACTAGGGTCGAACACAAGGAATTGATGCGACTTCGTAGCTATTGAACTAATTGAATTAGACGTGTGAGGTGACTAAAGTTGTGATTTTGATTGAGCTGAACTAAACTAAATCGAAGAGAATAGACTTTATGACTAGGCACCATGGGTGTCGAGAGTTTGCATAAAAATGTAATGAAGTTCTAAAAGGATAATTGGTCTAAGGTACTATCATGAATTCAGGGAATTCAAGCTCTCCTATAGGAACTGACTGGCGTAGACTTGTCCACTATCTAGCATGCATATGCCAATGTATCCATTGCGCATCTTACATGCATAGACGCATTACGTCTGCTATCCTAATCCCTAGATTTAACCGATTGACCTGGCGTAGATTCTAAACCGGCTAAACCCTAAATCATGGCTTTGTTCCGAAACCTAATGCCCTGGCGTTGGTTTATTAGATTTCTAAGATCATTCAATCAAGTGGCGTACAGGTAGAGAAAGCATTAAGAACAACCATGAAATCTGAAAACATGATAGAAACCAAATTCATTCATTCAAGTGGCGTACAGGTAATGAAAGCATTAAGCATCACCATTCATTAAGCGTAAGACTTCATTACAACGTAGCAAATCTCTCTAACCCATGGCAAGGAATCTACTCAGACATAAATACAGACAAGGAAACACAAGAGAAGTCTAGATTCGACATAGATGTAGAAAGAGATGACTCCCTATTCATAAACCGATGCCTTCGGTAGATTCTTCTCGCTCCCGATCCGTAGATCCGTCGTTTTCTTCCTTCTTCTCCTTGCCCTAATGTCTCCCAATCTCCTCTGATGTGTTCTGGTTCGTCCCCCTCTTTTTAGATCTGATTTTTCCCTTTTAATTTTGCCGATCTAGATCTTAGGAAAGTTTGTTGGAGCGCTGGACCCGAGCGGGCATTCTCTTTACCCGATCGTGCAGGTGACCTACCCGATCGTGCACACACAAATGAGCCCGATCGGGCACCATGCCCGACCGTGTACTTCATCAGCCCGAGTCGTGCAAACTTACGGGGTTTTCTGCCATGAATCAGCCCGAGCGGGCACTCCAAATGCACCCGAGCGGGCACCTATGCCCGAGCATGTCCCTTGAGCACCCGAGTCGTGCAAACCTACGGGGTTGATTGGCATGAACTAGCCCGACCGGGCACTCTCAATCCCCCCGAGCGGGCATGTCTTGAAGTGTAGTTTCCGCTCCTTTCGCTTGGTGTTTGAGTGCTCGCTTCCATCCGTGGCCTTGCATAAGCCGAACCTTGTTACACAGCTTCGTTTTCGGGTTTAGATTGCATAATCACTCGTGTTTCTCTTCAATCCTTCGTTTCCTACACAAAACACGAAATGTGGATAAAGTCTTCGAATATGCTCAATAGATGAATGAAATATAAATAATCTACTCTAAACTAGACCTAAGAATGATATAAAAACTATAACAAATTACGTGTTATCAATGATAAATAAGGATTTCTAATACTAAGGTAGTATTGATTGATGTCTAGATAATGTATTGCTTTGTTTTTATTTACTCTGTGTTTTGTTTTCTTTCCATTTCCAGATTTCTTGAATCAAACTGGGAAGAATGTTCCATATTTCTTTGTGTGTCATCTTAGATTTTCACAGATTGGTTGGGACAAACTTTGATGAATGGTATCATAATTTAAGATTGGTTCTCATGCATGAGAAACTTTTAGATACGAGCAACAAATCGATCAAGCAGACACCCATATAGATGATGTTGATGCCACCAGTACTTAGTTTAAACATTAAGAGGATGTGACCATTGCCAAGTGTATCTACAACTGATGAGTTATAAACTTCGGTGAAAACATTATGGTATGCCCCATCTTTGATAATAGAGCATATTAAGAAGATGTATGGTTCATAGAGTAGGACGACAAGGTATCAACTATCCAAAATTATATTTGAGTTTAGGTTGGTTGTCAACTTGATGGTCGACCTACGCTCTGAAAATAATTGATCTTATAGAATAACTTGAGAAGCGGGATCTTTTTGGGCAAAGAGTTATCTCAACACCTGATCTTATAGCCATTTCTCAAGACATTTTCATAGTTCATTATTAGTTATAACAACAACAAGATGTATCATGACCTATATGAAATCTTGAATTTGTTGATTGATTATGAGAATCAAGCAGTTATAAAGATGTTGTGATGGGACTAGAGTTGTGATGATGGCCTAAAAAGAAGCTCGATGTTGTTAAGTGTGATGTAATCAAATCCAAGATCAAAGAAAGAAAGGTTTGGTCACAATACATTGATAATATCAAAAGTGTATCAGCGAAATTATACCATTGGAAAATCTGTTACAATCTATTGGAAATCTTTCAACAGACGTATGCATGGCATGTTTGTTTAAAAAGACGTGTCTATTTGTAGTGTATGATATACTATTCTATACTAAGAGTCTAGATAAACATTTTTTGCACAATAAATTTGTCCTAGACCTTTAAGGCACAAAGATTATTCGCTAACCTTAAAAAGTGTATTTTTGTACTTACAAACTAGACTTTTAGCATTTCATGGTTAGTAAACATGGAATTTATATCAGCGATGAGAAAATCGTCACGTTCAAAGAATGATTGGTTCAAAATCTGTTACAGAAATGCGAGCTTCCACAGCTTGCAAACATCTACCAACGCTTTGTGAAAAACTTCAACACTATCACGACACCTATAACTGAAGCATAAAAAAGATTGTAACGTTTCAATAGTGAGAAGGACAATATGATGCGTTCAATTTTAAATCACAAACTTACCAATTATCCTTTACAAGCATTACTTGATTCTTTACAAACTTATGAAATCGAATGTGATGTATCTTATGTTAGAATTTGAGTGTTTAAGAAGAGAATAAGATGTTTGTAGAACTAAGAGAATTGGTGATAGAAAAATAGAAAGAATAATTAGGAATAAGTTTTAATTCATTCCATCAGTTTAAGCATTACATAAGTGGTTCTATATATAGAGACCATGAGCTGAATTTAAACTACAATTCGAAGTAAACAAGTACAACATAATTAATAGCTTGATTGCTGAATTTGTCCTCATCTTTCACGGCTAAAGAGGAGAAAGGGACAGCTCCTTGTTGCTTGGTTTCTTGAGTTTCACATGTGATTCTAATTACTCAAAAATAGCAACATCCCTTTCCTTCCTTCCAACGGCCACCTTTGACTATCAATTATAGTGATGTGTGTTTTATTTAATCCGTAGGAGATTATTAAGAACTAATCTGTCCATATATGATTAATCTCATATATGTAGAATTAATTCTTAACATTCCCCTTCAAGCTTAACTATAGTGTACTACTATTGATAAGCTTGACCCATGGCTCCTTGCCTCATTAAAACCTAAGTGGGAAAACCCAATGGGAAAAAACCACACTTAGGAAAAAGAGTACAATTCATTGCCATGTTAGACATATCATGTCCGAATGTTTGTGAGTCCAAGCCGAGGGAATATGGACTCACAAATCTTCTTGCTTGTAGCCTTGGTGAAAATATCGACCAATTGATCTTCACTTCTTGTATAGCACGGTAGAATTACTCCTTGTTCAATCATTTGTCTAACCTTGTGACAATCCACTTCAATGTGTTTTGTCCTCTCATGAAACACCGAATTGGATGCAATGTGGATGGCGGCTTGGTTATCACAATGCATTATAATGGGAGATGATATTTCAATGCCCAAGTCCGTGAGAACATTTCTAATCCATACTAACTCATTGGTTAACTTCCTCATTGCTCGGTACTCGGCTTCCGCACTTGAACATGAAACCACCTTTTGCTTCTTGCTCTTCCAAGTAACTAGATTGCCTCCTATAAATGTGCAATAGCCCGTGGTTGACTTCCTATCCACTCGGTCCCCGGCCCAATCCGCATCACAATATCCTACAATCTCCGTGTTTTTGTTGCATCCCATCCATACTCCTTGATCCTTTGTTCCACTTAAATATCTTAGGATCCGTTCAACCATCTTCCAATGATAAGTTGTTGGATCTTGCATATATAGGCTCACTTGGTTCACCGCAAAAAAAATTTCCGGCCTTGTTATGGTGAGATAGATCAATTTCCCAACCATTCTCCTATAGAGTTTAGGGTCTTCAAACGGCTCATCATCTATCTCCCCCTTACGCATCACTTTGTATCCATCTTCTAGTGGAGTTCTTGTCATTCTTCCTTCCATTGTACCTAGCTCATTCAACATATCAAGGGTGTACTTTCTTGGGATAGAAATAGCCCTTCCTTAGAACGACATATTTCTATTCCTAGAAAGTACTTTAGTTCTCCTAAATCCTTAATATCAAACATAGTTTTAAGATATACCTTAGTGGCTTCCACGCCTTCTATGTCACTTCCCGTGATGATTATATCATCAACATAGACAAGCACCACCACGATTCCCTTTGAGCTTGGCAATGTGAATAGAGTATGATCGGCCTCGGATCTTCTAAAGCCACGTCCATTTAGTGTTGTGCTAAGCTTGTGGTACCACGCCCTTGGGGATTGTTTAAGACCATAGATCGCCTTTCTAAGTCTTAAAACATTTCCCGGTTTCACTATGTGTTCTAGCCCCGGAGGTGGATACATGTAGACCTCATCTTCTAATTCCCCTTGTAGAAATGTATTTTTGACATCCATTTGCCAAAGATTCCACTCAAGGTTCACGGCAAGGGAGAGTATGATCCGAATAGTATGGAGCTTTGCAACGGGAGCAAATGTATCTACATAGTCTTCTCCATACACTTGTGTGAATCCTCTTGCCACGAGTCTTGCTTTGTGCCTTTCTATGGACCCATCACTATTGTATTTGATCGTGAACACCCATTTGCTTGAGACGGCTTTCTTTCCCTTAGGTAATTCCGACTCAAACCAAGTGCCATTTATCTCCATTGCTTTGTGCTCATTCCCCACGGCATCTCTCCACACTTTATGCTCTTTGGCTTCTTCATATGTCTTCGGGATGTACTCCTCATCCAAGTTGGCCATTGAAGACTTGTGTTCATGAGGGTATACGGGTAGAGAGCATGTTGCTTGAATTGGATGAGCTACCGCTTCACAATTGTAATACACTCTTGTTACCTTCCTTAGCCTTGTGCTTCTTCTCAATCCTTGTACCACTTCTTGCGTTTCAACCCTCGGCTCCTCTTGTACCTCGGCCTCATTTACCTTCCTTAGGCTTGTGCTTCTTCTCAATCCTTGTACCACTTCTTGTGTTTCAACCCTCGGCTCCTCTTGTACTTCGGCCTCATTTACATCTTGTACTTCTTGTACCTCGGCAATTCCTTGATCATGAGCTTGATGTTCTTCCTCTTGAAAGTTCATCTCATCCATGGCATTTATATCAGCCTCAATCCTTGTACCACTTCTTGTGTTTCAACTCTCGGCTCCTCTTGTACTTCGGCCTCATTTACATCTTGTACTTCTTGTACCTCGGCAATTCCTGGATCATGAGCTTGATGTTCTTCCTCTTGAAAGTTCATCTCATCCATGGCATTTATATCAGCCTCGGACTGTCCATTTTCATTTCCCCCTTCATGATCAACGGTATTGCCTTCTTGTGATCTTTCTTCCTCAAGTCCGGCTCTTTCTTCCTCAAGTCCGGCGCTTCTTGGTGTTAGATAGATGGTTGTGTTCCTTCTTGGTAGTTCAACGGTTCCTAACCCAAGTGTCTCCAAAATTTTCTTGAGGTTGTTAGCTCGATCCGAAGGTGAACTAGCCAAGTCCTTTATACTTTCCCAATTTTTCTCATCATAGAACCCTTTGTCTTCCATGAACTTGACATCTTTGGATACTAGAACTCGCCGTGTAGAGGGATCATAACACTTATACCCCTTTTGGGTAGTAGAATATCCAATGAACATAGCCTTTGTGCTTCTTGCCTCTAGTTTGTTTCTTTGTTCCCCGGGTAATAATACAAAACATACACTACCAAAAACTCGTAAGTGGTTAATAAGAGGTTTAGTTTTGTTTAATACCTCAAATGGGGAGAGATCTTGTAGCACTTTTGTAGGGGTACGGTTTATAAGATAGCATGCGGTTAAAACCGCATCTCCCCAAAACCTTTTTGGTACACTTGTATGGAACATCATAGACCTTGCCACCTCCATTAGATGTCTATTTTTCCTCTCGGCTACACCATTTTGTTGGGGAGTATATGGACAACTTGTTTGGTGGATTATGCCATGCTTAGATAGATGCAAGAAACCCACTTGAAGAGGACAGCAACTACTACTACGAACGAGGTAGCTCATCCTCATCCCGAAGTAGTCACCGGCGGCAACGCGTGCCTAGGGAGTGGAGAGACGACCCGAGGGATGACCTCGCTGGTCTCAAACTTAAAATCCCTGCGTTCCACGGCAAGGCTGACCCGGAAGCGTATCTAGAGTGGGAGCAGAAAGTAGAACTAATGTTCGGATGTCAAGCTTACCCCGAGGCCAAAAAGGTTAGGGTAGCGGCCACGGAATTCTATGACTATGCGCTGAGTTGGTGGGATCAACTCACGATTTCTCGACGAAGAAATTGCGAGGAACCAGTAGCTACTTGGCTGGAAATGAGGTCAATAATGCGCAAGAGGTTCGTGCCAAACCAGCACCACCGAGAGGTCCATCGGCGGCTACGGAAACTCATCCAAGGAAACCGATCCGTGTAAGAGTATTACCAAGAGATGGAACTGCTCATGTTGCGGGCTGATCTTACGGAAGATCGAGAGGCAACTATGTCACGATTCTTTGGAGGTCTCAACATAGAGTTCTCCTTCAAGGCTTTGATGAGTGCTTCAAGGTCGGACTTCTTTACCATCTCAGCTTGAGCATTCATCATGTAGGCGGCCATAGTCTTGAATTCCACGAGCTACAACATTACGTGGAGATCGAGGAGATACTTCATAAGGCGATCCTCATCGAACAACAACTCCAGCGGCGACGCAACCCCCGTTCGGGTTATGGGGCTGGAATATACGGGCAAACACGAGATGAGAGACCGAGTTATCCCTGGAGGGACAACACGGCACAAGCAGGCCGCGACCCGCTGAAGACGCAGACCCACTTTTTGAATCCTCGTTGCCGCCAAAGCCTCTAACACCTCCTTGTTGAAAATGTCCCTTGTTTGCTAGTTGAATCATCTCGCCTTTGCCTCCAAATAAGCCAAGTGACCCTTCTTCTTTTTGAATTTGAGCACACACATCCTCTAGGCTTGGTAGAGTGTCGGACCTAAGGATGTGCTTGATAACATCATTATAGGCGGGACTTAGGGTGAAGAGGAGACTAAAGACTTTATCTTGTTCTTTCCTCTCATTGAGAACTTTTGGATCAATGGAGCTCGGCCTTAAGATGTCTAGCTCCGCCCATAATGACCTAAACCTCCCAAAATGTTTGTTGAAGGTCATCCCTTCTTGTGTGAGATTGTTGATTTTTCTTTTCACTTCATAAATCCGGCTTATATTTGAGATGTTGCCGAAAACCTTCTTGAGGATGTCTCATAATTCCTTTGCAGTTTCACAATAGGAATAGGCTTCAAGGATTGATGGCTCAAGTGAGTTTTAAAGGAAAGATAGGACGGCTTGATTTTCTTGTGTCCACTTTTCCGAGTCCATGGTGATAATTTCTTTTCCATCTTCACCGTGAGATGTTACCTTTGGAGCTTCATTTTCTTCAATATGCTTCCAAAGTCCTTTGCCTCCTAGGGCTGATTTGATTAATCTTGACCATAATAGGTAGTTTGGACCTTTGAGGATTATGGGAACAGCCATTTTTGTGCCTTCCATATCCATTTTGCTTGTAAAGAGATTTTAGTGATTTTGGGATTGTTTTGAATTTAAAAAAACTGGACAGAATATGAGAAAAGAGATCGAGAGTTTGAGCTTAGAAACACAAGAGAATGATGAGAGAATAAATTAAAACTGCTCTGATACCATGTTAGAATTTCAGTGTTTAAGAAGAGAATAAAATGTTTGTAGAACTAAGAGAATAAGAAGAATTAGGAATAAGCTTTAATTCATTCCATCAGTTTAAGCATTACATAAGTGGTTCTATATATAGAGATCATGAGCTGAATTTAAACTACAATTAGAAGTAAACAAGTACAACATAATTAATAGCTTGATTGCTGAATTTGTCCTCATCTTTCACGGCAAAAGAGGAGAAAGGGACAGCACCTTGTTGCTTGGTTTCTTGAGTTGCACATGTGATTCTAATTACTCAAAAATAACAACATCCCTTTGCTTCCTTCCAACGGTCACATTTGACTACCAAATATAGTGATGTGTGTTTTATTTAATCTTTAGAAGATTATTAAGAATTAATCTATCTATATATGATTAATCTCATATATGTAGAATTAATTCTTAACATCTTACATGGAGCTCTGACGATTGATCAACAAAGTTGATAAGTTGTGAAGATCTTTGCCTATGCAAACTGTCACGCCTTCATCCATCTATTGCAATACAAAAAATTTGAATATGTTGTTCATATAGTTCTAGACGTTTCAAGAATTTTTAAAAAAAATAAATAAGTGATATATATATATATATTATGAATTTTAAATTTATAACATGGAAATCAAATATTAAATAATATAATTCATAAACTTAATTTATAGAAATAGTGTAAAAATATAAATACTGGTAAATAATGTTATTAGTGTGGATAGATCGGTCAATTCTTCAAATAATCATATTTTTATATTATTCTAAATAATTAATTTTTATTACATTATCATATAATAATAATAATAATGTAAATATATATATATAATAATGTAAGAAAGAGAATAAATTTTTTACTCAAATATAAGAAACGAAAAATTTTACAAGATACATATTTATTAATCAAGAAAATTTTCCATTAAAATATAGAAAATATTAATAATAAAAATCACTTTATTAAAAAAATCTAAATCGTCTCTATAAACGCCTAAAAAGTTCTAAACATTTAAAATGGACATCCTACATGTCTAGACCATTAGCTAAGTGTCTACATCGCCTAAACTTCTTTATCACTTCAAAAAAAGAATTAAAAAATAAAAGGCTTGATGATCATAAAGAAAAAAAAGTTTCAATTTCAAATTTAACTTTAAAATATTGATAATTTCATATTATTTTTATCAACAAATTTTTTCTTTCTTCCAGAGCACCTCGATTTCTCTCTCTACTATGGTGCGAAAATAACTGTTCTCCCACACCATGACAGATTCGACGAGAATAGCTTGAAATCGGCATCAGATTCGCTTCCAATAGATTGAAATCGTTTGTTGTCAACAAAGAAACTTATAATTAAGCAGGTTCCGCAGAAAAACTGTTGCACTGGATCGTAGGGTAAAGGGGTCGCAAAGGGGTCAAAGGGTCGCAGAGGTCTAAGGGCCGAAAAGGTAAAAGGGTCGCAGAGGTACAAGTGTCACAGAGGGACCTCTTCGACCCTAGGACCCCTGCGACCTTTGTACCTCTTCGAACCTTGGACCCATGCGACCCTTGTCCCTCTGTGACCCTTGGACCCCTACGATTCTTGTCTCTCTGCAACCTTTGGACCCCTACGACCCTTCTTCATCTACGACCCTTGGACCCCTGCTATCCTTGTCCTTCCACGACTCTTATTACAATAATACTAAATCCACAAAAACAGCGATACTAACAATATATTCAAAATAATTTATTATTTACAAATTATTACAAATAATATGTATAAATTTTGAAAATAATAATTTATCAAGTTATTTACAAATAATTGACTCAAATATCTACGAGCCTTGTACATTCGCGACCCTTAGACCTGTGCGGCCCTTGTCCCTTGCGACCCTTGGACCCGTGACTGGTACAATGAAAACTCTCTCATCAAGAGTGGCTCTGGTCCCTCGCAGGGTCAAGGGTCACAGGGTCAAGGGTCGAACGAGTAAAAGGTTCGCAAGGGACAAATGGTGCGACCCTTGTACCTCTGTGACGATAGACCCCTGCGACCCTTTACGCTTTATCATTAAAAAATTATTTACAAATAATATGAATAATTTAAAAAAAATATAATGTACAAAGTTGAATTATTCATTCCCAAAATTATGTTACAAATAAACTGATAAAAAAGATGTACCAAATTACATCTTCCATAATCAATGAGTAAACATTTTTTAGACCGTTGGACCGTGCGACCCTTGTCCCCCTGCGACCCTTGTCTCCCTTCGACCCTTGTACCTCTGCGACCACTTGGACCACTGCGACCCTTATCTCCCTTCGACCCTTGTACCTCTATGACCCTTTGTCCCCTGCGACCCTTGGACCCTCTGCGACCCTTATCTCCCTTCGACCCTTATCTCTCTTTGACCATTGTACCTCTGCGACCTTTTGTCCCCTGCGACCAACCCTCTGCTACCCTTATCTCCCTTCGACCCTTGTCTCCCTTTGACCCTTGTACATCTACGACCCTTTGTCCCCTGCGACCCTTGGACTCTCTGCGACTCTTATTACAATAATAGTAAATCCACAAAAACATCGATACTAACAATAATACATTCTATTGAATAATAATAAAAAAACCAACCAAATACAATAATGAATTTTATTGTTCAAATGAGGTTCAAAGCAATCAAAATACAATGGAATTCAATCTAAGATGATTATAGGGGCAAGCAGTAGACAAGGTACATCATCAAGAACGGTGTCCAGATCGACTTTGAGGGTACAACCCACGTTAAAGCCATTATCGTGATAAAACTTTGTCCAACCCCTGGTGATGCTAGCGCCACCGCGTTTCACGGGCCTTAGATCTGCCTCCCAAATGTTTGTGTAATTGGTTATCAGATTAACCTTACATCGTCTACCGCAAAGACTATTCAACCTCGCAAACTCTATCGGAAGTGTCTGCGATAACCGAATAAATTTACAACAACGCCAAACTAATGCATATATGACCAGATTTGATGAATCGAATAAATCGGTTTGAGTTCACTTATCACTGCATCTACGGCCATATTTGAACGCGTGACTAGTACTGTGAAAATCCTCTCACCAGAAGAAGATGACCCTGCTTCTACGAAATGTTGCATTTTCGGCAAGATGATGATGATGATGAAAGTTAGATAGAGAGTGTGCCATTTCCTCACATCTCATCTGGTCTTGCATTGGTGTAGCTGTCCTTTCTTCGCCTAACTGATCCAGTCCCGGCACTTCCTTCGCTGCCCCTCCCTTGAGATTTGTCACATTCTTCCAATGTCGATATTTATATTATTATCTATATTGATTCTAAATTAGATATATACAACTCAAATATATTGATTCTAAATTAGACGTCGAAAAACTGTTCGGCTTTCTCGCTTTTGACCGTTTTTCATGTCAAAAAACTGTCGAACGTGGGTTTTTTCACGTTCGAGCATTAAAGACAAATTTGTCTTTTCTTAACTTTTTTTCGATTTAATAATTATTTTAGGGAAGGGTATTTTTGAAGCGGTTTAACCCTATAAAGATATTTTTGATATTCCGACCATCTAATAGTTGTTTTTTGGAACAGGGTTTCTAAAGGACTAAAATAAAAAATATCTTTGATATGATATTAAGATTTCAATTCTATTTTTTATAAAAATCTAATTTTAGTTTTATTTTTATAATACTGATGTTGTCAAATTGTCTCTATGATACGTGTGATCTTTGTGATCCATGCGATCTATACAACCCTTGCAACACATGTGTTCTTTGCGATCTATGATACCCTCAAAAATCGTTCGAAAATCTCTAGAAATCGCTCGAAATCACTCCAAAATCTCTGTAAATCGCTCGAAATCGTTCGAAAATCGTTGGAAACCACTGGAAATCGTTCGAAATTGCTCGAAATCGTTGAAAATTGTTCTCAATTTCGAAATTGCCTCACTTCTTTCTCTCAATTTTGAAATAGATTTATTTTCGAAAAAATATTAAACCGTATATATTTTCATTAGCAAATTTTTGTTAATATGTTTTCATTAGCAAAATTTTTAACAAAATTTTTCTACGTGAAACAAAGAGATACTAAAACATATCTTTAATATTTTTACCGGTTCTGACACTCGACTCGGTGTACAAATGTATTTGTAAATATTGAGCTCGTAGTGCCTAATCAATATTATAAGGTTTAAAATAAAAAAAAATACACGACACACGCTAACGTAAATTTTTTGGCTAGAACCCACAAGCATTCTATATTTTATTAAGTGCTATGCATCATTTATTGCTATCCATGCAAATTGTACTAACTATTAATAGAAACGCCAAACCCATGTATTTCATTTGAACTGTAACATTTGTCTTACAAATATATAATTCAGATCTTGAAATACAAAGCACGACATCAATCTTCTCAACAAAACTATAGAAGTCTAGGAGAACAAAATCAAGCTTGGTAGTTTCCAATGATCTTAAGACCTTGGCTTCTCTTTCTTTTCCTTGAAAAGGGCCAAGAGAGACACACCAGAGACCTTCACCACCTTGAACCTCACTCCGGGAATATCTCCCACAGCATGACCCTTACGACCAAATCCTGCTATCAAGACCTCATCCTGGGAAACATTTGATAATGAAATTAGAAAGATGACAAATACAGATGAGGAAAATGAGCTGGTGGATGTGAGGCCGAGCGAATGATGTTAGAGCTTTAGTTTCAACTCACATTTTCTTCAATGTAGTTCAAACAACCATCGTTAGGGACAAAAGCTGCGATTTTTTTCCCATTCTTGATCAGCTGAACCCTTGCACACTTACGGATGGCAGAGTTGGGCTGCTTAGCCTCAATACCACTGTACATATAACACAGTATATTAGTCAAATTCAAT
Source organism: Gynandropsis gynandra (assembly GCA_036759665.1). NCBI lineage: Eukaryota > Viridiplantae > Streptophyta > Magnoliopsida > Brassicales > Cleomaceae > Gynandropsis > Gynandropsis gynandra. The sequence goes on from CM071873.1 coordinate 27,172,382, forward strand.
TACAACTGTAGAACACCAATACAATGCATATCAAACACAAGAATGGGAATGCATGAGCATCTGCAGCCTTACATCTTCTCAAGGACAATTCCTTTAGCGTGTGAAGATCCAGCAAAGGGTTTCTTCCATTCATTCCCGAGGTGAGACTTCTTGTAAGACTTGTCGGCCCACCTTTGTCTTCTACGGTGGTTCCGCAGCTTGCGGGCAGCTCCCATACCACGAGTCTTCCTGAACAGATTAAATAGTACAAATAGAATAAAACATAATCAATTCCTAAGATAGTGAGGATCCCAACGACACAGTATAAATAGTCGAGATTGATAAGGAACGTGCTCGGTTTACCATTCCATCAAATACTTAACATGCATCAGATGTAAATAATCAAAGACTACTTAATCATAGACTACCAAAAAAAAAGGGATAAGATATAAAAGAAGGATAACAATCTATAGAACTGACATATCTAGAACGAATAGAACTTCTAATGGAATGCAATTGGATTAACCCATCAATACATGACCACTTACTTAGTTGTCGCACATGAGAAAATTTCCAAAAAATATCACTAAACAAGAACTCCAAGGAACAATCGATTCTTTGTAAAGATGTAATGAAAATGGATTAATCGAACAAATATTACATGGTATTATTGAACCAAAGAAGAAACGTAATTTAACATTCAAAAGCAATTATGATATATTATGAAACCCTTCAAGAATAAAACTTCGCAGCAGAGGAAATCCTGTTGTAGCTTAACAGCTCAAAATGTGCAACCTTAATTTTCCAAATAAGACGACATAACCATTATCTAGTTCACAGAAAAATGAAATTACGAACCATATAAGAAAACAATACGAAATCGAGCAACGGTTCGCAGTTAGCCGAGAACAAGTATCGAAAATGAAAGATCCAAGAGAGAAATACATACCCCATGATGGCGAAAGTGAAAGTGCAACGACAGAGGAGAGCGAGCGCAGCTAAGCAGAGGGCTGAGGAAGCTCCAAAACCCTAACATGACGACTATTTATACCATAAGAAGCCTTGTCAATATATCATCTTGTTGGGTTTCTTTGGGCCAAAGCCCATTTAGTTATATACCTCTCGTTCAATGTGGACCTGTACAAGTCCACCTATATTTTAAAAAATGGTCTAATATATAATTTAATAGTTTATATTTTGTAATAATTTTAAATTTGTAAGCTGTGATATTATTTTTAATTTATTCTTTTAATATAACATCATTTTATACTTTTATAAATAGAAATAAATATTTTATCATATTATAGAATAATTCAAATTGAATAACACCTCAATAAACAATAGTTATATTCTATTATTATTTGAATAATATATTTTTATTTTTACTTTATTCGATTTTTAATAATATTATCACAACACGTTATCATTAAAAAAAAATCTTCTATAAATTCAGGTAATGTTATTTATTTTCATATGATCTACATTTCATATTTTATATGAATTATCTGTATAAAAAAATATAATTTTATCAAATATTTATATATTTTTAATTGCGTAGAGTTTTACCTCAAATATTTATATAATTTTAATTGCGTAGAGTTTTACCGCATCGAATCTCGTCAAAATTGAATTTGAACAAATTTATATAATCTGACAAGAATTATTTGTCATAGACATTAAATTCAAAAACATATATATATATATGCTAAGATCTTAAATATATTATTGATGAGTCGAGTCAATCATAAAACTAAAACAAGATACCACAAAAGTTATGATATATTTGTGCCACAAGCTCACTACAACAAAAACATTCCATATTCAATAAATATATTCATCGAAAAATCTAATTCTCTATTGAAATTTGAAATTTTCATTGACTATCTACGAATTATAGTCTATTGATTTTTAGCCGTTGAAAATAAAACAACAATTTGTTATAATTTTCAACGGTGGTGCAACAGTCCGTTATTATTTATCAATGATGTATAAAAAAATACATTAATCATTGAAACTTATCAACAACGATTCTAAGGTTGCAAACCATTGCAATGGTTTTGTTTATATTCATTAAAGTTTTTACCACAAAACCGGCAAACTCTATGACCATCATGGACACTATCAATGGATTATTTGTTGACGTCTCTTGATCATATTTTGGAAATTATCAATGAGATCATTGTTAATACACCGTTGAAAACTATGTAAAGATATCATTGGTCGCTGTTGATGGGAATGTTAATTTTTTTCCACTAGTGAACGTCAGAAAAATGTGGTGGAGAAATTTGAAAAAATGAAATAATTTTTAATAACTATTTTAACCAAAAAAATGCATAAACCTAAGTATAATCTAGTAATTGTTTTACCCCATCATTTGTACCTCCAAATATGGGGACAGAGTTGCCTCAAAATCAACCCTAGGATCTGACTGTGTTGGCATTCTTTCGTCTCCAATAGGAAGTGCTCGAGGATGCTTGTATAATTGGTCGATTATGAGTTCTATAATGCTTGATGCGGAATTCTTTTAGTGTATTTCTTATGAAAAGTATAGGGACCAGTCCTGTTGTTCTCTACAATGTCTTTTTTTATAGAGAATCAATGTCGTACAATCACCTTTTATACAATTGAACTAATTACAAAAATAAAGTATTAAAATTAGTAATAAATATAACTAACATTTTAAACTTATAGTTCAAAATATTATTTTTACTTATGAATAAATTTGATCCTTTTGAAACCGAGTAAATTTTTCCAGAGATGGACCAATTACTTGAGATTGTTGTATGATTTTTCATAGCTTTGATCATCCATTTTGCCCTAGGATTGACGAGGTGGACTGACGACAACAACGAGATGGACAAACGGCGCAACAGGTGTGATCGATGAGACATGGGCAAATATGCAGACGACGAGGTGAGACAGGCGAGACATAGGCATATGAAGAGGAAAAAAGAAATATATACAAGAGTCGAGGTGAACTACAAGGTGAAACAAGAAATACGATGCCAATGAGCATTGCGACTGATGAAAGGGCGACTCATGGGTGAGGTGACGACAAGACAAGATGTGACGACGGAGGGAACACTAGAGGGAAGAGAAATGTACATACCCAGATGAGTTGAACGATGATAGCAACAACAACGGTGGATGGAAATGGTCTAGCAAGGAACGTAGTTCTATCACTGGAAAAATTCGAGACGATTTTGTTATCTTAGTGACAAATGAGTACATAATTTTATTTTCACGATTTATAAAAAATTTTGATGGATTTCGAACGGTTTCTAGAAACTTCCTGATGGTTCAAACAATTTGTTCATAAATCGTGTACTAAATATACATAATCGTACTAATTGATAATAAATAATATCCATAAATTCGGACGTATAATGATTCTGAATGAATATCATACCATATCATTTGAAATTTCAAGAAATCGTAAGTAGTTCTAATTAGATTTTGCAATCCTTATATAATGGTCGACTGTATAACACATTTCGTCTCTAATTTAGGGATAATTTTTCCAAAATTTACAAATATACTTTTTAATCCATCCATATTTTTTATATTATTCGTAATTCGTCCGAAATTTACAAGATCTAATCACGAAGGTTTAGTTCAGAATACGTCCAAAATTACTAAATAGAAAACTAGAACTTAATACGAAAACTAATTAACCAACAAGTTCAATTAAAATTTTAATTTAAATACACTTAACAAGAGTCAATACATAATTTGATTTATTACACTTAACGAGAATCTTCTCTTAGAATTCTTTATTTCTTCCTTTGATTTTGATGTTTTTGAATTGGATTCAGATTCTCTTTCTTTTTCAATCGCTTCAACTCTATCATCATTATTTGCTTCAATATCCATAATTTTTTCATGTCCTAGTTCATCAATCATCATTGTTTCAACCAACACAATTTCAATAGCTTTCTTCATTTGCATCGTCATATGGTGTTCTTCGATAATATCGATATATATACCTCTAGAAAATATCTTCATTGCAACAAGTCAACTCCCATACGATTGTCTAGTGTGCGAATGTGCAATGTAACAAGCATGACCAATTGCAATGCAAGAATAAAATACTCATACTTAGCATATTTTCATGTTGAACTGAATTATATGATGTCTAACTTATTTATTCTTGTCCTCTTCCGAATTAATCACATCAAAATAAAATTACGTGTAAATTGATGTAACCTAGATACACCAATTGAAATATCTCTTTTAGAATCTCATAAAAATTCAGGTTTGTTACTCGATTTGCAATAATTTTTACCTTCTACACATACCATAATTTATAGTTGATTTTAATTTTTATGGTATTATATGTGAATGTTATAACCATTGGTTAAATATATTACTCAACTCGCAACTTTTTATGATGAGAACCTTCACAAGATCCTCCAACGACGAGGTATGATTTCCCATTTCAATCTATACAATAATAATTATTGTTATAACTTACACTATCAAATTTTTCAAATAGTTATTATTAAAAGATATTAATTATATATTGTTTGATCCATATATAATAATCTTTTTTTTTAGTTCTTGAAGTTATTTTTTTTAGTTCTTGGAGTTACGCATATGAGACATATATGTTCTAGAATCATTATAAAATGTACTATCACTTGCAATTATCTTATAATATTGGATAAATCCATAATAGTGATGAATCTTATATATTAAAAGTTAGTTTTGTTTCGATGTGGTGAATCCACATCATCATTGATATGATAGTCCAATCACTAAATTTAATTTTATAATATATCTATCATATATTGTATTTAAAGACAAATAATATCATATAATATATACCGATTTAAATAATCGTATCTAATAAAACATATTATTTTTATTGTTCAGATATATTAATATTTAATTATTAAATATGAATAGAATTTTTTGGATAATATCAATTTAGATATATTTTCAAAAGAAATCAAATTTATTTTAAATTAAATAACCATGATCAATAATAATAAAAATATTTATAATACAGATTGTTTTACATTCATACCAATTTATGTATATTATATATATATATATATTGTATTGTTGTAAATAAAAGATAATATTATGTTAAATGGTGTGAAAAAAATACTTATTACATTAAATATTTAATGACACAAATTACATTAATTTTTATTAATTAAAAAAATAAAAATCTAAAATTATTAAATGGGAGAAAATCTTAATTTTATTTTAATACATTTTGGTTTTGTCATGTTGGTTTTGATGTGGCAGTTATCTCACATTTTTTTTTAAAATTATATATACAATATACATTAATAAATTAATATGTAGTATTAATGTTTATAATCAGAATGAAATAACAAATTTAAGATGTAATTTTGAATAATATTGATTTTTATACTTTAATTATAAATGTTTCGGAAAATAGAAGTTTTGCCTTAATTAGCAAGGAAAGAAATGGATAAAAGTGGAATGAGGCGATTCAGTTTACTTGTATAGGGTCAACATTTTTTTGTTTCACCGTATCTTCAAATTTGGTCTCTTCTTTCCCTTACTCCTTAACGATTCCTCAGACACAAAAAAAAAAAGAACTTTCCTCTTTGATACCTTTTTTAAGGTAATTTTTCCTTTTCTTCCACATGTTTTTTGTTGTCAAAATAGAAAGATCAACCTTTATATCATCATTGTCAACTGTTTTTTATCACTTTTCGGGCTAAAATCTGGGTTGGTATTGCTAAGAGAAGCATAACCAAATTGGTGACTTTAAGGACTTCAGATTGTGCTAACCCATGTGCTAACATCTTCTCAATCTCAGACTTCGCTCAACATTCCATCTTCTCTTTTTTCTTTAGATTTTTTGTCGTTTTGAAAATGTGCAGACGACATTGCATCGGTTGTCATCATCCTTAAGGTTACCGAGGTGTCTCGGGAAGGATACTAAATTTGGAGAAGATCGAAATTGCAGAATGACCTTCCAAAGAAGACATGAAAATTCCGATGATAGTGGTCAGTCATTCCTTCTCCGGTCGATCTCTAGCTTTTTGAATCACCTTGGAATTAAAAATGAAATTTAGTGAGATATCCGTTAGAGTAATGTTGGATGCATGGTGATTGAAAATGTAACTAAAAACATCATAAAATATTGTTTTTGAGCTTCCATTGATGTAACCAAGGACTCTTGATCAGGTTCGTGGAGGGAGAGATGATTGCCATTCTAGGGTATTATGGCTATCGATGAGTGCAACTCGACCTGTGGCTCTCTCTCCCAATTCTCGATTGAGTTGAAAATCCACAACCTCTACCTCGGTTGTCTTGGTGAAGAAACGCTTGACCCATGTTCAACGTATCTCTGAGTCGACATCTGAAGAGGTATAAAACAATGGAGTATCCATCGACTTTCGATAATTCTAGAATCTCCACCATGAGTTCCATCAGGTTAAGATTGCTCACGAAGGTGAAAAAAACTAGCATGTAAATTATTGGCATTCGTAAACATGAGATCGAGTCGTCGAAATTGGAATAGGATCTAAATACAAAACCGAAACCTTATGTGGTTGGTTCATAATTTTTCAATTTATTGTTTTTAATCTGTAATATTTGACACTGAACTAACTTTTAAATTTGAATGATTGAATTGTAAAAAAAAATGAGTTTATTTTATAGTGATGTTGATCTAATATGCTCTTATTAACAAGTTTCCCAAGTTACGTTTTACTTAGTTGATATTATCATCTTATATTATTCCATATAGAAATTCATATTCGAATAATAAAGTAAAATATTTGAAGTATGTGTGATGTTAGTGAAACATAAAAAGATCCACTTTGTTTTTAAATTTTTGGATAAAAAGATTCAAAATCTGGATACAAATTATCATTAAACAATAAAAAATTTAAAGAAAATATTGGAAATTTTTTCTAAATATAAATATTTTTTTAGCTAAAAATATATATAACTAATCATAATCACACTTTAATTTTTTAGTTAGTGTGTTACCCAACTCACAATTTTATTTGGGATATTATAGAAGAATCACTCAAGTATTTAAAAAACATTTCAATATCTAAAATGTTAATTTCACATATAATTAAAACCTTAAAATTTATTTTTTTCCTTTTAATATATATGTGTGTATATATATATATATTTGTATTACTACTTTTTGTGTACCATATGTATGCTTTAAAAATATTTGAGTTGTATCCTAATTCGATTGATAACTAACTAAATTGAATTGTTATGTCTTTAAAAAATACCTTTTGTATTATTATTACTATTTTTGTATCATAATATATTTTAAGAATATTTGAGTCTTTATTCCTGTTGGAATGGAAATGAACCCAATCAATTTTAAACTTAAACAAAAATTTGATCTAAGTTTTTTTTATAAAGAAGACCAATAAAATATGGTTGTATATCAAATCTTGGTTATGTGAATATTATGGTGGTTTTATGTAAAGAGTATAATATATGAAATAAAACAGAACAAAAAAGAGAATAAATATTATATATGGTATAAATCAATTTTTAAATATAATATAAAGAAAACATATGAAACAAATAGTATAACAAGTAATAATAGATAAAGTCTAAAATATAACAATTTTCGAGGAAAAATTTTCATGAAATAATATTAATCTAAAATTCTTTTCAATTTTAGGTATCATCCAACAAAGTTCTCCAAATTTACTCATACTTATTGTCATTGAATATATTTTTTAGTTTCACGTTAATCCATCGTATATTTAAACCATACATAAAATATAATGAACTAATAATATTATATAATATTGTCCATGCATCATGTGGGTTTATTTCGAGTATAGTTAGTTATAAAGATTTAATATGAAAGAATGTGACTAATGGCACAATATGGTAATTAATACATGAGACATTCTTTCACATTATAAAAGGCTTATAAAAGGTAATTAATACATGTCTTATCGTTGAGTTGTTACACTAAACGTCCGTTGTATGTATAGCAACCTACAGAACATCTCTCTCTATAGGACGAAAATTACTATGCGAGACATCAGTGAACAAGAATCACTCGATATTGTTACGGATGTAGATGTAATTTAATGTGGTTTGAACAAATGCCCACTCTCTAAGTGGACCTGTTTATGCTTCAAGACGGCAGCATGATTTGTTTCAGTTTGTAGCTTTTATGCCTGATTCAGAAAAGATAAATTACAAGCTCCCAAAAGAATGGAGAACAAACGTATGTCAAAGGCAGAATCGCCAACATAGAATCACTGTTACTGTATAATACAAAAATATCCGAATTTAACTTTATAAGTAATTGATAATATGATATAACCCAATTTAACTTGAATAAACCAGATATAATTGAGTTGCATTCGAGTTTGTTTGAAATTCCAATGAGCTTGAATCAATTCAAAGTTAAATCTGAATAATCCAAATCGAAATACACTCCATTCCATTGGGTACCGTTTTTCTAAAACCCAATAAACCAAACAGAACAGAAATCCAAAAATTCCTCAGTGTAACCTAAATGCCCTACTCCTTGCAGAATAGTTATAACTTGGCTATTCAAGCCAATATAATCGAATCATATGTAGATTTAGCTTGCATCTAATTAAATCACACTGATCCGGTGAGATATATATATAGCTTTAGCATTCCCACAACAAGATTACTTTTATAAAATGGATATTCTTTTGACCATATGATAAATTGGGACTAAAAACTTGTAAATTAAACTGGATTAACAAAGAACAAGAACTAATAAAACAACAACAATTGTGAAAATTAAGAGGGATTGACAAAACCCATTGATTTGTAAGGCTTGTAACTCGGCTGTGTTAATGGTAACAAACACCACTTGAGTTCAAAAAACATGTCAAAAGAGAGATCTAGACACAGCCTCCTACAGAAAGAACCTTACAGTTTCTTTCTGCACTAAAATTGGTAAAAAAAAAACTGAATATCTTAGATTCTGTAGAAAAAAAGAGTTTAGACTCTGCTATTACCTTGAAAGTTATGGAGCGGCAGCTTGTCTCCGTAATTGCTTTTTTATGACACCAAAAAAGGAAAGTTTCGGCTTATGTGAAGCATCCATGATAAAACGACAGAAAAGCATTCAATCTGTAAAGTCTCAAGAATCACGAACCATCGTACCTTGTAGCTGTCACCTCCAGGAACAAGGTGTGCTACACATACTTGTTCATTCCTTGGTTGACTCTCTTTGATTCCCCCCTCTTAGGCTATCAGCATGAACGTTTCAGAACCTTCAAATATAGACCAAAAATCCGTCAGCATTGAAACCGGGCATGAAAAAATAAGGGAAATATCCATGTGATATCAGATAAGTCGCCAAATTCTATATTACACGCGAAGCCATAGCTGAATTAATAATGCATTAGTGATACAATGTATTTTCCACGAAAGTCCAGCGTCTATGAATCCCCCTTTCCCTTCACTAATTTTCTTTTCTCATGGCAAGAGGAAGGATGGTCAATGGAAAAGGGTAAGCGGTGGGGGCGAAACAAAACTGTAATCATGGGTTAACACTCAAAGATTTTCTTAAACCGGGAAACTTACATAGGCCAACGTCGAAATTGGAGACCCACGAATGCCTCTGGAGAATACATGACAAAATAACTAAAATGCCTCGGGTTTAAAGCTCGTTGGATAATTGAAGTATACCGCACATCTGAAGGTAAGGATTCTCCAGCAATTTCTCATTATTGCTCTGAAGGACAAGAAGCAGAAAAGAATGTTAGTGCTGACGGTTTTATATAAAGTTCATGAAAATCAATTTTCATACTACATAGAAACTGTAGCAGCTGCAAGCAGTATCAAACTCAATTGCAGTTGTGATAAGCTATAGGGCACACACCAATATAATCATAGGCATATGACTGTATCAAGTAAACATACAAAAGAAAATATAACAAATTGTTAGGATTCACAAGCTTCCACGTCAGGTAAAAGAGAATTTGATGTGGGGCTTATAAGGCCCTCTGAAGACCCTCCACTTAAAAACTAGCTTTCGGGGGCTGAAATAAAAGTTCTACCTAGGTGATTATTGTCACAAATGCAACATATATCATGCATTTGAAACACATCCAAATGTGTCAAACCTAACCATTTTCAAAACAAAAGGAATACACAAATCTACATCCTGAAGGATTTCATAATACATCAAGGTGTTGCAGATACATGATAGCGAGAAGGAGAAGAACAAGTCCACATGGAAACAAATATAAATAATTCATTAAGAAATGAAACTAAAAATTTGCCTTAGAAAACAACCATTATTACTAGACATGTATCAATAGTAAGCCAAAGAAAAGTTCGCAGCCTTTCATAGAAGTAATATATCTTTTCTACTTTTTCATTTTGTTCCTTGTTCTTTTTTATTTTTCTTTCCCGAGATATTTGTGTCACATCGTACTTGAAAATTCACACAAACTGGGGTTGTATAACTCTGAACAGTAAACTATAGCTTTACCTGCTGAGCCATTAACACAAGCTTCTGAAGCATGTTTTGGTATTTCTCTGGTTCCTCCGTCATCATCCTCTGCACAAATCTAAACTTTAGCACGTATTTAAAACAAAGACGAACGACATAGAAACTAATGTCTCTGGATACATGTTGGTGAGTAGAGAACCAATGTGGATAAATTTCCTTGCCTTCAGAAGAAACGCTGAAGAGTAATAAGCCACTCTAGAGTCAGTATCATCTAGAAGTTCCCTGCATATAATACATAAGCTCATAAAAATTATATAAATCCTTTAACCGTTAACCACGTCGTTTGGGAAATCATAGAATCCTAGAATCACCTGAAAAACTCTTCTCCACCGACTTCTTGAAAAGCAGCGGGATCAACTGTGCATTTACCAATCAGAAGCAATAGTAGAGTGGCTCTTATATCAGAGGTTGCTCCAGGAATATTTCCTCTTCCTTTGCTTCCAACGGCAACACCAAGTGCGATGTCGTCAGTTGCTGCGCCTGCAAGTTGAATCAAAGGCCAATAAAACATAGCCGCTGGAACACGTGCAACTAACTGCATAGGAACGATCGCCTGTCCCCGAAGAAGCATTGCTGCCATTGATGCTGTCTCACAAGTTGGAATAGGCACATAGTTGTACCGAGGTCTGGAATCAACTTCTTCTCCGCAATCTTTATAGATTTTACGTTGCGAAGTATCAAATTTGCTGTTTTTATCAGCAGGATCGGGGATTTTGTCCTCATCAGAAGTTGGAACTTTCAAGCACAGTTGTGAGAAAAGAATGTCACACATCTGCTTGGCAGCACCAGAAAGAAGAAACAAAAACTGTTCAGCATGAAAACGACAATAGATTGTTTTGGAAGAAGTTATTTAACGTGATCAAATCAATCTCCTATAACAGGTAAAAGTAATATTTTGCAAGGATGACCGTTAAATAAATGAAGAGTCAAACATTTGCAAGAATGCTAAGCAGATTTACCTTCAATATATTTATCCGATCTGTTTCATTTATCTGAGCCATCAAGGATAAAGCACTGCTCATGATATCGATAACTGCATTCGCTTTCTCTAGTCGTTTCTCTTCGTGACCCTGGCTAGCATCTCCACTCACTGATTGTTGTATCTCATTCTCATCTAATAAGAACTTGCAGCGGATAAGAAGCCTTTCCAGAATAAAGAGGAAACCCCACCTGATGACACTATTCTTTGACTTCAAGAGCCCACATAGAAGATGTATGGCAATAGATACATCAGAAGCAACCAAAGAATCGGAAGCACCACAATTGGCTATTTTCTGCTGTAGATCTTTTATGCTCAGCCATATGCTTGCATCTTTTTCTTCACTAATTTCAGCAATTAGCAGATCTCCCAACCATATATATCCATTTTGACGATAAGTGTTCCTTTCTGAATGAAGAAGAGAATGCAGGGTAGCCCAAGCTAGCATCATGGAAGTGCTCAGGTCACTTCTTAAGACTTGGATGCTTTCCACTAGCTTGTATGATTTTGTCATCTGTTTGAAATGCAGGAACTCTTTGTCCAAGTGAGTAAATGAACCTATAATTGTATCAAACTTCTCTGTTATATTCCCCAAAAGCTGCAAGGGCAAAAATAAGAGTTAAAAAGATCAGACTTAACTCGAGTTGTAACAAATAATGCAATACCGAAGGCAACGTGACTGTCCAATAATGTGAGCACCAAATAGCATTAATCATTAACTGCTTCAGATTCAAGAAAGATTTACAATGAGTAGGCCTACCGAATTTAAACGCTCACTATTGCTAAACCCGGACAGTGCTGCGGAGATAGATCGTCGCAGGATCTCCCCTATGCCTTCAACTCCAAGCTTAACAGATATGTAAAAGGCTTCAGGTGCATCAGCAAGAGCAAGCCGGACAGCCAGAGGTTGAATCTCATCATCAGCATACTCAGAAAAACCAGCAGCTAAGCAAGCCTCATTTATTTGATGCAGTACATAGTCAAATAGAACAGAGTAGAGATTTCTTCTTTCCTCTCTAGTGGTTGCTAATGAGTACTGCATCCAAAAATAACTCCCTCACATCACTCCCTATGATTTATTTAGGAGTCAAATCTCTATCTCAGTGGAATCTGAGGAAGAAATTCAATAAGTTTGTAGATTATGTGTTCATTACCTCAAGGAAAATGAACTCTACGCCATCAATCAGATCGACTTGCTCTATAAGAAAACTTGAGGTAGTTGACGTAGCTGTAGTAGGGCCATCTGGTTCTGGAACCCGATAAAACATGTTTGTCAAGATGCAAAGAAGCTTGGAGTGAACGATTTCTGCCCAAGAATTCCTTCTGCTAGTTTCCAGAAGAGCTTTAATAACCTGACTTGAAATGCATTCAGATGCACATCAGCCAATATAATTTAGAGGGAATATGTTGAATAACCTACAATTTAATAAGTTTGTTCAAAATAACATTTTCTTAAGGTTCTTTCAAAACTATTTTTTAATTGTTAAAATACAAAAGAAACCATAAAACTAAACTATAAATTAAAGCCTGAAATCTATTACACGGGTAAAAAAAATTTATAATTACAAAAAATGGGACAATAAATTTTTATAGAGATGTTATTTCACTAAAAACCAATATTTACTAAATTATGCCAGATTTTCCTATATTTTCTCATGGGAGTTCATTTATCATCATGTATGATATTGAAATCTGTACTTACAAATCTCTAGAAGACAAACCCAGGTTTGTGTGACATTGTAAGCGGTGTACAATATAATCACACAGAATGAGACTCATTCACCAAAAGACAACATACCCTTATATCAAGACCTTTTAGCCTGTTTCTCCGTATTTTGCCCCTATCACAGACAAAATAGAGCAAGCAGCTGAGAGCAGATGACCAAACACATTCTTCCCTTTCGTCAACCTAAGATAGATGCATCAGAAGTATAAGATCCCAAACAGGTAATGTTTCTACATTGCAGCAGGAAGATAGTAATTGACCTGAACCAGAAGAAGAAGTATTTCAAACAAAATGTCCAGTATCCAAGACTCAAATTTCTCAACAGCTGAAGAAGTTCTTGAGACTTCAGGCAAGTCTTTTGTTATCGTCCCTTGTATAAGTTTATTTTCATTGTCGATATACGATTCTTGGATGTATTCTTCTTCAATTGTGGTTGCATCATCACTTGTCATCGGTTCTAACAATTGTGCATGAACCCCAAGATTTAGAACCAAATCAAAAGCACGAATCCTACAAGCTGCTTTTGTAGAGCAGAGCATTTCCTGAAACATGATGATCCAGGAGGGAATAAAAAACATAGTAAGTAGTTTAAATATCATCCTAGGTTATCTGGGTGTCAAAACCCCACACCTCAAGCATGGACAAAGTAAGAGGAGCAGCAATTCCAGGATCCAATACGTACCTGCAAAAATTATGTGTTGTAAGCTCAGCAAAAGAAATAACAGAAGAGAGGAAAGTGGTGAGTAAAAAACGCAGATTTTAATTAAAATGATAAATCACTCAGCCGTGAAAATATTGACAGCAATTAACATGCTAGATGCAGTAAATATAACAGAATATGGCAGAACATACATGTCAATAACAAGCTTGATAAGTACGCTCACAGCCACATCCATCGACGGCTTCCCAGTCTTCCTGGTTAATTGGGGTGATATAGTCATTTGATTTGACGTAGTGGACGATGCCTCAGAACAAACAGCAGCGATCACCTCACCTACCTCTGCAGTGTTCAAGCGCAGTGGTTGTTGTTCACTGCATAATCAAGGGAAATGCTGGGAAGAAGAGAGCATTTTGTATGACTGCGGCAAGAGCTAAAAAATTGCATCATAGAGATGCTTGCACAGTTTTCCTTGCTAGGACAAAAAAGAGACTGCAATGTATCTAAAGCTATGTGACATACTGTGCACATAGACAATATATTTTAAAAAATTCAGAAAAGCCTCCATAAGTCAACAATTGAGAAATATTGATCGGATAAGGTCAATCCCAGTCACAACTCTCTCACAGCTAACTGGTATGATAGGCATAGACACTACCACCATCCACGATAACAAACGGTAAAAAAGTGAAACTCCATATCTATGCACAAAGCTACATCCTAACAGCTAGAGCTAGAGCGAATTTATGGATAGTAACAATGAACTAAATGCTCTAGTCAGTCAGTTCACACACACACACATACATACATATTCATGTCTGTCTGTATTAATAACTTTGAGGAGCTCTTTACAGTAAAAAATATGAGTGTAAAGATGTTTGTTATGCCAGTAAATAAATCTTTCTGATCACTTATGCAAAATGGAAAGTAATTTAAAGCATTGAATGATAAGGTCAGGAGTAAGTACAGCTACAAAAGTCGATGACCACAAAGATACTTTACCTGTAATGGCGGTATTGAAAAAGTGGCCTAGCACGAGGACGGAATGTGTTCACTGTGGAATCATCCCTGCAAATCGTGCAAAAGTTGATTGCATAATTCTGTTAAAACAAAGGTAATAAGAAAAAACCAATTCAGATTTACTATTTCAAATTTCACTACATCCATGAAACGGTTCCATGGCCAAAAAATATGGAAATATAGACCTAATTCACGATTCACATTAGGCTTCAAAAGCATGATAAGAATGAATACCAGATCTGGTGAGGCCCAGCTTTAGTACGTTTGGAAGATGTTATTGCTCTCAAGTGAGAGCGAGCTGAAGCTGAGTTTGTTATCATTGTGACTGAAGCCGGCTGCACCAGTTGGTCTAAGTAAGGCATCTCAGCAGTGCCAAAGTATTTCCAAGGCTGGCCCTTCATTTTAGCTTCCATATCTCCTACAAGAAGGCCAGCGGCACCAACTTCAAGAAGGTTCTGGTTGTTCATCTCCTGGAGATTCACAGCTCGATCGCTAACCATCCAAATATAAAATGTTAAGGAATGGTTAAGTTCAATAATAATTCAATTAAGGAGGCAGCGAAAATGTTCTACTGTCTAAGTCTTTGTCTATTAACATATTATTATATACGAAAACAAAAACGTAGATGCATTTGCATATGAATGTAAGAGCAAAAGTCGGGTACCTTTCACTAGAAACTGAGGATAACTGGTGCTCCCCAACCCAGCGCCAATTCAGCAGGTCCGGCGACATGTACTCAATTTCTTCTACAATACCCATTTCTCGTATATCTGATAAGTTTGATATAGATAGGTTTGCAGCATCCTTTTTTTGTGGAGATTCTATAGCATTTGCAGGACTCAATTGGGAGTTAAAGGATCTGCTCAACAAAGATGATAATGATGGCAATAATTGTCTTGATGCTGTAGTAGCTCCCGCAAATGCGGCAGGTTGGAAGGACCGTTTAGGGATATGTAAGGCCACAAGAGAACGCACATAGTTTAATGACTTTACCAGAGCCGGAGATGCAAAACTTGAAACTGGTAAAGGAGAAGCACCTGCTGGTGCTGATAAAATAGGCATGGACTTTTGTTTCAGGCTAGTATCACACTCGGCAATGAGGTTCACACAAAATCTATCTATCTGCAGTAGGGTATCCTCACTGGGCTTATATCTGTAGCATGTAAAACATGACTCATGAATATTATTGAATTCTAGAATCCATAGAAGACAGTCTAGAAACTGTAAACAACCATTTTTCACCTAGAATATAATTGACGCTAAGTCTCTGATTTTACACAAATCATGCTTGGTTCCCCGCATTCAAGTGATACGGAAATAATTATACAAACCTAGCAATGCCAATTCACATATGTTGTAAAACGACTGGAATAACTTTACAAACCATTAGAAAAGCAAAAATGATACTAGTTCAAAGGAGATAAAGACAAACAATTTAGATTCTTCACATTGAAATCTTACCTTAAGAGATATCGCTTTAGAATTGCCACACACCTCGTAACCACAGCTGGACTGTAGAATATTGGATGGAAGATAGCAACAAGTTATCATTGAAACAATGGGATACTTGGACAATATTAAATCTAAGATATAGCAATCTGTACATCCCAGCAATACGAGTTCCTAATAAACTATAGGTTCAGTAAAAAAAATTGTAACAAATTTTCTGCAACAATGAACATGGTGACCAAGAGTGTACCAACACACTTGATTTAAAGGTTTTTTAGTCTACAGTACAGGATCGTATTTACATTATCACTCATTCTGATCAAAATCTTACTTTCACCCTCGGGTTTTAGATATCTTTTGTGCCTTAATTAATAAAAGTAATGCAGCTCTTACACTAGATTCTTACATTCAATTTTGTCTTGTTAACTAAGACTTCCAGATTCCATGAAGTATTGGTGGCATAAATTTGTTTAGCTTAAGTCTAACCATACAATTTCGATATCACATGACCTAGCAATGTTTACAAAAAGTCAAATACATGTCACTAATCTGAACATATATTCTTCCAACTAGAACTTGTCCCATTCTATAAACAGACTCAAAATTCTCAATGACTGATGATTGGACATATAAACGACAAATCAGTTACCTGCGGTCTCTCTCTGCTATAGTATGTTCTAATAACATGTTGTAAGCCAAGTCAGTCGTGGTGGAGGCCGATAGGTAATCCTGTAATCACATAGCTAAGTTGTAAGATCACACAAATTCCTTAAATGAGGGGAACAAAAATAATATAATTCAACTTATTGACCCACAACAACAGAAACATAAACCAGACTTTCCCTTCTCCAAAATAAAGCCATTCCTGGTTTGGTCAGGTATTTAGACATAACCCGTTTGCAAAAACAAATACCATGAATTAACATCCACGTTGGGAAGCAAATAGCATGATTACTACGGAAGTATAGTACAAAGTTGTTTTGAAAGAATCGATGATGACCATCTCGATCTTGAACAATTAATAACAGAGCCAGTAATGAACTTAGGCCCAACGAACGAAGATGAAAATTTAAACAGTGACTTTATTACTATAGTTATTGGTTATGGTCGAATTCTAGTTATAGCACAAAAACAAGCCTGATACCAAATTCTCTCTCTTTGCTAAATCACAGAACAAGGCAAAATTAAAATTTGATCCTTTCGATTGCAATCAATCCAGGAGACAAAAATTCACAACGCATACATGAGATAGAACCGAAATTTCTCACAAATGGGGAAAAAAGACTACACACCCGGAGATTCCTCAGAGCTTCCGAAGGCGACATAGACGGGATCGCACCATGGTGAGAGCTCGCCGCTTGAGCTGACGATGAGAGACAGTCCGCCACCGCCCGGCGGAGCGGCTCCGGAAGCTTCTTTAGCGAAGAAGATCTCAGCCGCGACGCAGAGCCCACGACGCTGAGCTGCTGCAGTCGCGAGCTCCCGGGGTTGCGACCGGGGCTAAAGGTTGAAGACATTATTCAAATCTCGCCGGCGAGGGAGTTCATCGGAGAAACCGTCGGCGACGGCGAAGAAGAGCGACGATCCAAAACCGACCCGTAACTAGAAGAACTGAAAAGTGTCACAGTCGATGCGAATTTCAGATGCAGAAGTGGACTTTTGGCTTCGTCGTGCTTCACATCGAGAGAAAGAGAGAGAGATGAGCTGTCGAGCTCCAACTTTGACGCTTTTTTTAGTTAAGTAGAATGTTTAAGCGCATTTAACCACGGAGGACATGAAGCACAGGGACAAATTAAAAGAAAGCCTATCGAAGCAGCATTGCAGCAATAACACGAAATTGTTTTGAAATTTGAGAAAATTTTGAATAATAATTATAGTTAAATTTTGAATAATAAATATAGTTTTTATGTTTTGCGGCAATAAAACGAATTCTGGACCTTTTTTTTTGTAAAATATGGCTCTTAAAAGCTTTTAGGTTTTTTTCTTTATAAAAATATAAAATATTGTTTTTGTTTTGTTTGTTGGTATAAGTTTATATAGGAGGTTTCTTTGTAACCAAGTGATTCTCAGTTTAAACAAGTGAATTTAAAATTTAATATCATCGTTTGTTTATACCAGATTTGTTGAATTTTCTGTTTGAGGAATAAAATTTAAAGGTCAATGTCATTTGTTCATAACGGGTTGTTGAGTTAGTTTATTCACATGAAAAACACATGATCATCTTCTTTACGTTTTTTGTTTTATTTTTTAAGAACCAAATGTTGTAAATATGTGTATAAGGACGAAGAGGGTTGGTAAATTTTCATTATCAAGTTTGTACTAAAAAACTCAAGTTCTCTCTAATGAATCCTTTCGAGGAGTTTTAACCCGAACTAAGATGTACTTCTTCAGATTAAGGAAGAGACTCGTAAATTTTGTGTGTGTATGTGTATTTTGTTCTTCTTGTTTGAATTTCCTTCATAGATATCTCATTCGAATTCATAACTAGAAATCGAATCATAAAATCGATCCGCAACAAATCTTATAATTGGTAGCAGAATGTCGGTTTGGAAAAATGACTTTCCTCACAAGGAAAAGCAATCTTGACGCGATTCAAGAAATCTTACCTCGAATTGATTTTTCACCATGTCTAATCTCAAGTATGAGATGGAGAAATATGATGGAAAGGGAGATTCTCTCTTTGTAAGCAAAAGATTCTTATAAATTTTGAAATAATGAAGTTTCACGATGTGCTGGATGAGAACTATCTCGAGAAGGTTGATGAGAAGGTCACCAGTCTGAAGAATGTGAAATATCACCCCAAGATTAGGAAAAGGAGCATCATCCTCAATATTATCTCAGGAAACGATGTATTAAAGAAGTCGTTGGGTGAGAAACCGCATACCTCTTATGTCTATCAGACTGAATTATGAGGAAGGTCAGAGGGGAACAAACGACAACACGCATTTGGAAGGGTGTGAACGTGAATATCTACATAAGTTTCTACCAAATGAAATGTATCTTAAGCAAAAGTTTTATAGATTCGGGATGGATGAATCAAAGCCTTTGGAAGAGAACATTGATCAGTTTAGAAAACTCGTTTGTGATCTATTAAACTTAAAAATTCAAATTCAAGAGGATGTCCAAGCATTGTTTATCTTGAATTCTTTATCAGACCAATATGAACAACATCGGGACACAATGAAGTATAGCATAAACGAATCATTAAAAATAGAGGAAATTACCTTAGCAACATATTCCAAGGAACTCGAATTTGTAGCAAGAAAGTCAAGAACTTCAAGAAATTTGTTAACAGTGATAGGTAGGTCTGAGAAAAACGGAAATGAGAGAGATAAGAAAAACAAGAAAAGGTCTGGATCAAAATTCAAGATCAAGACTGAGACAGGGTGCTAGTATTGCGGAAAGTAGAGGCATTTCAAGAAGGAATGCAAAGCCATAAAGAAGTTTCTTGATCAAAATCAAGATAAACAAAACCAAACTGCATTAGTGGCACAAGATGTCTATGAAACAGAAGTTATTACAATATCTGACAAAGACATACGTGATGAATATGGATTATGTGTTCCGGATGTACCTTTCACATGTCTCCAAATGAATGGTTTGAAGATCTTCAAGAATTGTCAATAGGGAATGTTATGATAGGTAACAATGAGACTTGTCAAATAATGGGAATAAGTAAAACCGGAATAAGGGGTTTCATAATCTTCTTCTTTTTCTCGATCTTACCCCTTAAGGTAGTAGCTATAAAAGCACTATGTGTATTTTCCTGTCTTAGTCTATATTCCCCTTGCCACGGTGGGAAATAAGCTCATTAAGAGTTCATTTGTCCCTCTGACAAATATAGTTAACCTTAAAATGATCGAATTGTGTAGGGAGAGAGATCCAAATCAAGCACACTAGAACGTCTTTCGACAACCCAAGTCCATCTCCTTTAACTTAGAGACTTTTTTATATTTTCAAAATGTATTCCCGAATACTCATGTCGCCATTATACCTTATGGAGACAATTTTCGCTAAAAACGTGATTGTTTTCGCTTTGTCATTTTTGGCAAAGCATTTCTCGAAGGATTCAAGATATTCCTTAGCCAATGTCACCTCATTGAGCACATAGCCCTTGAAAAATCAGAGAAAAGAAATGCTTGATGATCATCAAACACGTGTAGTTCCGAGGTTTCTCAGTGTACAAGATTAGTATGATCCTCAACAAAATTCAATTTCACTATCACTGGATGAACCTCCCTAATCACAAGGTTGTGACCCATCAAAACAAGCACGATCAGTAAGTGTCTCTTCCATTCAGCAAAGTTCGATCCATTCAACATAGGGATCGAACTGATGTTGGTAGAGATACTTGATATTGATTGCATAAATGTAAAACAAAAGATAGCTCATGTTAAATATACATTCAATAAAACATTAATTAAATGGTAAAACAAGATCTAATCTCATCACAAGACATCTGCACAACATCTAAATTTAGTCTTTAGACATTAACTTTGACTCCCATAGAAGACTTAACGTATTAAATAAATAGTACAAATTAAGCATTTCATGTAATGGTTAACCTTTGGGTATACCTATCACATTTATGTCATATCGAAAATAAACACAAATTATCAATATACACACAACATAATACTTTCAACCCATGATTAACCTTTGGGTTTATCAAAGTTCGCATGGATTCACTACTAGAAAATTCAAGATTAGGGACGGAATTTGGGGACCGACATTTTCGTCCCTAAATATAGGGACAGATTATACACGGATTAGGGACGAAAAATGAAATCTGTCCCGAATCCGTCCCCAAATTTGGGTACAGAAGAGTCGTCCCTAATCCGTCCCAAATTGCGGACCAATTAGGGACGGATAAGCAAGTCGTCCCTAAATTGGGGACGGAAGTTTCTCCCGTCCCTAAATTTGGGGACGGATAACCTGCCCGTCCCTAAATTTGGGGACGGCAAAAACTTCCGTCCCCAAATTTAGGGACGACAGAAATTCCGTCCCCAATTTAGGGACGGGATGTTCATCCGTCCCCAAATTTAGGGACGGTAAAAACTGCCGTCCCCAAATTTGGCGACGGATTTGGGACCGTCCCTAAATTTAGGACTTTAAAAACCGTTTTAGGGACGGATTCGAGACGATTTTTCGGAAAATTAATCTCTTAGTCCCTAATCCGTCCCTAATTCGTGTATAAATAATCTATTTAACCCCTCAACCATTGATCCGTTTTTTATAAGCAACTCTCATATTTTTCACCGCATATCTTCTATAGTGTTTGCGATTAATCTTCATCAAGATCGAACATTTTCGATTCTAGACAATGGATGTACAGAAGAATTGATCCAGAATCTCAAAGCGTATCGAAAGAGTTTATAGAAGGCGTCACACAGTTTATGACAATGGCGACGAATCAACAAGTTTACAAAGAAACGAGTACGTTGGTTTGTCCATGCGTCAAATGCAAGAATGAAAAATTTGTTAATGAGAGAACTGTTTGGAAGCATCTTTATTTAAGAGGATTTACCCCGAATTATTTCATGTGGTTATGTCATGGAGAAAAATTTGCACCACGACCTAGTAATGTTGTGGAAAACTTTAGTTAGGGGCACTATACATCATGATGAATTTGAGTCTTCTCAAGATGTAGAAATGAACCCTTATATGGAATGGTGCAAAATGTATTCCGTGAAAGAAATGAAAATATTGAAGAAGATCGGAATGAAGAAGCACAAAAATTTTTGAAATGCTAGAAAGTGCTAGAAATCCACTTTATGATGGTTGTAAGAGTGGTTTATCACAGTTATCTCTGTCTGCACGTCTGATGAATTTGAAGACTGAAAATAATTTGTCTGAGAATTGCATGGATTCGATATTGCAATTAGTAAGAGATTATTTGCCAGAAGATAATAATGCAGTAGACTCCTATTATGAGACAAAGAAGATGATGCGATCTTTGGGTTTATTGTCATATCAAAAGATTGATGTTTGTCAAGACAATTGCATGATTTTTTGGAGAGAGACATCGGAGATGAGTAACTGTCTATTTTGTGGAAAAGATCGGTTTTATTTAACAAAGAATGGAAAATCGGATCCATATTATTGTATGTGGTATTTACCAATTACACACAGATTAAAAAGATTGTATCAATCTGTGGAGACAGCAAGCGACATGAGATGGCATGCTGAGCATTCAAGTCAGGAAGGAGAGATGTGTCATCCCTCAGATGGTGAGGCGTGGAAACACTTTAACAAGGTATACCCTGATTTTGCGGCTGAGAGTCGAAATGTCTATTTAGACCTTTTTACCGATGGTTTTAATCCATTTGGGATGTCTGGAAAGAATTATTCATTGTGGCCAATTATAGTGACACCTTACAACTTACCACCGGATATGTGCATGAAACGGGAATTTTTGTTTTTAACAATAATGATTCCCGGGCCTAATCATCCGAAAAGAAGTTTGGATATATTTCTTCAACCACTTATTGAAGAATTAAAAGAATTATGGAATGGAGTTCAAGCGTACGATGTCTCGAGGAAACAAAATTTTATGTTACGAGGTGCTCTCATGTGGACAATAAGTGATTTTCCAACTTATAGTATGTTATCTGGATGGACAACGCATGGTCGATTGGCTTGTCCATATTGCATGGAAGAAACAGATGCTTTTCAGTTGAAACATGGAAGAAAGACGAGTTGGTTTGATTGTCATCGTCGTTTTCTTCCTGTTGATGATGCATTACGGCGCAACAAGAGAAATTTTAAAAGGAATGTAGTTGTGCGGAAATCTCCTCCTCCAGTTTTGACCGGCGAAGAGATTTTATATGAACGACTTCTTGCTTTGGGTATTTAATTTTTATCTTTTAATATAATCGAACTATTTTTAAATTTTATTTTTTTATTTTAAAAAATATTAGGGACGGCATCCCTAAAGTTAGGGACGGTTTAAGTGATCCGTCTCCAATTTTTAGCGACGGAAACAGGTTGGTCCCCAATCCCGGGACTGTTTGTGGACTACTTTTTCCGTCCCTAATTGGGGACGGATTGGGGACTAAAATTTCCGTCCCTAATTGGGGACGGATAGCATTTGGAGACGCGCGATTGGGGACTACCGCGGGTCGTCCTAAAACCTGATTTTTTTGTAGTGATTATATTATGTAATCTTCACAATGTAATTGAAATAATTATTTTTCTCGAGATTATCCACTTGGGTAGTATATTGAGAAATTTAATTAAATCGTATACATTAATCAAATGATATTTAATTATTAATTTTCATACTTTCAATGAATAACTTTAATTTAATAACTACGATTTAACCTCACAATTACACTATCCAAATGTATAATAAATCATAATAAATTAAATTCACCAAAATAATGGTATGAAATACATAAATAAAACTCGTGTGAATTCTAATTCAAGTGAATTGCACAACTCAATTGGAAGAGAAATCACCCTTATGATATTATTTTATCGGTTCAATCCCATATCAAAATTTCCATTTAATTTGGGAATAACAACAATCGTTCTTCAAAATTCTTGAATCAAAAGGTTAGCCCTACTGGCAAAGAAACTCCTTAACATTTACGTGGTCTCAGTTCGAACATGGCCACAACAACTTTCACTTCTCTTTTTTTATAAAACAAAAATTGGATTCTTGAACGGTTCAAAATGGTTCTAATTTTTCGGCCGAATTGTTTTTTTTTCAACGTGAGAAACATAAAAAGATGTAGATTTGATAGTAATTCACGGTAATCAGTCTTAATTTTACCAAAAAATTATTGGATTTAAGAATATGTAATCCCAAATTTGATGTAAACGTAATAGATCGACTCTGATACTAATTAAAAGAAATTCAATTCTTCCTTATATGAATCCCAATCCTAAAAATTTTATTATGAATTACATCCAAATTTAACAGAAGATCGTGATAAATATATATATATATATCCATAGAAAACGTAATATAACGGAATTGATCTTCTAATTCTACGTGTAATCGACAAATTCTACACATGGACGGGATGTACGAAGAACAATGAGATTTTCTGGAGGATTTTTTTATGCATTTGTAATAAATAAAATCATTCATAAACAAACAAATCTCATTTATATATACACATGAAGTTTTATGTTTTTAAATTCCGTTTATCGTGGAATTTAACAATACAACCAAATGTCTATACATATACAACCTTCCACACTTAATTCAATATCGAAATTCAATATTTTAAAACCAAATTCAATCATATTTAATTTTAATTAAACCGAATTGATAAAACTATATTCCATAATTATATATACGATCCACATAAAATACAAAAAATCTTACAAATCGAACGAATATGAATCGAACTAAAATAATATTCAAAGGGAATAGACAATTTTCTCACTGTCACAAGGCAGAAAAGACAGACGCAGGAGAGAGAAAATCAAAGGGTTAAAATTCGTCTAAGCATGCAGATTGTTGAGGAGTAATCCAAGGATTAGGAGCATGCCAACACATCACAACAAATCCGACAAGTGCAAAGTTGTCACATGTTCAATCGTAGACAGTGTTCACAATTATTTATGTTTTAGTATGTGTATATATGTTAAATATATGTTTTAGTTAGAAAAAGTGAAAAAGGTGAGAAAGTTGACAGGAAAAATAAAGGCATAATATCAGAAATGCCCTCTTAGGGCTAAAACACTTCAACACTACCCTCCTAAATCTGATGAAAAAAAAAATTGGAGAAAAGACATATGTACCCTTAATGAAAAACATATACAAAAGAGGGAAAGACAAATATAAGAAGAGGGAAAACGAAAATTGAGAGGAGGGAAACAAAGTAGAGAGCTATTTCCTTTCATTTTCGAGTGTTTCTCTTCTATTTTCGAACGATTTCCTTCAATTTTTGAGTGATTTCTTTCCATTTTCGAGTGATTTCCTTCTATTTTGAGTGGTTTGCAGCAATTTTCGAGCGATTTCCAACAATGTTTCAGTCATTTTCAGTGATTTCCAGCGTTTTTAGCGATTTTCCGGTGATTTTTGGCGATTTCCGGCGATTTGTAGGTGAGTTTCAGTGATTTCGACCGTTTTCCGGCGATTTCTGGCATTTTCCGGCGATTTCTGGCAGTTTCCGGCGGTTTCTGGTAGTTCCGGCGGTCGCACTGGGTCACAGGGTCGAACAAGGTCGGACTGGGTCGTTGGGTCGCAGGGTCGGCTGGGTCGCACTGGGTCACAGGGTCGAACAGGGTCGGGTCGCAGGGTCACTGGGTCGCAGGGTCAAACTGGGTCAAACTGGGTAGAAGGGTCGCAGGGGTATTTTGGGAATTTTAGCATTTATAAGGGTATTTTTGAAGCGGAAAATTTTTTTTTTTTCGGAAAGGGTATTTTTGAAGTCTTTTAGCCCTACAGGGGTATTTTTGATAATCCCCCAATTAAAACTATGAAAATGTATTGTGAGGGTATATTGAGGAAGCAATGTTGTATATCTAGAGGCAAATACTATAAGAAGCTCAAAAATGAAGAAATCTTTGTTTGGTATATCACAATAGATATTCATATCTATATGCATTTACCATTTCTAATTTTCGTTCATTGAGAATGAGAGATGTTTTAACTTAAAAAGTCTATAAAAATTTTAAAATCCATATTGCTTTAAGGGAATATAGCATAAAAAATATCAAACTATTTTATTTTAGCCTATAAAACATGAATTATTATTTTCAATCTAAAAAAACCTAAACTTATATTTTTTACCTTAAAAACACTAACTTTTGGATATGATTAATTTGATAAATTTGTGTTTTTTAGACAACACTTAAAAGTTCAAAGAGTTAAAATATGAGTTAGTATTTTTGTTTGTGTATAGATATGATAATTTGATAAATTTGTGTTTTTTAGATAAAATGTAAAAATTCAAAATTTTTAGGTTCAAAGTAATAATTTGTGTTTTATAGGCAAGAATTAAAAAGTTTGGTATTTTCTAAACTATATTTCTAAAATTAATGTTTTAAGACAAAAATAAATAAGTTTGGGTTTTTTTAGATTACAGATAACAATTCATGTTTTATAGGCTAAAATAAAATAGTTTGATATTTTTTATGTTATTTTCCCTTGTTTTAAATATCTTTAAAATTCGTTTCACTTTAAAAATATCAATTTTTTTTATCTAAAAAACTTTTCACATTTTAACTTTTTATAAAGATATTTTGATGTCATGTCAAGTTATCAATAAATTTGATATTATTTTCGATTAACATAAAGGATATCTAAAAAAAGTTGATTATTGAAACATTTTGGATTATAAAAATCTAAATCTAAGTTTTCTCGATAATTATACGAGTTTAAATGGACGACTGAGATTACGTTTGTTTTGTTAGGTTTGCGGTTGTTGTTTTAGTTATGTATGTATATATATATATATATCGTGTGCGTGTTTGGTGGCTTGCTGTCTATTTGTTGGTTTGGTGTCATTTCCTTTATTCGACACCTATTTATATGTTGCCATGTGACTTTTTTAAAATCTTCAAATATTTGACTTCTTTTTTATTTTCATATTTGTCTTCTATATATATGTATTATAACTTATAGTTCTTGCTCTATTTTAGTTCTTGCTTTGTGTGGATTTCCTTTGTTACTTCATCATGTATACCGCTTTAAGATATTGTCTACTCTCAAGAAGTATCCTACAAAATTAGGGTTAAAATCATTCGTTTATGGACTTTTTCGTATGATTCTGTTCGTGATCCAACAACTACTCGTGAAATGGTAGTTTGCAATGAATGGGGATGCTATTTAACTCTGTTATAGTGTGTTGTGTATTGTAAATTACTTTGTTGTTTTTGTGTTTTTATTCTTTTGAAGTATATTTTTGCTTTAGTATGTATTACATATGTGTGTGATGAGTCATAGTTCACTCTTTTAGGGAAATACATGACAAAATATATAAAAAAAATCTATGAATTGTTTTTACCTGTTGTATGTTGTTTTTATCGCGGTGTTAGCATTCGTTTTTAGCAAGTGTAATCTTTCTAAGTTGTTTCAGTTTTGTGTGGATTTTCTTTGTTGTCTTTTTGCGTTTTCATTCTCTTCGAGCATGTTTCTGCTTAATATGTATGTGTCATGAGTATTAGTTTACTCTTTTAGGGAAATATATGATAAAATATAAAAATACTTTGGTATGAGTATCCTACAAAATTAGGGTAAGAATCGTTCGTTTATGAACTTTTTCGTATGATTATGTCTGTGATCCAACAACTACTCGCGGAATGGTAGTTTGTGATGAATGTGTATGCTATTTAACTCTGCTATAACGTGTTGTGTACTGTTAATTATTTTGCTATTTTTGTGTTTTAATTCCTTTTGAGTATATTTTTGCTTTAATATGTATTAGATATGTGTATGATGAGTCATAGTTTACTCTTTTAGGGAAATACATGACAAAATATAAAAAATCTTTGGTATGAGTTATTTTACCTGTTGTATGTTGTTTTTATCGCGGTGTTAGCATTCTTTTTCAGCAAGTGTAACCTTTCTTAATTGTTGTTTCGGTTTTGTATGGATTTTCTTTGTTGTCTTTTTGCGTTTTCATTCTCTTGAAGCATATTGTGCTTAATATGCATGTGGCGTGAGTATTAGTTTACTCTTTTAAAGAAACATATGATACAATATAAAAAAACTTTGGTATGAAATGTTTGGACTTGTTATATGTTGTCTTTAACATGGTATTACTAGTTGTTTTTAACTTTTGCCTTCATTTTAGGCTGTTGTTGCGGTTTTGTTTGGATTTTTTTGGTTGTTTTATCACGTATACTTTTCTTTGCAATATTATCCAACTGAATTAAAATTATCTTACAAAGTTACAACTAGAAATGTTTATTTGTGGATTTTTTATATGAATTTATATGTGATCCCACAACTGCATGTGAAATGGTGGTCTACAATGAATAGGTAAGAATCAAAGTTTGCTATATATATTATTGATTGTTATCTTTTATCTTTGCTTTTTGCTTTTTTTAAGAACATACTTCTGGTCTGTCTACTGATTTGTTTATATTGGATCATTTCCAGGATAATAGAATGCATATGTCTGTAAGATCCATTTATTGGAATAAACATCAAAGATATCTGCGTGAGGATAACTGTTGTGTAGTCATTAACTTCGGTGTTTATCGTAGTTATGGTGATTAAAAGGCTGCTGCATCCAATATTAAAATTGTGTTCAATTCGACAACCATTGTACGATGTTCCGAATAACTTCCTAATCATGATAAGTACTTCAGCTTTGTTAACTTCTCTAACATTACTATGGGGCTGTTGGATGAAAAAGTGTTGATCGGTTAGTTTTGTGATTATTCAACTGTAACTATATCATTTATTATTATTGTTTAGTAATTTCTCTCATTCTTTTGTAGATTGTATCGGAGAAATCAAATCTGCTGGAAGCTTGGAAGATACAACCTATGACGGTCGAATGTCAAAACGTTTAACAGTATTTCTATGCGATGATAGGTATATCAATAATTTATCATCTAAAACTATTTTAAAATATGTTACCTTTATGATAACTATGCTTTGTTCTCTAATTATTATTGTTTTTTTATGATTATGGCAAACTGTTAGAATGCACTTTATGGGACAAAATTGTTCTAGAACTCTATGATTCTGTATTTCAATCATGAGAGAGGGCTGTTGGTTATTATATGCCAGCTATTCAAAATCCGTTCTTGGAATGGTAAGTGGTATTTTGGTTGATATTTATATGTCAAAGCTTTTCTACATTTATTTAATGTTATTATACTTTTGAGGTTTTTTTGTTCTTCTATTTTTTATCATTGTTCTGTAGATTCTCGGATTATAAGAAATGTTCAATACTCAAGTAAACTTGTGACAAACCAAAATGTACCAGCGATTGTAGCATTCAGACAGTGTAATGTACATTAGATTTCTATACTACTATTTTGTTATATTATTTCGATTTATATTCGTAGATGTTAGTATTGAACAACAATGCCTATTATTGAAATGTTTTTTATTTACGCTTGCAATAGTTTGCCAGAACATGTCCTTGACATTCCAGCGATAATCATTTATCTTGGTCCTCGGCCTCCTACGACATATACATTGGAATGGTTTCCCTTTAAAAACCATAAGTGATGTATATCAAATTTCAAAGGTCATGCTATCTTTATTTTACATATTTTAATTGCATCAATACTTGGAATTTTTATAAAAGTTATATTTTTAACAAATGTGTCTAATGTTGTATGGTATATTTTTTGCAGCGAACGACTTGTGTAATTTTTGCGACTATCACTGATGTAATTACTAAGAACAGTTGGTATTATCTTGGTTGTCGCCAATGCATCAAAAAGGTCAATCCTATTATCCATGAGGAGTCAAATCTACCAGCAATGACAGATGTCTTTTGCGACGTCTGCTACTGTGTGACGACTGATCCAATTCCAAAGTATATTCTCTTTCACTAAAGTAGTTTTTAATTTAATCAATTATCTTATATGTTTAATATTGTTGAAGGCAGATTTAGAGTTTACGTCAAAGTTGATGATGACACTGATAATGTGACGTTACTTCTTTTCGATAAATAAGTTGTTCACATGATAAATAAATCTGTCACTGATGTTCGTTGCTACGTTGCACAGGTTATCATATCACATAAACTTTTATTAAATGTACTTTGTTAATATTTTGTTCTCATTATTTATACCATACGAAAAGTTTATGAATATGCAAAATAAATGATTTTTTCGTAGGGTATATCTGGTGGTGATTACCCTGAATAACTGTTGAGGTTGCGTAATCAAAATTGTTTGTTCCGACTTTCTGCACCACCACAATTGCTTATTGCTCGTGTTTCATCGTTCCGCGCATACCATAAAGGATCTCCGATCATATTTTGCGCAAGAAAAGTGATAAAAAATCCATAAATCATAAATGTTATTACTACGGTATATATCATGTTTCTGCAATCATATTTACCAAGTTTTTGATAAATTGTTCATATGATATGTAATGTGATTTTATTTTTTAACAGACAGCAGTTGAACGATATTAAAAAAATAAGGTATTGGATCGTGTATTAGCAGGTAAAAATTTGCAAAGTTACATATCACACATTTCCATATTTTTTAATTTAAACTAGATTTTATATATTACTTAATTTGCTCTCATCTACACAATTGAATCCAAGAAATGAGTGTTTCCGCATGCTCACATTTTACTATTCTTAACACGTCAATCCAAATTACCTAAGACTACTGATATCGACTCAATCATATATGCTGAGATTCCAGACGAGTTTTCCAACTTAGATTTGTACAATACGGTCCAAGATTTCATGGAACATGGGTCATGTGGTATTGCAAACAAGTTTTCTCCTTGTATGGAAAAAATTAAATGTACAACACGATTTCGTAAAAATTTCGATCAAAGTACTTATATAGATCACGATGGCTATTCGATATACAAGAGAACTGACAACCAGAGATTTGTTATTAAAGATGATATCAAACTAGACAACCGTTACATTATACCGTATAATGCTTATTTACTATTAAAGTATAGAGTTCTTGTAAATATTGAATAGTGTAATCAAACAAAAGCAATCAAATACCTCTTGAAATACATAATCAAAGGATCAGACCAAATTACAACTAACATATATTCATCAGATGCTACAAATAAAGAAATGATAACAGATGAAATAAAGAATTATTTTAATTGTCGATATATTTTTAGGCTACGGAGCGTGTTGGTGAATTTATAAATTTGATATCCACTATCGAAGTATACTTGTTGAACGATTAAGGTTTCATCTACCTGAGGAATAAAATATAATTTTTACAGAAAATGACGTATCAATTGATATCGTCTCGGAACAAAATAGCAATCATAGCATGTGTATAGAACGGTTTAAATGCAATGTTGCATATCATGAAGCTAAAGCTTTAATGTACATTAATTTTCCAACTAAATTCGTTTAGAACAAAACTAAAAAATTTGAACTCTAAGATAAAAAGGTTACGTACTTGGTCGATTGCACCATGGTTCTCCTACAACATGTGAAGCTTATTACTTAAGAATGCTTCTTAACAATGTGAAAGGCCCAACTTCGTTCAATTGTACTACTGACGGTATCACTTACATAAACATATTGTTTACTACGTCTTTTAGACGACGATAAAGAGTATATAGATGTTATACAAGAAGCAAGTAATTGGGCATCCCCATCTTATTTGCGATCATTATTCGTTGTATTATTAACGATGGAATATATGACCGATCCAAAACATTTTTGGTGAACTATTTGGTTAGATCTTGCAGACGATATCATATATAAACAATAAAAAACTTTGAACCTTCCAGGTTTTATGCTATTTTGTATATTAACTACTCATGTTTCCACATGCCTCAATTATTTATAACATCCTTATTTTCCTTTGCAGATTTTGACATCTCATTATAGGAGTTAGAGCAAAAAACGCTTATCTAAATTGAATATCTATTACAAAAAATGGCAAATCGTTAAAACATTTCCCTCTAATGCCATTTGCTAAGAATACCAACGTTAACTTCACACTGAACAAACTAATATATGAAGAAAAATTTTATAACCTAACCACGATGGAATCATAATTTGACGAATTAAAAAATCAACTTACTAATGAACAACACCAAATTTTCACTATATTAATAGACTATGCTTATCAACCTACTGGACATATTTTTTGTTTACTGCTATGGAGGAACTGGTAAAACTTTTTTATGGAAAACATTATTGACATGTATTCACTCAAAGGGAGATATAGTTTTAAACGTTGCATCAAACAGTATAGCTTCGTTTTTATTACAAGATGGACGAACTTCTCGCTCAAGATTTCCTATTCCCATTGACATCACTGAAAACTCAATATGCTCCATCAAAATAGGGAGAGAGTAAGCAGAACTGATAGAAATCATAAAACTTATAATCCGGGATGAAGCGTCGATGGTACATAAACATTGTTTTGAAGCGTTGGATAAATATTTTAAAGATATTATGAATTCTAATAATAGTAGCTTTCGAACCAAACCATTTGGCAGTAAAACCATTGTATTTGGCGGCGATTTTTTATAGATATTACCTGTTATCGCAAAAGGTAATAGACATGATATTGTTGCAACATCAATAAATTCTTTGTATCTATGAAATTGTTGTCACGTTCTTAAACTTATCAAAAATATGCGTCTACACACAAATGCAAATACCAACATTGAAGCTATACAAACATTCACGGATTGGGTGTTACAACTAGGCGATGACTCATTATCAGAACATAACGACGTCGAATGTTATATAGATATTCTTCTTGATCTTATAACAAAAAATAGTGATCCAATTCAATCTATTATACATCATGTGTACGAGGGTTTAACAAAAAAAATATCAAGACCAGTCTTTTTCGAAGAAAGAGCAATATTATATCCAACAAACGATATAGTAGACGAAATAAGCAACATATTACTGGATATGACACCAAGTCATTTTAAAGAATATTTTAGCTGGATACATTGTGTCTTTCTGACGACAACAATAATGACATTGGATTTTTAAACGCAATTAAATGTCCTAGAATTCCAAATCATTGTCTACAACTAAAAATTAGAATCCGTGTAATGCTTTGCGGAATATTGATCAAACACTTGCATTATGTAATGGTACACGATTATAAATTGTGCAACTAGGAACGAATATAATTGAAGGCAAAATTATTACGGGAACTAACAAAGGTGGAAAAGTATTTATTCAAAGATTATCTTTAATTCCTACAAATACTATATCTCCCTTTCGATTTAAATGCAAACAATTTCCAATCATACCTTGTTTCGCAATGACAATTAATAAGAGTCAAGGACAAAGCTTAAATAAAGTTGGTATATACTAGGTAACGTGCCCGCTCGATGGACGAGCTTCTCACTGCAATTTATTTGTAATATTATATTTTTAGAATGACGGTATATAATTGAGATGGATTAATTATTATTTGAAAAATCATGATAAAATTAAAAGTAGGTGTTTTGATCATTTGAGAACTATTGTATGTATGAATGATTAATATTTGAAGCAATTAAATAAATGTTAAAATACAAATTTTCAAACTCTTTCAGCTAGTATACCTATAGCATTATCCACGACCTGCAAGATACAAATAAACCAAAGAAGGATAATTAGAAAAAATATATGTTGGATAAAATTTAAGTGGGAAATTTTAAATGAAAAATATATTGTTTATGCGTACCTTAAGTTGGTTGTAAGTTGGTGAAAATCTCTCGATAAACCACATTTGTCACAGTTGATTGTTTTTCATTTGTATCTAATATTTTAAGCTAATGTGAAGAAGTTACTCTTGAAAGTGCAACATAGAGTTGGCCATGACCGAAGACTGGTTTCAAAAGATATAATCCAATTTGCTTCAGACTTTGTCCTTGACTTTTATTTCTTGTTATTGCGTAGCACAATCTTACTGGGAGATGTAATCTCCTTAATGTAGACGGGAGGCACGAATCAGTGAGTGATTAAACAATTCTTGGTATAAGGACTCTATTTCCAACATGGGTTCCTGTGATGTTCTCAGCCTCTAGCACTCGTGTGGTTAAATGAGTAACAACCAAACGCGTGCCATTACAGAGGCCCTTGCGTTGGTTGATGTTGCGAAGCATCATAATCGGGCTTCCAACCTTTAAAAAAATTCGATGCTTTGGCTAACCTGAAAATTCCAAGGAGTTTTAATATTCCACATGATAGAAGGATTGCAAATAATCATTAGGTGAACTATCAATTCCAATCATGTCTGAACTGCAGAATTTCATCGTTTGTCCTGAGACATTCAATAGTAAAAAATCATTTGCCTCATTAACATGTGAATTCTGAGGTGTCAAAATTGCTCGTTCTCTAAGATATTCATGATCCATGTAATTTTCAGTGAAACATGGATATGTTGTGTCCGCTAGAGATTGTAATGGATTGTCCGTAATTTTAAGCAGCAACGAATTCTCAATCTTGATATTCTCTCTATCATTGTGTTTTTCAGTGGTAGTGTTTATTCCATGTGTCGTACCTTCTCCAACATCTGATAGCCATTTTGAAATTTCAACCTCATTTTGCGATAATCGCATGTTCTATGTAAAAATGAACATGCAACATGTTTCCCTAAGTATGATCGATTAATTGTTGCATGAACAGTCTCCGATCGTCCTCCTCGGGTAACAGGAAGAATCTGTCTTAAATCATCACCAAGTATAACAGCTTTTCCTCCAAAAGTTTTTTTTGAGGCAGCTTCGTTGATGGAAGACATGATGTCTTTTAAAGTTCGATCCAACGCTTCAGTTGCATGTCACTGTGTCATAGGTGCATCATCCCAAATAATTAGATCTCTTTTGATAATTAGATCTACCAACATGCTTCATTGTTTTATATCGCAAGTTGAGCGCTCATTTATATCAATAGGAATTTTGAAGTGAGAGTGAGCAGTTCTTCCCCCAGGGAGGAGTAGTGTTGTTATGCCTGAAGAAGCATCTGGAATAACAATTCTGCCTTCTGATCTTAATTTTGAAATAAGCGTCCTATACAAAAAGGTTTTACCCGTTTCACCTGGACCATAAACGAAAATACATTTTCCTTTGTTATGTTCCACTGAATCTATAACAACTGAAAAGATTTCCAACTGTTCATCATTGATAGTGGCAAGCAATCTTTCATACTCTAGATTTTCTAGATTGTTGGTCAAACTGTATTTCCATACGCAATAAATTATTGGATATTCCTTGCAAAATGCTATTATCTAGTGATGACATATTTGGGAAATTTGTCAATGCTTTATCATTCTCAACCAAATGCATTTCAATCTCTATTAGTGCGTATTGTTGAACTTGAGCTTTCGAAAGCTGCAGTGCATCAAAACTGAATTCTCTTCTTTTCTTGATGAGTATGTTATTAGACATCCACTTCCAACAATTATTCCAAAGATCACTTGGTTTGCTAACCTCACAATATAATAACAACATCACAAAAAGCTAGCGCAACTGTGATGGCATAGCCTACCTAGTAGCTTCAGTCATAGCCTGATTCCATTCATTATCACCGTCAAGTAACCTTCTTGCAACACAAGCTTCTTTGTAAGTCGAGAATCTAAATCTATATTTAGTTTTTATATCATTAAAACTGCAAGGACCTTTTACAATATTCCACAACATTCTGAGATAATATAGTTCTCCAGCCGCAAAATGGATGTTGACGATTCTGCCCAATGTTAATCCTCTTTTCTTAGGAGACCAAACCTTGTTTGTGATGTGCCAAACTAACTTTGTTGGAAATTGGACGTATGTTAATTCTTTTTCAACTTCATATAGTTTGTTTGTCTTCATACACTATGTAAACATTATTTGTTAGAACCAGGTTTTGCCAAGACTCTGTCAAGATCTTTGATTCATCAAATGTTAAGAAATGCTCATTTTCCAAATAAACCGATAAGTGCATGACTAAGGGCCTTTGATAGTGAATTAGAAATGAAAAGATTCTCCATAGTGCTTCACATGAAGATAGGTACCTACAATCTAGGTAGTTGGAAATTTCATTAATTTCCTTAACAAGCAAACTTTCTGAGCTCTGAGGTGTCTCACGACTTGTTCCCCTCTCAATTAAAAGCGTTGATTTGTCGACCCCCTTTGTGATGTATTTGAAAAGATATTTGATTGTGTTTGATCTACAACACCATTCGACGTTGATATGCACCCTATACTTATTTAGAATTGCAAGATTATAGGGAATAACGTAACGATTATCCAACTTGACATCACCTTTCATGACAAATTTTGTGTCATCTTGCAAGCGTCTGTAAATGTAAATGACATACCCTGAATGACTCACATCTGTGTAGTCCACGAAAGCTCTGGGATAATTCTTAGTACATATCCCTTTTTCCATACATGGCAAGCGAGGCCTGTCTATTCTACATGGTCCATGCATCATATGTTGCTCAACAAGTGAGAAACCTTCACATTCTTATTCTTTATCTGGTAATTCTGCTTGGATTTACTTGTTAATACCCTCGGCGGTTGGATTTTTAAAATTTGGTTCCAACCAAATTGACACGCTTTTGAAAATCTATGGTATATATGACTGTTAAAACGAAAGTCATTCAAATATTAGTTATTTGTGTTAGTAATATAAAACAATTATTAAACTAAACGAAAAGAAATGTAAGAGGGAAAATTACCTGATATTGGATTTGGGAAGAAAATTCCATCATTGATATCGACCAAAAGAGAAGCTAACTTCATTTTAAATACTCCGCACTCAATATTTGGCCTATCACTTGGAGTTCCTCCACCATACATTCTAAGATGGTCCAAGATTTCCTGCCATTTGGGATTTGTTGTCATTATTATAAATATATTTGGATTACCATACCATCTACAAATAGCCATAGCATCGTGGTAATTCTCAATCATATATCGTGGTCCTCCCGTGAAAGATGGCGGCAGAATAATTCGTTTACCAATATACTTTCCACTATTATCACCCTTTCCAACTGCTTCGAAAACATTATTGTGGAGATCTGATCCAAGTTTCTTTTGGTTGTTTCTGGCCCATTGTATTCTCTCTTGTTCAACTGCGGTGTATGCATCAACAACATACTGTTGAAATAGACGACCTCCTTTGATAATTGTCATTCCTTCAGATAAATGTGTTTGAATTTGGTAAGCATAGTACTCACGCATTGTGAAATGTACGTTTCATTTTATTCGTTGAATCATTGTAAGAGATCTCTTAATTAAACCCATATTCACCGTAGGGGAAGAACAATGGATATTGGAGGCTCATGAACAAAGGATGCAAATCACTTATTCTGTAAAGCTCACCCGTAGGTTAAGTTGTAAGATGACATCTCTCTCACTTGTACCTGATGAAAGATCTCCAATAATTAAGCCAGCTACTTCATAACCCATCGGTAAATCATATTGTCATCCTTTTCTACGAGGTTCCAACAATCTTAAAGTAAAGTCAGCGAAATCCCCCGATTCATATATATCACGTGCCTTACGAAAAGTCTTAGCTAGATGATTGTGATCATCAAGCAATTGAATGAGACGAGATACTATGTCTTCATTGAGGATTCCCGCATTTGTTGTTCAACTAAGTGTTTTAATACGTTTGCAACCTCGTTCACAGTGTCATAAATATTCAACTGAGCTAATTGAGGAGGATTGTCCTCATTCGGAACCAACGATCCAATCTTGTGATGGATTTGGCCATGGATACGAAAGGTGTATGGTCCATTTCCAGTTGAAACTGAGTTGTCAATCTGTGCACCGATTGATGTGAAAGCAAGGATTGAGTTGTAAGCGTGTATATTTGTACAAAAATGACAAAAAAATGTTAAGTAACTCCAAGAAAAGGTGGTGTAGAATGGACTTTTGGCTGATGAACGCGCCCTTGCATGCAACATAGATTGAATAGCAAGTCACCCCTGATGGGACCACGACCAATGCATTCAGCATGCCAAAGCAAGGTGTCACAATGAGGGCATGTAATTATGGAATCTTCAAAATGCTTTTTCTTACTCCGATCACCTAATTGTAACAGTCATAATATATTAGTGAGGGTATTAAAGAAATATTTTATTAAATTATTATTTATATATTTTTATTTGGGTTGAAAGATTATACGAACCTCTCAGACACTACAAAAAATTAAGATTTAGGGACTGAAGAATCCTTCGCTAAACGTGTTTAGGGATAGGTTAGGGACGACCATAGGTAGTCTGCAAACGAGCATCGATAAATGATATCCGTCCATAATCCGTCCGAAATTAAGGACGGAAAAATCAGTCCGCAAACGGTCCGTAATTGCAGAGCACTCTGTCGTCGCAAATCGACGGTAAAAAAAAAACAACCAAAATACGGAGTCCCGATATTCTAGGGAAATTAGAGACGAGTTGCTCGTCGGCATTTGCGGATGCCCCTTGTCCGTCCGTAAATTTGCGGACGACCAAGGGGCTTTCGCAAATTTAGGGACGACCACCTATCCGTCCGCAATTTTTTTTTAAAAATAAAAAAAAAAATTAAATTTAAATTAAATTTTATTACATTAAATTTTAAAAGTTTGTACATAACGATAATTAATTAAAAAACATATGAGTAAAATTTGTATTACTAATCCGTTGGAGGTATTTCTGAATCGTCGTGATCAGAATCATTGTTCTAAAATGCATCCCAATCGATGTTAGGCATTTGCGCTTTCATCATGCGCATGAACTGTTCCATTCCCCTTTCTGATCGTTCAGCTCGCTTTTGTGATCGTTCAACCTACTTTAGTGCTTGTTCAACTCCCTTTTCGGATTCTTGTTGCACCTCGAACACTTTCGATAACGTATTCTGAAACTCGTATTCTGATACTTTTTCTTTACCTTTAGAGAAAGTTGAATATTTTGAGGCCACTCCTCTAAGACCGAAAATAGGATCTTTGTATGGCGTAACTTGCTGTAAAACAAATATCGAGATTTAATGACAATTATAAATAGAAAAATTGTATTGAAATGTCATTAATTTACCTCGAGATACAACTCGTTGTATTCTTCTTGACTAAGTGAAGTTTGTGTTTCGTCTTCTCTCGGCGGAATTTGGAATACTCTTTCCGCTTCAATGTTTTCAACATCATCGTGAACATGTTTGGCCCTGGAATCTACCCACGAACCATCAGACTTCTTAACGTGCGTACGTTCCAACAATTCTAGGTACGATGGTTCGGATCCTTTCTCTTTCGCCTAAAACAATAAAAAAGATATTAGTTAAATATTAAATGCATAAAAGTATTATAAAGCTTATCAAATCTTCGTATACTTCCGCAAAAGAACGAGATCATGCAGTATGTGCGCTCATCCCATATCTTTCTTTATCACAACGGCGGGATTTACTTGCTTGCTCGCTTTTTAGCTTAAATGCTGGATCATCCCAATATGCGCACATCTTGTCCCAAAACATTGTCAGCTATCCAAAGGGGTTTTCCTTTTGTCTCTCGATATTTTTTACAATCGTTTACGAGAGATTTGAGACGAACTCCCGCAACCCATTTAAATTCGGACTTTACTAGTCCAGTAATCTTGGGATTCCAATAACATTTTTGCTGAAATAATGAAAAGATTATTTATTTAAAATATAATTTGAACTATTTGATAAAATTAAAATTTATTTAAAACATACCACTAATGATTTCTACCATCGTTCCTTAATTTTTGGGCCGGTCTGCATCCAATTGTAACAAGACCGATCATAATCAACTTTCATCGTCTTTGTTTTATGACGAGAAAATTGATCGTATCTAACCCTACAAATCCAAATTAAAATAAATTAACATTTAATTTAACTATTTATTAATTGACATTTGAACGTAAATATACGTACGATTGTGCATCGTTTTCACGATTATGGTCTAAACGAGGAAGTGTGCGTCGTTCCTCACCATTGATAAAATTTCTTCTACAGTTGGTTCATCATGCATCTTAGGTTCATGATGCATTAATAGTTCGACTGGTGGTTGGATTTGCGGATAATAAGGCATATATTATGCTGATTGTATCGATCTAGTGTTCCGGAAGAAATTTAGATGCATGAATTCCGAAAATATTGAAACAAAATGTCGTGAATGAGATGACACGTTATCACTTTCCTCAGAATTAGAGCGGTTTCTCGTTTTACCCCCTCTTCCAACTCGACGCGACATACTGAAATGTAAATTAAAACATTACGTTTTTAATATCTTTGAAACATTTCAACAAATACTTTAACTACATGGTACATCTCTAACTAAAATTATTTCATAACATTTTTAAACTCTTTCAAACATTTAAACAAACACTTCGACTACACTTATTCCAAATCTAACTTTATCTATTCTAAATCTAAGTTGTGTTAAAATTAACCTGCAAAGTGTTAAGGGATGGGTTAGGGAAAGGATGAACCATCGGGGGACGGGACGGGATGCACGGCTTGGGGTCGGGACACATGACTTAGGTTCGGGATGCACGACTGGGGGTCGGGATGCATGAATGGGACTAGGGCGACAAAGGGCGGCTGCTGGGATTGGGGCGACGGACGGTTGCTGGGACAGGAGCACGACGGACGATGCGTGTGAGATAAGAGCACGACGGACGATGCGGCTGGGATAGGAGCATGACGGGGACAATGAATGCGGCCGAGGGCGACAGACGACGCGACGAGGAGGGAGAGAATCATTTGAAAAGGAGAGAGCGGCGGAGAAAATGCCCAAGTGGAGTTTCCGTCGGCAATTGCAGACGGATGGCCTATAGACGTCCGTAATTCCGGACGACACTCCAAAGTCAGTCCGCGACTGCGGACGATCGAGGCCCATCCGTTTGCAATTCCGGATGGTCATAGCCCATCCGTACGCAATTGCCGATGATCCACCATCTGCAATTCCAGACGACTGAAGTTCGTCTAGAATTTTCGAAGCCAGGACGGGACGGGACAAACTGTCGGGACGGGATGGACGAGATGGACGGGACGAACTCCCGAGCATAAAATCTTTCTCCATCCGTCACTCGAGACCAT
Source organism: Gynandropsis gynandra (assembly GCA_036759665.1). NCBI lineage: Eukaryota > Viridiplantae > Streptophyta > Magnoliopsida > Brassicales > Cleomaceae > Gynandropsis > Gynandropsis gynandra. The sequence goes on from CM071873.1 coordinate 27,213,298, forward strand.
GCGTTGTCCTTCCAGACAACATACCAGAAGCGAGAAAATCACTTATTGTCCACATAAGAGCACCTCGTAACATAAAATTTTGTCGCCTCGAGACATCGTACGCCTGAACTCCATTCCATAATTCTTTCAATTCTTCAATCAGTGGTTGAAGAAATATATCCACCTTTCTTTTCGGATGATTAGGCTCAGGAATCTATATTGTTAAGAACAAAAATTCCCTTTTCATGCACATATCAGGAGGTAAAATGTACGGTTTCATAATAACTAGTCTCAACGAATAATTCTTTCCAGGCATCCCAAATGGATTAAAACCATCGGTACAAAGGCTTAAATAGACATTTCGACTCTTAGCTGCAAAATCAAGATATACCTTGTTAAAGTGTTTCCGCACCCCACCATCTGAAGGATGACACATTTCTCCTTCACGACTTGAATGTTCTGCATACCATCTCATGTCGCTTGTAGTCCCCTCAGATTGATACAATCTTTTTAATATGTTTGTCATTGGTAAATACCACATACGATGATATAGAATCGATTTTCCATTTTTTGTCAAATAAAACCGATCTTTTCCACAAAATTGAAAATTACTCATATTTGATGTCCCTCTCCAAAAAATCATGCAATTGTCTTGATAAACATCAATTTTTTGGTTTGGCAATAAACCCAAAGATCTCATCATCTTCTTTGTTTCATAATAAGAGTCTACTGCATTGTTTTCTTCAGGCAAATAGTCTCTTACTAATTGCATTATCGAATCCATGCAATTCTCAAACTAATGATTTTCAGTTTTCAAATTCATTAAACATGCAGACAAAGACAACTGTGATAGACCACTTCTATAACCATCATAAAGTGGATGCCTAGCACTTTCTAACATTTCAAAAAAAAAATTTGCTTCTTCAATATTTTCACTTTCGTTTTTTTCACCGAATACATTTTGTACCATTTCTACATAAGGGTTTATTTCTATATCTTAAGTACTCTCAAACACTTCATGATGTACAATGCCCCTACTAAAATTATCCACAACATTACTAGGTCGTGGTGAAAAATTCTCTCCATGACATAACCACATTAAATAATTCGTAGTAAAACCTCTTAAATAAAGATGCTTCCAAACCAGTTCTCTCATTATCAAATTTTTCATTTTTGCATTTGCCGCATGGACAAACCAATTTACCGGTTTCTTTATAAACTTTTTTTATTTGTCGCCATCTTCATAAATTGTGTAACGCCTCCTATAAACTCCTTCGATACACCTTCAGTCTCTAGAAACGAAAATATTCGATCTCGACGAAGATACCATTATAATCGCAAACAATAAGAAGATATGTGATGAAAGTTATGAGAGTTATGTATGAAAAATGGGTAAGTAGTTGAGGAGTTCAATAGATAATTTATGGACGAATTATCAAAAAATTACAGACTAAGAAAAATAGTTTTCGACGAGTCGTCTAGAATCCATCCCTAAATGGATTTATGACCGTCCAGGTTTAAGGAAAACAGCCGAAGGGCGTCTGCAAATTTGCAGACATAAGCTGCTACCATCCGCAAATTGCGAATGCCCTTAGACAGCTTGCCCTAATCCGGGATGTCCTCCTGATCCGTTTCCAATACGTCCACAAATACTGACGAATTAGGAACATTTTATCCGTACGTAAATTTCCAGACGGATTAGGGACAAATTTCTTTATCCATCCCTATTCCGTTTATAATCGATCCCTAAATTTAGGGATGAACATCACAGTCTGCAAATTCCGTTTGCAATATTGAAATTTCTAGTAGTGAGACGCGATGATGATGCTCCATTGGACATAGATTTAGGTCGAGCTGCATGTGGTTTTTTTCATGGATGTATATGTTAGATAAATTTATTGAAAGAATATGAAATTATATATTCAATAGTTAACATGTATAACTGATCTAATTGCTTTTTAAATGATCGCTTTTGTTGCATTATCACTTTCCTTAGAACCCAAGCATTTTTATAGCTACCTAAATAGAGATATATTTCTGTTATACCCTTTAACATGATTGTTTTTTATGGTTCATCCAAACTCAATTTAAGATATAAATACTAACCGATGCTTGCCAAATTATCTTTTAGATCTCTTTGCAATGAAATTATTTGGTGTTCAAATATGGTGGTAAACCATGGTTGATTTTTTCCTGATTTGTCTCCAGATACATTGTCTCGTTCGGATCGAGAATTTTTAGGCTTCCGCATATGTGTCTATAATTGAAAAAATTAAAGCATAAAATTATAACATGTGAATAAATAAAAATAATAATGTAAACAAAATTAAAAAACTATTGATGAAACATTGGTACCCTCCATGACCCAACATAAAATACTAATAAAAAACTCTCCCTAAACTGATCCCTAAACAGCCGCTTGACACATTTAGGGTTTTTTAAATCTTTGGGAAGTTACCGTCGGTGATACCATAAGCATAGGCAAAGGAGAAACCATGTCTTGCATTTTCACCAGCACGCATTGTGTGGGACGAAGCAGCAATGGAGAAATCTGAGAGGTAGTTTAGTAGTGGCAAACGCAAGCGCAGACTTCCCTGAAAGCTCTGCGATGCGGTATTGTGTTTTGGGGCGATGTAATGGAATCCGCGAATCTGACGGAATCGATTTATCGACAAAAGAAAAGGGAAAAGGCGAGCCTGGGAGGTATGACTAACTAGGGGTGGGCATTTCGGGTTACCCGGACCGACCTGGAGGAGGAGTTTATGTAGAGTTGTTTTGTTTTCCTTTTTTATGTCGAGTTTATGGAGTTTATGGTTTGTCCCAATGAAATTTAATGGGATGTGGAATTTAAATGGAGTTTATGTAGAGTTGTTTTGTTTTCATTTGTAAGTTAAACATTTAATAATCCTTGCTCAGGTGGCTTCACCAAAAACAACCTTACAAGGATTATTATATATAATTTATATATAATTCTTGTTGTAAATACTATTGTTATTGTGAACTTTAATAAATTTTATTGCATATAATAAAAGGGTTGAACTGAAAGACATTATTTTATAAAATGCTTGTTGTAAATACTTGTTGTAAATTCTGTTGTGAATGAAGTAAATTATATCGCGTATAAACAAAACGTAACCTAGTAATTATAATAATAATATCATAATATGATACATTAAATGCGTATTGGCTCTCACCACGTAGACATCCCTGCCTTGTTTATTTCTCTATGCTGAATGTTATGTTTGAACTATTCATGATGAGAAGACTGAGCTAAATTCTTGACTTTGCATATGGAAAAGATACTAATCTTAATGTGGATGGAAAATTGAGATTTAAAAGATATGATAAATGTTACGTTTGAGCTGTCTTCATTCCATATTATTGTCTAGGTTTAACGGTCTGGAAAAACTTAATTTAAAGAGAAAGTTTACTAACAAAATTGTTGCAATTTTAGAAAAATGGAAGACTGAACTAATTATTATTTGAAAAAATAATGATAACAGGTTGCTAAAAAAATAAGAATTGCCTAAATTCTTGACTTTGCATATAACAATTTAAATAAAAGATTTAAAGAAAATGGAGGACTCGAAGACTGAAGTTTGATGATTGGTATAATATTAGTCTGCCCATATATCTTTTCTCATGGCTAGAGTTTGGTGATTTATTTCCATCGAACTGCATTATTTTTCGGAATTCGGTACTTCATTATTAATTCATCCGTGCAAATGATAATCCATTGTTGGCATCCTTTTCCTGCAGAATGACAAAGAGAATACTACACGTATAACAAAATGTGGTATGTTGGCAACCTTTTCCTACAAATGCTCCCCCCATATGGGTAAAACAGCTTGTTCTCAAGATACGCATTACCTTAGAATATGGACTGCCTAAATATATTATATCTTTCTGAATATGGTCAGTCTGTCATCGTTAGAAATAGGTGAATATGATGAGGTGAGAGATTATGTAGAGGAGGAGCACAAGAGGAAGAGTGAACACAGGAGGAGCAGACCTGGCCGACATTTTAGATAGGTGAGATGAGATTTTTCTTTTCTTTTTGTGCATGAGCAGACGTGTCTGTCTGAATATGGTATGCATGCCATCGTTATAAATATGTGAATATGTAGAGGAGGGGCACATGAGAATGAGTTTATGTAGAGAAATAGATGAATATGGGTGTCTAAATGTATTTTGAATAAACAAGAGGAGGAGCTTATGTAGAGTTTATGGAGTTTATGGTTTGTCCCAGTGGAATTTAATGGGATGTGGAATTTAAATGGAGTTTATATAGAGTTGTTTTGTTTTCATTTTTTTGTAAGTTAAACATTTTACAAGAATTATTATATATATAATTTACAGCGCTCTGTATTTATTCATGAACAATTATTCGTCGTCGATTTTAGAGTTAAAACACGTGATAGACTAAAAAATACTAATGTTAGATGACAACCAAACAATATATACAAAAACCATAAACGTTGTGTTCAAAGAAATATTTCATAATTTATAATTTATTTATTTTATAATTATATAAACATTCAATAACAAATTCTCTATAAAAATATTGAACCTTATCATGATATCACACATATATATACAATTTTTATTTAATTTTTATGTCAATTTTTATTAAAAATAGCATATACTCCGGGTACAAATCTAGTTGGGGTAACTTCAAAAATACTCTCGTAGGGCTAAAACACTTCAAAAGTACCCTTCTCGAAAAAGAAAAAATTTTTAACTTCAAAAATACCCTTATAAATGTTGATATTCCCAAAATACCCCTGCGACCTTACGACCCAGTTCGACCCAGCGACCCAGTTTGACCCTGCGACCCTTTTCCCTCTACGACCCTTGTTCCTTTACGACCCTTGGACCCCTGCGACCCTTGTCCCTCTTCGACCCTTGATCCTCTGCGACCCTTGGACCCCTGCGATCCTTGTCCATCTGCGACCCTTGTTCCTCTACGACCCTTGGACCCCTGCGACCCTTGTCATTCTGCGACCCTTGGACCCCTGCGATACTAATTTATTATTTACAAATTATTTACAAATAATATGAATAAAATTTCGAAAATACAGCTTAAATCAAAATATGTTGGACCCGTGCGACCCTTCCGACCATTGCGACCCTTCCGACCATTTCGACCCTTTCGACTAGTCTTTTCAATGTCAGACTACTGCTTTTTCCAGGTTCTAGCTATGCTTTTTATTTTACCAATGCCACATTGAAGACCTATATTAAAGGTTCTTTAATATGTCAATACATGCACCTTGGTCATTCTTTGTAATTATTGTCTTTCTGGATTGTAGGAGTCCATTTATTTTTCGTTATAAATAGAGGAAGAAAAACCGTAAAGCTACAACAAGCACAAAATCATCTCTTGTTTCGAGTCTTTCATTCTCTCAAAAGAGCGATTTCTAACATCTAACCCTAAATTCACTGAAAAATCCTTGTTACCTTGTGACCGTCAATGGAGCATTTCTTGCGGGGAAGGGCTCCGATGAGTCATTAATCTTCGGAAAATTTGACCTTTTTTTCTTTCCTTTTTTTTCTCGAACTTCTTTTTGCCTTTTTCTTTTACTTCAACTTTTTTCTTTCCTTGTTTTAACTGTTGTGACCTTTGAGACCTTATGTAACCTTATGTAACTCTTGTGACCTTTGTAACCTTTGAGACCTTATGTAATCAATATTTAAACGTTGAAAATGTCTTATTTTGCATCTATTGTTCGTAAGATTATGACCCAATATGACTCGTTATACGACTCTCAATCGGATTAAATTATAATCAGGTTTAAACGGGTAGTGATGAATCTGCACTACATAAGGTCTTGGTAATCGGCGGCCTCAGACATCAAGCTGTATCCGCGTTACCTAAGGTCACGGTTGGAGGTCATTTGCTACCGTGGAACTCACCATACATGACTCAAAGCCCGAAATGTCAATGGAGCATTTCGTGAAGCTTGGAGAAGTCACACACGACTCTTCTTGCGGGAAAGGGCTCCGATGTGTCTTTAAATTTCGGTAAATTTGACCTTTTTTTCTTTCCTTTTTTTTCTCGAACTTCTTTTTGCCTTTTTCTTCTTCTTCAACTTTTTTATTTCCTTTTTTTTAACCGTTGTGACCTTTGAGACCTTATGTAACCTTATGTAACTCTTGTGACCTTTGAAACCTTTGAGACCTTATGTAATCAATATTTAAACGTTGAAAATGTCTTATTTTGCATCTATTGTTCGTAAGATTATGACCCAATATGACCCGTTATGCGACGCTCAATC
>CM071873.1:27247378-27261156 GCA_036759665.1 Gynandropsis gynandra
CGTCGCCTTATATGCCTCGATTTGCCATTGTAGATTTGGTTCTTAGCTCTTGAGAGAGCAACCACACTATCACAATATATGCAAATGGCAGCAACAGGCTTTTGCCATAACGGTATTCCTTCTAGGAAGTTTTTGAGCCATTCAGCTTCTTCAGCGGCTTTGTATAAGGCTACAAATTCCGCTTCCATAGTCGAACGCGTCACAACAGTTTGTTTTGGTGATTTCCAAGATACGACTGCTCCTCCAAGTGTATAGACATACCCACTTGTGGACTTACAATCCGTATTGTTTGAAATCCAGATCGCATCACAATATCCTTCCAACACCAGAGGATATTTTGAGTAATGCAACCCATAACTCATCGTATGTTTCAGATATCTCAAGACTCTTACTAATGCAACCCAATGCTCATTTTTTCGATGTAGTGAGACTGCGTTAAGATGTAACCTTCCGGACTTCTATGAATTCGGATTCCTAGTATTACATCAGCAGGTTCCATGTCTTTCATATCAAAACAAGAGTGCAACATCTTCTTGGTTCGAATGATCACGTCTTTGTTTGTACCCATGATTAACATATCATCGACATAGAGGCATACAATGATATATGCGTCTTTGTACTCTTTTACATAGACACATTTATCACATTCATTTATCTTAAATCCATTTGATAATAACGTAATATCAAATTTCTCATGCCATTGCTTAGGAGCTTGTTTAAGTCCGTAGAGAGATTTAATCAATTTACAGACTTTCTTTTCTTGACCTTTGATCACAAACCCTTCGGGTTGGTCCATATAGATTTCTTCGTCCAATTTACCATTCAGAAATGCGGTTTTTACATCCATTTGGTGAATCTCCAAATGGTGAATCGCCGCAATTGCAATTAACGTCCGTATAGACGTAATTCTAGACACAGGCGAATAGGTATCAAAGAAATCCATTCCTTCTTTTTGACGATAACCTTTGGCTACTAATCGTGCTTTGTACTTTTCTATAGAGCTATCTGGTCTCATCTTTCTTTTGAATATCCATTTATGCCCGATGGTCTTATGACCCAGAGGTAGATCAACCAATTTCCACATGTTATTTTGCACAACGGATTCCACTTCACTTTGGATAGCCTCTTTCCAATAAGGTGCTTCCGACGATTCAATCGCAGCCTTATAAGTCTGAGGTTCTCCTTCGAGAACAAATGTCACAAAGTCATGCCCAAATTTTTTGGCTATTCTTCCACGTTTACTTTTTCTAGGTTCTACAATTTCTTGTTGAACCGATGAAGAACCAGCCCCATCATAAGACGAATCACCATGTGTTCGTTTTGCATGGTTTTTCTCTTTGAAAGGAAAGATATCCTCAAAGAATTCTGCTTCGGCAGATTCCATCACCGAATTCTTGGTTATGTCTTCAACATTGGAATTATGAACCAAAAATCTATATGCAACACTATTCTTGGCCGGACCAATATAAATGCAATCTATAGTTTTTGGTCCGAGCTTAGTTCTCTTTGGAAGAGAAACTTGTACTTTCGCAAGACAACCCCACACTTTCATAGTTTTATAAGTAGGCAATTTCCCTTTCCATGATTCGTATGGTGATTGATTACTCGACTTATGAGGAATTCTATTCAACACATCATTTGCAGCAAGAACCGCCTCACCCCATAAACTAATTGGTGCTCCCGAACTGATTAACATTGAATTTATCATGTTTTTCAACGTTCTATTCTTTCGTTCGGAAACTCCATTTTTTTGTGGAGTATATGGTGCAGTCGTTTGATGCACTATTCCATGAGAAGAACAAAATTCTGCAAAGTCATTGAATAGATATTCTCCTCCTCTATCCGACCTTAAAATTTTTATTCCTTTCTCAAGTTGATTTTCAACTTCTGCTTTGTATACCTTGAACATACTTATAGCTTCATCTTTTGTACGTAACAAGTATACGTAACAGAATTTACTACAATCGTCAATGAATATTATGTAATAGTTTTTTCCTCCTCTACTCGGAGTTTCTTGGAAATCGCACAAGTCCGTATGAATCAAACCAAGAATTTCATTCGTCATTTTAACAGATCTATGCGGATGACTTGTATATTTTGATTCTATACAAACCCCACATTTTGTTTTTATGTTCAATGAACACTTAGGCAAGAGATCTAAATTTACCATTATTTGTAAAGAACGGAAATTTAAGTGTCCCAATTTATAATGCCATAAAGAAGATGACTCAACCATGTACATAGAATTAGTAGCTTTATTAATAATAGCATCGGTTACATACGGAACAACATTGAGTTTAAAGAGTCCCTCGGCGAGGTAACCCTTACCCACAAACATTCCCCCCTTAGAGAGTATAAACTTGTCAGACTCGAACACAAGTTTAAAACCCTTGTTACTAAGGATAGGACCAGAAACTAAGTTCTTCCTAATGGAAGGAACATGAAACACATTCGACAACATAAGTTCTTTTCCCGAAGTTAACTTCAGGAGGAGTTTTCCTTTGCCTTCAACCTTTGCGGTTGCTTCATTTCCCATGTACAGATTTTCGCCTTCTTCAATTGGTTGGTATGTAGAGAACATCTCTTTCGCCGAGCACACATGCATGGTAGCCCCGGTATCAACCCACCAATCTGTGTTGTTGGAAACCAAGTTTGCCTCAATGACTGCGACAAACTGATTCTCAACAACATTGGCTTGGTTGTTGTGAAGTTTTCCCGGATTGGCATGCCCTTTCTTGTGGTAGCAGTCTTTTGCCTTGTGCCTTCCTCTTCCACACACCCAGCAGTTTAAGGTTGCCCTTATTCTTGCAGTCTTCTTGAACTCCGTCTTCTTAGGAGCAAGAGCAGTAGCATTCGCATCAGGAACTTTTCCCTTCTTTTTCTTCTTCGACTTGGCTTTGACCACGTTAGCATTTGCTTCCATGGATATCATCTCAGCCTTGTCACTGATCCGACTGTTCTCTTCAATACGGAGTTTCAGGACCAACTCCTCGAGACTCATGTCCACGGTTATGTGAGTCAGATATTTCTTAAAATCTGCCCATGAAGGAGGTAACTTGTCAATGAAGGCACTTACAATAAATTCTGCTGGCAAAGACATACCTTCCTCATCCAGCTCATGGATTATGACTTGAAGTTCCTCAACTTGCTTGACAACTGATTTGCCATCGATCATCTTGAAGTTCAGAAACTTTCCAGTCACAAAACGCTTTGAAGAGGGCACTTCAGTTTTGTACTGCTTATCCAATGACATCCTCTCGTGCAGAATCGCACTTAGCATAGAGGTCATATAGAGAGTCATCTAGGGCATTGAGTATGTAGTTTTTAAAATTAAACTCATTATCAACCCATGCCTCTGTTTCAGCCTTCTTTTCAGCGTTAAGAGTCTTTCCTTCGGCCGAGGCCTTAGGAGGCTCCGCAGTCAGAACATAGGCAACACGAAGAGTTGACAAATAGAATAACATCTTATTTTTCCAACGTCGGAAGTCCTTGCCTTTGAACTTTTCAAGCTTCTCGACATGGTTGCTTTTCGCACCCGTCACTGATTGGTCCATATCGAAAATTTCTGTCTTAGATTGTTGGAACAAATCAGTCTTAATTCGAGATAAAACGATACAAACAGAATAACAAGCAATAAATGATATGTAAAACTTATTAACGTGAATCTAACGAATGTAAAGTTACCGACTTTTGATCGAGGCCTGCGAAACTGTAGTGTCCTAAGACAGAAATTTGCGGTCGCTTATGTTTAGAGGATGCAACGACCATAGAAGTTCAAGACTCTTGTCAAATATACAATGTAAATTTTCTCAGAATGCAGAGAAGAAGGAATGAAGAAGATCGGATTCTGTTTTGATGAACAAAACTCCTATTTATGGAGTTTTTTCGGACATCAGTTACAAAGAGGAGCCAAAATCAGTTGTACTTGAAGGGTTGTGACTGTTGTAGTTGAAGGATTGTGACCAATTGTCTGAATATGGAATTTAATTCAGAAAAGAAAAAAAATCGTATTAAGTCCACTAGCCGAAGGCCCATTCGTGACAAGCCCAAGAACCCAAGGCCCAATCTTTTGTTTTTAATTTTAAATACCCAAGCCCACCACAACATAGCCCACTTATCTCTCTTTGCCCATTTAATAACCTTCCATAAATAACTCTTTATATAGAGTTATTTTTCTTCTCATTTTTTCCAATGTGGGACTTTTACATGTCCCATGTCCTACAATACCCCACATTTTCTATTCAAACCAAAATAATACCCCACATTTGAATAGAAAAAAAGATATTAAAACCATTTCGTCATTTCTGAGAATTGTGGTAAGATATGCATCTGAAAGGTGTCTTTTGGACTTGAACCTTTCATAGTGAATACCTCTCGGATTTACTTTGTGAGATAGTGAACTAAAATGTCTTGAACTACTCACGTTTCACCGTAAATCGAAACAAAAGGTATCACACATACCAAACGACACATTTCGATTCTTACGGTTGTGTTCATTCTGGTCCTGAACATATCCTTCGTTCATGAGAATTTTAGAGAACTTAGCCATATCAGTTCTCAAAGATGTGACCCCACATCAATCTCATATAGGTGTTGCTAATCTGAAATAGTCCGTTACTATTCCACTTTTGAAGCTATTAGCATTATTAAGAATCCAAGATTCATCCCTTAATCATCAACGGAAACACACTTTATTGCAACATAGGAATAGGCATGAAAGTGTGTGTTACACTTTGAGTCTTCCTCAATTAGTTTGCCTATTGAACCTAGACCATGAGATCTCCAATGCTGTTAGGTTAGGTTTCCACCAAATAATGACTCATTCCATTGGCTTTAAACCCATTCCCCTCGTCGTCCACAAAACTTGCTCTCTACCAAGGCCTTTAGTCAACGGATCCGCAATGTTTTCTTTCGATTTTACGTAGTTAATGGATATTATTCCATTTTTGAGCAAATCTCGTATAGTGTTATGACGTCGCCTTATTTGCCTCGATTTGCCATTGTAGATTTGGTTCTTAGCTCTTGAGAGAGCAGCCATACTATCACAATGTATGCAAATGGCAGCAACAGGCTTTTTCCATAACGGTATTCCTTCTAGGAAGTTTTTGAGCCATTCGGCTTCTTCAGCGGCTTTGTATAAGGCTACAAATTCCGCTTCCATAGTCGAACGCGTCACAACAGTTTGTTTTGATGATTTCTAAGATACGACTGCTCCTCCAAGTGTATAGACATACCCACTTGTGGACTTACAATCCGTATTGTTTGAAATCCAGTTCGCATCACAATATCCTTCCAACACCGGAGGATATTTTGAGTAATGCAACCCATAACTCATCGTATGTTTCAGATATCTCAAGACTCTTACTAACGCAACCCAATGTTCATTTCCTGGGTTGTGAGAATACCTACTAAGTCGACTTATCGAATATGCTAAATCTGGTATTGTACAATTCGTAAGAGATTCGATTAACAACTTGTTCACTTGGTTGGATTCGTCTCAGTTTTCTCCCATTGTAGATGACGAACAACACGCACAACACAAACGAGCAGCCTACACACGCAACACAAACGAACAAACGATGAACAATATACATAGCACAAACGAACAAACGACGAACAATACACGCAGCAAAACGAGCAGCCAACACAAGCAGCACAAACGAACAAACGAGCGGCCAATGAACAACAAATCAATCAAGAAGATGAACAGACCTTTTCTAGAGTGAGCTCTGATACCACTTGATGAGTTCTTCGCTGAAACGATACTCTAGAACGTAGGTAATCACGGGATAATCCTTACTGCAACTGAGCTGAGAGACTCCCCCACACAAGGTGTGTGGACCGAATGGTCACACGAGTGTTGCAGAAGGCTCTCGATACACCTAAGATCATTTCGTTGGATATGACACACCAAAGAAATCAAAATGGGGTTTTCGGATATTACATACCAACAAGATAAGTTTCTCAAAAGTGAGAAGATTTGAAAATTCAAAAATGAAGCTTGTGTTCTACAAGGGTTGGACGGCTACATAAGAAGAAATATGAGCCATGCAAGACCTTCAATGCCGCATTTAATGTTTATTTGACTTTTGACTAAAGGAATAAAATTTAAAATAAAAGAAATATAATGATAGTTTGCTTCGATACGATCGACGTAGGAAGCCTCAGATCAACCAATAGGAAGACGTAAGTGATTCGTAGCCTTGTTAAAAACCCGTTGTTGGAAAACCACATGGGACAAAACCAACGGCGGGAAAAGAGTACACACGAAACACTTGCCTATTTGTTGATCGTTGTCAAGTGATCTTCGGCGTGAAGTATGACTCGGATTTTGAAGTCTTCTTGTGGAGTCGAGCACTCGTCATGAATCTGCGCGGCTGCAAGTAGTCCTCCGATGGCTTCCTTGAGCTTCCTAGCCTTAGCACGGGTCACGGTACCTTCTTGTATTGTTAAGGCGTCCTCTTCATACTTGGATTCCTCGATGTTGTCCGTGTTCGTATCAAAGTGATTCTTCCTATGTTGCCTTATATTCCTCGCAACTCTCATCCAAGTCTTGAGATATATAATCAACCCCTTATACCACTTCATAGTTTCTATCATATTTTCGCCATCTGTTGATACTAATATGATCCGCTAGTTTGGATAATCTTTGGTGTAATGACCTCGACTCTAACATTCGAGATAGATAATGTCATAGTTACACGTAGAAAATTGATTGGTACCTTATGCTCTCATGCAAGATGTCTCTTTGTAGGAGTTCTCAAAGCTTTGACTACCCAACACCAATCACCGTAGATATTGATTCACCTTTATATGATAATCAGAGGGTCATATAAATGTCTCATCACTGCATGGATTTTATCCCATGTCAATATTGATTTATCTCTAAACCACCGACATGAACGAATAAAATGATCCCACCATGCAAGCGCATACTCAATAATCTTCGGCGAGACTAGTTTAATTTTTGTGAATTCGTAATACTAATGGCAATTGAAAACCATCTCAATTTTCCTCTTTCACCCTAAGTATGCTTCCACATCGCTCTGTTCTATGAAATTTATGATATCTAGCTTGACATTATTGACTTTTTGATTGCTTACTATATGGACATGTCATGGTGCACAAAGTTTTGAGTATTTATCTGTGTTAATATTGATGTGTTATCAAAGTTAAACAAATAACCTAAACTACCCGCAAGTGCACGACACATGTGTAGTACTTTAGGTGTTGATCCCACAGGGACTACGCAACACAATCTAAACTCAAAATACGAATCAAACTTGCTAACGAACGAAATATGGTTTTAAGAATGAAATACTAAAAACAAATAAACAAACTAGTTCTTAAGAATGAGACAAACGTTCTAGGAAACAGGTTTCACCATAAGACTACCGAAACCAACAATCAACCTATCTATCATGCAATCCACTACAAAAAACTCGCAGTTTACAACGGACGGGACAACGGTTCCGTCCGTTGGAAACATTTACCAATGGATTGTAACGGATTTGGTGATATTTTCAACGGGCAAAAATACGTTGCAATCCGTTACAAATTTCAAAGGAATTGTAACAGATATTTTCCATTGCAATATCCGTTGGAATCCGTCGCGATTTTTAACAGAGTGTAACGGATTATTTCCGTTGGCCTTATCCGTTGGAACATCGGTTAGAAAACGGGGAAAAGGATTCCAACGGGCATCCGTTGCAAATTTTAACGGATGCCCGTTAGAAATCGCAATAGATGCCCGTTGATATTGTGAATTTCGAGGTTCAACTGTCGAATTAAATTACCGCGAAGAAGCAACGGGCATCCGTTGCAATTTCCAACGGATGTTCGTTGGAATATTTACTATATATATTGAAACCTAGGGTTACCTCAAAGCATCAATAAAAACCATCTTAATATCTATTATTGAATCCAATACAACTTTGATGAATTATTTCACCGCCGAGATCGGGAAAAGGATTCCCGACGGTGTTACAGTTCATAAAGTTTGTTTTGAATTCGATAATAGATGTAAAGATGTCGAATGTTCGTTGGAATATTTATTTACATCGGAACCTAGAGTTACTTCAAATCATCAATAACAAGTATCTTAATATCTAATGTCAAATCTTAAACAACTTTCATAAACTGTCTCACCGTCGGGATCGAAAAAAGGATTCCCGACGGTGATGCAGTTTATGAGGTTGTTTTTAGATTCGATAATAGATGTAAAGATGCTGATTTCGATTTTTGTTCACTACTAGACATCGAAATTAAATGATTATAATTACAAAATCATAATTCATAAGATCTAACCATTGTAATATGAAAAAAAATAATGGATTTGTAAGCACTTTTAACGGGCAATTATCCATTGGATAGAATTTCAATGGGCATCCGTCGGAAGTTGCAACGGATGACCGTTACAATTTCCAACGGATGCCCGTTAAAATTGTTAATTTTGAGGCCATCGGCTTAAATTAATTCACGTGAACCTCCTCCAACGGACATCCGTTGCAAATTCCAACAGATACCCGTTGGAATGTTCACTATTTAGATCATACCAAAGAGTGCATCAAACCATCAATAACAAAAACATTTTCGAAAAAATGTCATCGTCTTCAAATCAAAATATATATAGATTAAGAGAGTGGATGTATAGAAGAAAAGATCCTGTAACCGAAGAGATTACGCAAGAATTCTTACACGGATTGGAGCAATTCATGAGTTTTGCATCGATGCAGCCTTTGTGTCAAGAACGCGGGACAATGTTATGTCCATGCAAAAGATGCAAAAACATGAATAATCGAAGTCAAGAAATTGTTTACAAACATCTTTATAAGGTGGGTTTCGTTGAAAATTACAAAATTTGGTTTTTTTCACGGTGAAAATTGCGGTGGTAGAGATATTGTGCAAGATGTGCAAGTAGAACGAAATGCGGAAGTTATTTATGAAGTATCAACGACCAATCCATATGTGGAAATGGTGTCAGATGCTTTTCCTAGAGCTGTTGAACAAACGCATGAAGAGATGCCGAACATCGATGCACGTCAATTATTCAACCTATTGGATTCGACGAAATAGCCTATATATGAAGGTTGTCGTGAAGGTCAGTCTCGTTTATCTTTATCTTCAAGATTGATGAGTATTAAAACAGACTACAATGTGGTGAAATTGCATGGATTCATTTTTCAAAACAATGCGAGAATATTTACCGGAACATTTTCAAGCTCCTGAGACATACTACGAAACAAAGAATGTGTTAAAAGATTTGGGAATGCCACATGAGAAAATTGATGTTTGTAGAAACAGTTGCATGTTGTTTTGGGGAAATGATAAAGACTTGTTGGAATGCAAGTTTTGCGGTGCAAGCAGATTTTGGTCTAAAAAACCATGTTCACGTAAATATGTACCATACAAGAAAATGTTCTATATGCCTGTAGGAAACAGGTTGAGAAGGTTATATGAATAAAAAAATCGCTGCAGCAATGAGACGACACACAGAACACTCAACGGTCAAGGTATAATGCAACATCCATCGGATGGTAAGGCTTGGAAAGATTTCAATGAAATATTTTCCGAGTTCGCGTATGAAACGAGAAACATCTATCTTTGCTTGTGTACGGATCCCTATGGACAATCTGGAAGTCAATATTCTCTATGGCCGGTTATTTTGTCCACGTATAATTTGCCTCCCGAGATGTGTTTGAAAAGAGAGGTAATGTTTCTGACGTTGTTGATTCCAGGACCAGAACATCCGAAGAAAAGTTTCGATGTCTTTTTGCAGCCCTTAATTCTTGAATTACGAAATTTATGGAATGAAGGAATTCTTGCTTATGACGTCAGTACTAAGCAAAATTTCACATTGAAAGCGATCTTGTTATGGACAATTAGCGATTTTCCTGCCTATGGAATGTTATCTGGATGGAGCATGCACAGAAGATTGGCATGTCCATATTGTATGGAGGCTACAGATCCATTTCGACTAGTACATGGTAAGAAACCATATTGGTTTGATTGTCATAGAAGATTTCTTCCTCGTGGCCATGCTTTCCGGAAATATAAAAAAACATTTTCGGAAGAACGTGGTACAAAAAGAAGAGGCACCGTGCATGCAAACCGGAACACAAATCCTTTACGAAAGATTGAACACAATGGGTGATTTACAAGAATCGGTTGAATGCGGTGGAGATCGTGGGCATCGTAACCCGAAAGGTCAAGGTGAATGGTATAACTGGTATAAACGTAGTATCTTTTGGGAACTACCATACTGGAAATCATTGATATTACGTCATAATTTAGATGTTATGCATATCGAGATAAACTTTTTCGATAAATATTATTTTGAATGTGACGGGTAAAACCAAGGATAATATACAATCAAGAAAAAAATTTGAAGTCAATATGTCGACGACCTGAGTTGGAATTACGAGATGGAAGGTCACCTGTCCCGGTATTCAGATTGTCTGGTCCGGCGAAAACGACATTATTAAAATGGTTAAAAGAGGACGTTAAGTTTTCCAATGGATATGCATCGAACATTGCTCGGTGTGTGGATATTGTTGGTTCGAGGCTGATTGGATTGAAAAGTCACGATTGCCACGTTTTCATGCAGTCGCTCATTCCAATTGCATTTGCTGAGCTCTTACCATGTAATTTTCACAATGTGTTATGCGGAATAAACATATTTTTCAGAGATATATGTTCGAGGAATTTAAAAGGTGATGACTTGGAAGTAATGAAAAACAATATCTCTGAAGTATTATATGCATTGGAAAAAGTTTTTCCGCCTTCATTCTTCGATGTCATGGAGCATTTGCGAATACATTTACCAGATGAGGCAAATCTCGGTGGGCCAGTTCAATTCAGATGGATGTATCCTTTCCTAATGAATTGGGATTTCCCTATTTGGCCGGAAGGTTTTTCTTTCATTTAAAGAAAAAAGAATAAAACAAAGTAGCGGTCGAAGGATCTATTGTCAAACAATACTTGCTGGAAGAAATCACATATTTCAGCATATTTTATTTCGAGTCGCATATTCAAACGAAAGAACGTCGTGCAATGGATGATCACACAAACTATTTGTATCAATATAATCCGCAGTTTGGCATAATTCTTGAAATTTTTACACCGATTGGACGTACGTGAGGTAAATCCGATGAATATTGGTTAACACCAGAGGAGTATAATCACGTCCCCACATATATAGTACTAAATTGTCAAGAGTTATTACCGTTCGAAAGGTACGTACATGATACATATTAATTTCAATCTTTATATATATATATATTAAAATGTAACGTATTTTCATTATTCAGGATATTTGACGAAGAAGTGCTTGGTACATATCCTCATCTAAATGCAAATGAACTCACAGACATGAAAGTTCAATATTATGGCTCGTGGTTTAGAGACTACGTAAGTACTCGTGTACACATCTATTTAAATTAATTGCATATAAAAGTATTAATTTATTTTTATTATACGTACAGGTGAAATGTTCTGATGAAAGACTTCCTACGTGGATAAAAGATTTGGCTAATGGTCCCGCACAAAATGTCATGTGTTGGCCAATCTTGTTTACTCGCGGCTACACGTTCCATACGTACGAACACGGAAAACATAGAAGTACATACAACTATGGAATTTGCGTTAATAGTGATATAGAGGGTGATAACTTCTACGGTATTTTGCACCAAATCATACAACTGGAATATCTCGGTCTCGTTGGGTTGAAGGTGATACATTTTAAATGTAGTGGGTTTGACCCAACCGTAGGACGTGGAATACGAAAAAACCATTGGGGATGAATTGACGTCAACCAGGCACGATAATATGTTAAGTATGATCCATTCATCACAATAGATCAAGCAGATCAAGTATGTTACATGAAATATCCCACAACATTGAAACGTCGAAGAGAGGAGTGATGGGCCGTAGTAAATATCAAGCCACGAGAGATCATAAGCTCTGATGATAAAGAAGATGCGTTGCAACCCGATCATCCGCAGTCGATTCGTTTAATTGATACAGATCGCGAGGAGATTCTTGCGAGAAATGACATAGATGGAGAACTCATACGCAATTATGAAGACATTGAACCAGAAGATGCTGAAGATGAAAACGTCGATGAATTCAATGAACAAGCAAAGGAAGACTCGCCCATCGATGAATCTACTGAAGAAGAAATGTAAATACAATAATGTTTATTATGTGTAATAAATGTAGACGATGATGTGTATATATGATGTGTAATCGAACAATCAAAATGTTAATACAATCGAATAGGATATGTAAACGATGTTAGATGTATTAAAACTTAGAATTATCTAATACCAATGGGCATCCATTGAAAATTGGTAACGGATGCCCGTTGATACACGAATTCGCCCCCGACACTTAGAAAAATTTTCTAAGTTTTCGACATTTCCAATGGGCATCCGTTGGTATTTTGTAACGGATGCCCGTTAGAAATATTCCAACGGGCATCTGTTGGTAGTTGTAATGGATGCTCGTTAGCAATATTCCAACGGGCTTCCGTTGGTAACTTGTAACGGATGCCCGTTAGCAATATTCCAACGGGCGTCCGTTGGTAATTTGCAACGGATGCCTGTTCGAATAGGTAATGATGCCTACCCTAGTCTGCAGATTTTTCCAACGGTCATCCGTTGGAAATTCCAACGGATGCCCATTGCGACGGGAGACGAGCCTCCATTTAGTCGTCCGTTGACTCGGGAACACGCATTCCCAACGGGCATCCGCGGGAGCTCCTCTCCCGCCGCCACCACCATCATATCGTCCTCCATCACCAGAATCGGCACCGCCGATATTTGATGACGAGGGCGATATGATAGATATCGATTCGTTGATCAATGATTTCGATGGGCGTCCAACCCTTCCGATCATCGATCCTGAACATTCTCTTGGGACGTTATGGTAAAAATATTACTATTTTGATTTGTATTATTATATGTTATAAATATTGTCTAACTTTGTATTGTTGATTTCAGGTTTGAGCTCGTTGATCGCTGTCCCCACATCCGCATTGAATTTGGTTTGAGTTGAATGTTGCTGCCTTTGCTCCTTGATAAATTCGAGCATTACTGCCTCAAGGTTTGATGAAGAGGCTTGAGGAGGTTGAGGAGGTTGCGGAACTTGCTGATTATTTGTTGGTACGGCTGTTGTGGTTGCTGAAATCCCAAATACTTCATTGGTTGAGTTGTTCGGTATGACAAGTTCAGGTGATTCCTCCAATTCGGATTGTAGGTATTTCCGAATTGCGTGTTTCCTTGCTGCTGGGTATAATTCATGTATTCCACGTTCTCTTGCAGCGTGCATTGATAAGCCACGTATTTTGTATCTCCACAATTGACGTAGTACATGGCGTTCATTGCATTGCCCGTCGCTCTGCTCTGATTTGGCTCATATAGGCGACGAGTGTTGTTAGGCATACATCTCAGTGTTGACCACATGGTGTGGTTCATGGCAAGGTTATTGATCAGCTCGTATGCCTCATCGACGCTCAGATCCATAAATGATCCTCTAGCAGCGTTATCCAACGTTGTTCGGTGCTCATCTGAAATTCCGTTGTAAAAGGTTTGGATAACGTACCACTGCTTGAAACCATGGTGTGGATACATTTGTAGAAGATCCTTAAATCTGCCCCACGCTTCAAATAACATTTCTCCATCTCTGCATCTAAACGTTGTGATTTCCCCTCTCATCTGAATCGTCTTGCTCGGAGGAAAGAAGCGCGATAAGAACAATGTGCAGAGCTGATCCCAAGT
>CM071873.1:27278771-27301723 GCA_036759665.1 Gynandropsis gynandra
ATTCTACTATGATCTAATTTCACTATTTATAATTATTATTAATTCTCGATATTGGTTTTACAGTAAGTTACGCCATACAAAGGTCGCATTTTCGGACTTGGAGCAATGGCCTCAAAACATTCAACTTCATCCAAAGGTAAAGAAAAAGTATCGGATTACGAGCTCCGACATCAAATATCCGAAAGGTTCCAAGAATCCGAGAAGCGGGTTGAACAAGCATTCAAGGAGGCTGAACTATCAAGAAAGCATGCTGAACGATCAGATAGGCGTATGGATAAGCTTATGCGCATGATGAAAGCGCAAATGCCTAACATCAGTTGGGATGCAGTTCAAGACAGTGATTCCGACCACGATTAATCGGAACGGCTTAGGATTATATGTAATCATAATGTTGGTTATATGTATGAATTGTAATTTTTTATGTACTAATATTTATCTTTTAATGTAATCGAACTTTTTAAAATTTTATTTTTTTTATTTTTTAAAAAAATATTAGGGACGGCAAATATTGCCCATCTCTAAATTTAGCTACGGGCTGTGCCGTCCCTAAATTTGGAGACGGGCGAGTGCCGTCTCCATATTTGGAGACGGCCTACTGCTGTTTCCAAATTTGGAGACGGATTCAATGGTCCGTCTCCAAATTTTAGAGACCGAAAACAACCCGTCCCCAAACCAGGGACTGTTTGGGGACTACTTTTTCCGTCCCTAATTGGGGACGGATTGGGGACTGAAATTTATGTCCCTAATTAGGGACGGATTGGGGACGGATAGTATTTAGAGTCGCGCGATTGGGTACTACCGCTGGTGGTCCCTAATCCGTCCCTAAACCTATTTAGGGACGGATTAGGGACTGATTTTTCAATCCCTAAAACCTGATTTTCTTGTAGTGGTTGTATCGTCTCATGATATTATCGATGTACTGGGATTGGGACTGTTAAGAATTAATTCTACATATATGAGATTAATCATATATGGATAGATTAGTTCTTAATAATCTCCTAAGGATTAAATAAAACACACAACTATATTTGGTAGTCAAAGTGGCCGTTGGAAGGAAGGAAAGGGATGTTGCTATTTTTGAGTAATTAGAATCACATGTGCAACTCAAGAAACCAAGCAACAAGGAGATGTCCCTTTCTCCTCTTTAGCCATGAAAGATGAGGACAAATTCATTAATTATGTTGTACTTGTTTAAATTCAGCTCATGGTCTCTATATATAGAACCACTTATGTAATGCTTAAACTCATGGAATGAATTCAAGTTTATTCCTAATTCTTCTTTCTATTCTCTTAGTTCTACAAACATCTTATTCTCTTCTTAAACACTCAAATTCTAACATGGTATCAGAGCGGTTTTAATTTATTCTCTCATCATTCTCTTGTGTTTCTAAGCTCAAACTCTCGATCTCTCTTCTTCTTCTTGATATCACTAAAATCTCTTTACAAGCAAAATGGATATGGAAGGCACAAAAATGGTTGTTCCCATAATCCTCAAAGGTCCAAACTACCTATTATGGTCAAGATTAATCAAATCAGCCCTAGGAGGCAAAAGACTTTGGAAGCATATTGAAGAAAATGAAGCTCTAAAGGTAACATCTCACGGTGAAGATGGAAAAGAAATTATCACCATGGACTCGGAAAAGTGGACACAAGAAGATCAAGCCGTCCTATCTTTCCTTCAAAACTCCCTTGAGCCATCAATCCTTGAAGCCTATTCCTATTGTGAAAGTGCAAAGGAATTATGGGACATCCTTAAGAAGGTTTTCGGCAACATCTCCAATATAAGCCGGATTTATGAAATGAAAAGAGAAATCAACAATCTCACACAAGAAAGGATGACCTTCAACAAACATTTTGGGAGATTTAGGTCCTTATGGGCGGAGCTAGACATCTTAAGGCCGAGCTCCATTGATCCAAAAGTTCTCAATGAGAGGAAAGAACAAGATAAAGTCTTTAGTCTCCTCTTAACCCTAAGTCCCGCCTATAATGATGTTATCAAGCACATCCTTAGGTCCGACACTCTACCAAGCCTAGAGGATGTGTGTGCTCAAATTCAAAAAGAAGAAGGGTCACTTGGCTTATTTGGAGGCAAAGACGAGATGATTCAACTAGCAAGCAAGGGACATTTTCAACAAGGAGGCATTGGAGGCTTTGGCGGCAAACAAGGATTCAAAAAATGTGTGTATTGCAAAAAGAAAGGACACACTAAAGAGGAATGTTGGATCCTACATCCCCACCTCAAGCCACCAAGGAACAATAATTTCAAGAACCAAAGAGCTCACTTTTCCAACAAAACACAAGGAGACCCGACCGGTGCATCTTCCTCTCAAAATCATGGGGATGAATTCAAGAATATGGCCGCCTACATGATGAATGCTCAAGCTGAGATGGTCAAGAAGTCCGACATTGAAGCACTCATCAAAGCCTTGAAGGAGAATTCCGGTAATAAAGAGGGTAAAGGTTTTCTTGCATCTAAAAATACCAAACCGTTATTAATTGATTCCGGAGCTTCTCATCATATGATTAGTGATGCTAATCTCTTAAGAAATATTAAACCGGCCTTAGGTAGTGTCATAGTAGCAAATGATTACAAGGTTCCAATATAAGGTGAAGGAATTCTTAATTTATTTGAAAAAGATACAAAAGCATTATACTTGCCTAAGTGTACATCAAATTTGTTATCGGTTAAAAGAACCACAAATGATTTAAATTGTAATGTGAGTTTTAGTCCTAATGAGATTTCTTTTCAGGATATTAAGACAAGGAAAATATTTGGCAAAGGAGTCACCAAGGATGATTTATACATGCTTGAAGACACCAAGTCTTTTTCGGATGTTTTTAAAATTTCGGATGTTTCTAATGCTTCTTATATTTTTAAAAATTTTTCAGTCTCTTATGATGATGTTATTTGGCATGCT
Organism: Gynandropsis gynandra; assembly: GCA_036759665.1. NCBI lineage: Eukaryota > Viridiplantae > Streptophyta > Magnoliopsida > Brassicales > Cleomaceae > Gynandropsis > Gynandropsis gynandra. Next base: position 27,281,690 of record CM071873.1, read on the forward strand.
AGATTAGGACATCCACATGTTCGTGCCTTAAGATTAATGTGACCTAATGTTTCTTTTAAATCGGAGTTGCATAATGTTTCTTTTAAATCGGATGAATGTGAGGCTTGTATTCTAGGAAAACATTGTCGAACTGTTTTTTTCTAAATCTCTCACAAACTATGAAAATTGTTTTGATCTTGTGCATTCAGATGTGTGGACAGCCCCATGCCTATCTAGAGAAAACCATAAATATTTTGTCACTTTTATAGATGAAAAATCAAAGTTTACATGGAGTACTTTGTTACAATCTAAGGATAGGGTGCTAGAAGCATTTATAAATTTTCAAAACTATGTTACTAACCATTTTAATGCCAAGATTAAAATTTTTAGATCGGATAATGGTGGAGAATATATGAGCACAACCTTCAAATTACATCTATCTAAGCATGGCATAATCCACCAAACAAGATGTCCATATACTCCCCAACAAAATGGTGTAGCCGAGAGGAAAAATAGACATCTAATGGAGGTGGCAAGGTCTATGATGTTCCATACAAGTGTACCAAAAAGGTTTTGGGGAGATGCGGTTTTAACCGCATGCTATCTTATAAACCGAACCCCTACAAAAGTCCTACAAGATCTCTCCCCATTTGAGGTATTAAACAAAACTAAACCTCATTAACCACTTACGAGTTTTTGGTTGTGTATGTTTTGTATTAGTACCCGAGGAACAAAGAAACAAACTAGAGGCGAGAAGCACAAAGGCTATGTTCATTGGATATTCTACTACCCAAAAGGGGTATAAGTGTTATGATCCCTCTACACGGCGAGTTCTAGTATCCAAAGATGTCAAGTTCATGGAAGACAAAGGGTTCTATGATGTCCAAAGATGTCAAGTTCATGTAAGACAAAGGGTTCTATGATGAGAAAAATTGGGAAAGTATAAAGGACATGGCTAGTTCACCTTTGGACCGAGCTAACAACCTCAAGAAAATTTTGGAGACACTTGGGTTAGGAACCGTTGAACAACCAAGAAGGAACACAACCATCCATCTAACACCAAAAAGCGCAGGACTTGAGGAAGAAAGAGCCGGACTTGAGGAAGAAAGATCACAAGAAGGCAATACCGTTGATCATGAAGGGGGAAATGAAAATGGACAGTCCGAGGCTGATATAAATGCCATGGATGAGATGAACTTTCAAGAGGAAGAACATCAAGCTCATGATCAAGGAATTGCCGAGGTACAAGAAGTACAAGATGTAAATGAGGCCGAGGTACAAGAGGAGACGAGGGTTGAAACACAAGAAGTGGTACAAGGATTGAGAAGAAGCGCAAGGCTAAGGAAGGTAAAAAGAGTGTATTACAATTGTGAAGCGGTAGTTCATCCAATTCAAGCAACATGCTCTCTAGCCGTGTACCCTCATGAACATCAAGTCTTCATGGCCAACTTGGATGAGGAGTACATCCCGAAGACATATGAAGAAGCCAAAGAGCATAAAGTGTGGAGAGATGCCGTGGGGAATGAGCACAAAGCAATGGAGATAAATGGCACTTGGTTTGAGTCGGAATTACCTAAGGGAAAGAAAGCCGTCTCAAGCAAATGGGTGTTCACGATCAAATACAATAGTGATGGGTCCATAGAAAGGCACAAAGCAAGACTCGTGGCAAGAGGATTCACACAAGTGTATGGAGAAGACTATGTAGATACATTTGCTCCCGTTGCAAAGCTCCATACTATTCGGATCATACTCTCCCTTGCCGTGAACCTTGAGTGGAATCTTTGGCAAATGGATGTCAAAAATGCATTTCTACAAGGGGAATTAGAAGATGAGGTCTACATGTATCCACCTCCAGGGCTAGAACACATAGTGAAACCGGGAAATGTTTTAAGACTTAGAAAGGCGATCTATGGTCTTAAACAATCCCCAAGGGCGTGGTACCACAAGCTTAGCACAACACTAAATGGACGTGGCTTTAGAAGATCCGAGGCCGATCATACTCTATTCACATTGCCAAGCTCAAAGGTTATCGTGGTGGTGCTTGTCTATGTTTATGATATAATCATCACGGGAAGTGACATAGAAGGCGTGGAAGCCACTAAGGTATATCTTAAAACTATGTTTGATATTAAGGATTTAGGAGAACTAAAGTACTTTCTAGGAATAGAAATAAGTCGTTCTAAGGAAGGACTATTTCAATCCCAAAGAAAATACACCCTTGATATGTTGAATGAGCTAGGTACAATGGAAGGAAGAATAGCAGAACTCCACTAGAAGATGGATACAAAGTGATGCGTAAGGGGGAGATAGATGATGAGCCGTTTGAAGACCCTAAACTCTATAGGAGAATGGTTGGGAAATTGATCTATCTCACCATAACAAGGCCGGACATTTGTTTTGCGGTGAACCCAAGTGAGCAATATATGCAAGCTCCAACAACTTATCATTGAAAGATGGTTGAACGGATCCTAAGCTATTTAAGTGGAACAAAGGATCAAGGAGTATGGATGGGATGCAACAAAAACACGGAGATTGTAGGATATTGTGATGCGGATTGGGCCGGGGACCGAGTGGATAGGAAGTCAACCACGTGCTATTGCATATTTATAGGAGGCAATCTAGTTACTTGGAAAAGCAAGAAGCAAAAGGTGGTTTCATGTTCAAGTGCGGAAGCCGAGTACCGAGCAATGAGGAAGTTAACCAATGAGTTAGTATGGATTAGAAATGTTCTCAAGGACTTGGGCATTGAGACATCATCTCCCATTACAATGCATTGGGATAACCAAGCCGCCATCCACATTGCGTCCAATTCGGTGTTTCATGAGAGGACAAAGCACATTGAAGTGGATTGTCACAAGGTTAGACAAATGATTGAACAAGGAGTAATTCTACCGTGCTATACAAGAAGTGAAGATCAATTGGCCGACATTTTCACCAAGGCTACAAGCAAGAAGATTGTGAGTCCATATTCCCTCGGCTTGGACTCACAAACACTCGGACATGATATGTCTAACATGGCAATATTAATTATGTTGTACTTGTTTAAATTCAGCTCATGGTCTCTATATATAGAACCACTTATGTAATGCTTAAACTCATGGAATGAATTAAAGTTTATTCCTAATTCTTCTTTCTATTCTCTTAGTTCTACAAACATCTTATTCTCTTCTTAAACACTCAAATTCTAACAGTGACAATCCAAGCAACCTCTTTGATCTATCCATATAGATCTTTATTCCTAGAATATAGACCGCTTCTCCTAGATCCTTCATGGAGAACTGATCAGACAACCATGACTTCGTCTCTTGCAACGCCGGAATGTCATTACCCATGAGCAATATGTCATCCACATAAAACATAAGGAAGACAACCGTGCTCCCACTAAACTTCTTCATTGCATCTAACAAAGTTGAACTCTTCAACTGCCTTGTTAAAGCGAATGTTCAAGGTTCGAGAATCTTGCTTGAGTCCATAAATGGACCTCTGAAGCTTGCATACCATATGACCTTGAGTTGGCAACGTGAAACCCTCAGGTTGAGTCATGAAAACCTATTCCTGGAGCTCTCCGTTAAGGAAAGCTGTTTTTACGTCCTTGTGCCAAATCTCATAGTCATAGTACGCCGGTATCGCAAGTAGAATCCGAATAGATTTGAGCATTGCCACAGGGGAGAACGTTTCTTCATAGTCAATCCCTTCTCGTTGACTATACCCCTTGGCAACTAGATGAGCTTTATAGGTCTCTATCTGCCCGTCTGCTCCAATCTTCTTCTTGTAAACCCATTTACAACTGATCAGTCTGGAAGCGTGTGAAGAGTCAACTAAAATCCACACTTTGTTGATCTTCATAGATTCCATCTCGGATTCCATGGCTTTCCACCATTTCTCGGAATCTGGGCCTTGTATGGCCTCTTAGAAAGTCAACGGGTCGTCTCTATGACCGACCACGTCCTCTTGCACCATCAGATTAAGTCTATCAGGTGCACGTCGAGAACATGTTGACATTCTCAAGAAAGGCTGTGTACTAGGTTCAACCTGCACTGGGATAACTTGTTGGACTTGTTCCTGAACGGGCACTGTTACTTCAACATTTGCAGTTGAAGCGCTGGAGCCTAACACTATATCACCCAGCCAAGAACGCTCATTTGATATCTCATGTCCATGAGCTTGTGTTGGTTCGTCGGGTTCTTGAATCTCGTCAAGAACTACTTCCCCACCATGAATTCCTTCCTCAAGGAATTCCCTTTCAAGAAAGGTTTCCGCTCTGGCCACAAACACTTTGTGTTCAGACGGGTGGTAGAAATAATATCCCATAGTTTTCTTGGGATAACCTATGAACCTACACTTGTCAGACCTAGCATCTAGCTTGTCTGCCTGAAGTCTCTTGACGAAGGCCAGACAACCTCAAACCTTGATGTGCCTTAGGTTTGGTTTTTGTCCCTTCCATATCTCATATGGAGTCTTAGAGACTGCTTTAGTGGGAACCTTGTTTAAGATGTAAGCAGCTGCTTCTAAAGCATAACCCCACATGTTTATTCGAAGATCTGTGAACCCCATCATGGATCGGACCATATCTAATAAAGTTTGATTTCTCCTTTCGGACACACCATTATGCTGTGGTATTCCAAGAGAAGTCCACTGAGACAAAATCCCATTTTGCCTTAGATAATCGACAAATTCGTAACTTAGATACTCACCGCTCCGGTCAGATCTCAACACCTTGATACTCGTTCCGGTTTGTTTCTCCACTTCACTGCGGAATCTCTTGAACATTTCAAAAGATTCAGACTTGTGTTTCATCAAGAACACAAATCCATATCTCGAAATATCATCAGTGAATGTGATGAAATATGAATATCCACCTCTGGCTTGAACTCTCATAGGTCCACATACATCGGTATGTATGAGTCCTAGGAGTTCTGTAGCTCTCTCTTCGGTTCCACTAAACGGAGATTTGGTCATCTTACCAGTGAGACCGGACTCACAAGTTGCATAAGATTCAAAATCGAAATGGCCCAAAAGACCATCTTTATGCAACCTGTTTATCCTCTTCTCACCGATGTGACCAAGTCTACAATGCCTGACACTACAAAAAAACTGGCATTTTCCAACGGACATATCCGTTGGAAAATGCCAAAAATCCATTGGAAATCGGTGTTTCCAACGGACGGTGATGATTTATGTGTGAATGGTTACTTGCAACAAGGAATTTATGTCTTACCTAATGTTAATGTAGAACCAATTCGGGCCATAAGCGAAAGGTAGATGATCGTCAAAGACAGACGTACAACCATAGAAATAGAAATAACGTTCAAAAGAAATTTAGGAACGTAGTAACACTCTTCTAACAACAAAGTCTTGCCCGTAGGAATTACAAGAGAAATCGATCCTACAGCTAGAGCAGCAACACTTGCGTCGTTTCCAACCTTCATATTGAATTCTCCCTTCCTGAACCTCCTACTGATCCTCAGTTCCTGCAACATATTACATACGTTAAACTACTACTGGTATCCAATACCCATCTAGATGAATCAATAGTGGTTAAGGAAATCATGAAAACATTTTCCATGAATGTCTTACCTTGTTTCTTGCCCTTGAGAGACTGCAGGTATTCTTTGCAGTTCCTCTTCCAATGCCTTTTGTTCTTGCAGAAGAAACACTCGGCTTCTGATTAGTTGGCCTTAGTGGCACCGCCCTTTGTGCTGGTCACACCAGACTTAGGCGCGCTCTGCCTGGTCCTAGGCCTTTTCTTCCCTTTCCTCTTCTGATAAGAGGACTGCCCAATAATCAGCATAGATCCCGATTCCCTCTTCCCAATGGAAACCTGTTTCTCCTACTTAGTGAGCATGTTTTGCATCTCATGCAACTCAACGTCCAGCTTGTTCATGTTGTAGTTGACCACGAACAGGGAGAAGGACTCCGGGAGTGAGTGCAAGATCATCTCCTGCTGCATCTCCTTACAAAAGGTACACCCCAGCTTCTCAAGTTGTTCTATCAGACTAATCATCCGAAGAACATGGGGTCCCACAGGAGATCCCTCACTCAGAGCGGACTTAAACAAAGTCCTTGACAGCTTGGACCTTGCCGTCCAACTCTGCTCACCGAACATCTTCTTAAGATGCTCCATGATCAGCTTAGCATCGATATGCTCGTGGAGTTCGCCACTCATTGACGCCAAGATAAGACACTTCACAGTGATGCACTTTTCCTCGTACTTGGTGTATTCACTGAAAGCCTCGTCATTCGCTAGGTCTGGAACTAGAGGAGCCGGTTTGTCGATCACATCGATCGACTTCTCATGTGTCAGCACCAGGCACAAATTGCATGGTCATTCGTCGAAGTTCTCACCAACCAGCTTGTTGGTCTCGAGGATTGGATGCAAGTTGAACTGAGACATTCTCAGGAGATCTTAAAACGAAAGGAAAAATTTACAGCAGAGAGTTAGACATCGTATATATCATTAAGACATGGACTTCATCTAAATGATGTATTCGCTAATCAATGTTACGATAACATTAGAAATATTATTTTCAATTAGTATCAATTTATAACTATATGTCTGATCCCCTTGGTAGTCAAGACGTTTCCCAAACATATAAAATAGATTCTTTATAAATTTTATCCCCATAAAATTTATAGTGATTTTACTTCGGCTCTATATCACATAGTCACCTGGTTGTCAGGTCGTTCCTATCGATATAGTTGAGTTCATCCTTCAGCTCATGGTCAGATAACAATTAAGTTCATGTTCCCCGGATAGTTCAAGCGTATACAAAATACTAATTTTAATTTTATTTGATTCTTTATTTCTAATTTTATTTAATTATTTTTAATAATTTTTTTAGGGTTAGAGTTAAGGGGTTTATGGTTAGGGTTTTTCGATCCGATTTTTCACAAAAAATCCAAAAACCTAATCCTAAACAGATGACCAGACGCTCTGATACCATTGTTGGGTTGATTTGGGTGCGGAAGAGTATTTTATCAACCCGAATAAGAGATCTAGTCATGTTCAACGATTGGTTTTATGGGGTTCAACGACGAACAAATTTAGAAACGATTTCGTAATACCTTTTTGCGTTGAACGTGTGATTGTCGGATGTGATAGAATTCATAGCACAAGCCCTCTACGCGTATCCACACCGAGATCGGATCTACTTTCAACGTTTGATGCGGGATTTGGAAAGAACGAAAACTGTTTTCGTTCTTCGTTGTCTTTTGACGGTTATAAGTTTTATGGTTTATATTTTGCTGATCAAATCTCGTTAACGAAAACCTATTTTTCGTTTCTTATATAATTATTAAACATTTTAATCATTACAACTTAAACCCTCATCTATTGGAATATTACATTATAGGCATAATACTTTCACCGAATGGATCCGAACAACCCGAATCATTTGGAATACAGGTTATCCTAAGAATTCATATGGGTTCAAATTTCAAAACCCGTTCGGGTTCGAGTCGGTCCGGTTCGGGTTCGGATAAAACCCGAGGAACCCGAACAACCCAATTTTAAAGATAAAATAAAAAAATATAATTTAAAATTTTAAAAAATATATATAAACACTAAAAAATATTGGTATCTTTTATATATATATATATATATTTTATGTTATATTTGATATTTTTATTTTTGTTTTATATTAAAAAAAGAACTATTCAAAGAATTTTAATCTAAATAATCCAAATTATGTATAATACCCGAAAAAACTCGAATCCGAACAACCCGAATAAACCGAACTATCCTAAGAACCCAAATATCCAATTGTAATTCGTGTTATTTCTGGTCCAATACTTTTGAACCCGAACCCGAATCGAACCTGAACTGAAAACATTCGGGTTCAATTCGGGTCCATTTTTTCAAATCTCAGGAACCCGAATCGAACCGAAACCCGAGGAACCTGGACCGAAACCCGAATTGCCCATCCCTAATGAGAAAAATTAAAGTGACGTCAAATAATCTGATATCTTAGAGGCTTTTATTACACCAAGAACTATTATAGAAGGAATATTAATTTACAACAGATTCAAGGGAATAATGTTATGTTGTTTAGCTTGTTATTATGTTTTGATTTTTTTTCCTTGTTGTTACTTGATTGTTTTTGTTTTGCTTCACGTGTTCAAGTTAATTTTTAGAAAATTCTTATTTTTTGCTCTGGTTTTCATGGTATCGTAACTTCTAGATCTAGGGTTTCTGTAACTTTGGATCATGGTACACCATGTTTCTTTTAATTTTTCTACTCATACCAATATTACCAATTTTGCCACACTAAAACTTAGTGATACCAACATTTTCTATAGAAAATGTAACTGTAATTCTTGCTTCAAAGTCAAAATCTCATCTGTTTCAACAATGGAAATGTTTCTTCTCCACAACCTTTACCAAACGAGTTACTGATACAAATGTTGAAGAAATAAATCCTTCCTATGAGTCTTGGCTGATCATTTGGTAAAATTTGGATCATTATTACTCTCTGTAAAGATGTATTTGGCTGTGTTATTGGTCTGTACACAACTTCAAAGGTATAAATCTATCTAGTTAGTCATTTTAATAAGCAATATCTCGAGAATTCGATCTACTTATGCCTTGCAAAAATCCATCCAAAGATGGAAGAAGTATATCAGCATATCTTAGAAAAATCTTGAATTCGATGGTAAGATTGAAAGATGTTGGCATTTGCATTTAATTTATGATAATTTGAATGCATTTGGAAAGCTTATGCCTGAATTAATGAAAATATTTCGCATGTTACAAGGATTCTAGTTATTATGTCATAAATATGCTAATTTTGAAAATTTCAAGAGAAATTAGTTTTAATCATGTTGAATTTGGATACTTCATGGAGAAATAGGTTGATTTTGGATATTTCGGAGGGAAATATGTTGAATTTGGAAATTTAAAGGGAAATTGAATTTGAAATGGTAGTCTTAAAGATTAATTTGAATTAATGGTGAAGTTAACAAAATTTTAACAAAAGTAAATAAACTGAATTTTAAAAAAGATTAAATTTACAAAATTTGAGAAAAAAATAAAAAAATGACAAAGACATATTCTACCATGAACTAATATATTTTAATTCTATTTCTCTGTGAACTTTTTCATTGATCCTATTCCACATAAATTTATAGTTTTCATCTTATACCCCTAAACTATTAATAATCATCGATCCTATTGTCCAATCTGTTAAAAAATCTTTTAAATTTATTTTAAGTCTTTTTTAAAACAACCTATTAACCCTTTATGACTCTTAGCCCATTTCCCCCAAAGATTTTACATTCACCCTATTTATCCGTAAGTTTATTAAATCATCTTACATCCCCATAAATCTTGAAAATGTATTATATACCTCATCAAGTTTATAAATTTATCTTATCTCTCCCTAAAATGTATAAAAACAATCCATTCCTCCATGAAATTTTTAAATTCCACTTATTTTCTCTTAAAATTTATAAATGCAACATATTATATTTTTAATTTTTGATTATTTTCTTCTAAAGTTTATAAAATTTATAAACGCAATATATTACATTTAAAATTTATAAACGCAACATATTATATTAAAATATAAACACAACATATTACATTTAAAATGTTTGATTATTTTCATCTCAAATTTATAATTTTTTTATTATTTTCCCTTTAACAGTAACGTATTTGAATATTTTGGTTGTTATATCTATATTTTGATGATTGATAAAAATATATTAAAATAAGAATTTAAAATTATAAAAGAGACTAAAATTTCTTTAACATAAAAGAAAACACAAAAATCTAAAACAACTACACAATAGGTTCATGATTACAAAACGATAAAAATATGACATGATTGCCCACAAATGATCTTTCAAAATAAAATCAACACAAACATTTTAGAAGATATTATAATCTAATACAAGTTCCAAAATATATGTTACCTAAATATCTCGAGAAGTAGAGATTAATATAATTTGAGATTCTGAAGGCTGAGATGATATTGCGATATCGTGGTTTTGGTGAAAAATAATAAACCAACATAATAATTATTTATTTTCTCAAAATCTAAAATAAAGTATAATAAAATACATGGTTTCTCGTGTTGTTTACACGATCTAAAATTGTTTCTGAATGAACCACATCATCCACAATGAATTTTGGTTTTGTGTTTGCTTAACTTGGATTTTTTTCTTTTGTGGAGATTCGTTTGATCCTTTCTTCTATATAATATTTCCAAGGTCTACGAGGCATGTTTCTTAATGTTTCTCCCCTACAAGTCTTTTGCCATTTATACACCAAATAATACTCATTGATATAAGGCTCAATATCTTTTCTTCTTTCAATCATCACACAATATGCATGTTGACAAATAATACCACTTATATCTCATCTTCAATATGTACATGTCCATTGCCTCAAATTAATAACATACGATGTTCTAATATCATCGACTTTAGATCTTTCGTATAGACAAGGATACAAGACACAACTCTCACTCTTCAACTTAGCTTTTTCTAATGATCAAATCATTGTTGGAGTGTGTACACCCATGTACTTTTCCGTAATCGTTACCCTTTTATAAATCCTGATTATAGCTTGTCTTCTTATTATTTCTAACCTCTAGCATAGGTTTACGTCTAGCATGAATAATACTATTGTTGAATGACTCAACCATATTTGTTTTGCACACCACTACAACAATAACCAAATTTAAAGAATGCACGACATCAATGATGTGGATGAGTCTTCAACAAATCATCAAACACATGCTTATTGAATTTCTCTAGTTTCTCATCATTAGATTTAAAATCTGGCTCTCTGTAACTTGAAAAAGTATTCTAAACTAAATGTTTCATACCTTTTGTCTTATGATTCTTCTTGAAGTTTGAAATAATATATCTTAAACACAAACGATGTTCCACATTAGACAATTCTTGGTCCACCACATTCAATAAACCTTTCATCAAATTTTAAGATGATATTAAGTATATGAAATCACATAAAAAACACCATACAAATAATGACAACATTTAGTTTTTGTTTATCGGATATGATTATTAATCTTTCTTATGAACCGATATACAAATGACTTTTAAGTTTGGTTATTAACCAATACCAATTTTCAGTATTTTCCAGTTGCACAATGGTCCAAACAATATGGTAGATTTGGTTGTTTCCATCCCGACCAATGACAACCAAAATCCGACCAACCCGCCATTTACATCCAAACTCGTAACATATAGCACTAATGAAATCATTATTACATCGATTAAAACATACATTATTCTTAGTATTCAAAACTAATTCAACAACACAATTCTTATATTCTTTACCATAATTGAATGTTTGTCCTATTTGTGATTCATATCATAACTCTAACTCATATCCTCCAACACTGATAATGTTCATTTCTCTAAACCTAATCTCTATTTAATTATCACTATCACGTGATTCTAAGTCCGATTCGACATCCAACTCCTAATAACAATTAATCGATAATTCATCACAAAAATTATCTAATTCTACATAGATTGGATCATCATCGAAATCATTACTACAACCATTAAAAATTATTAAAAACCAACAATCATTGAAACAAATGTTGTTCGAGCTATAATTGTTCTTCCAAATCAACGGCAAACTGAGTTACCACCTTTCCCGACAACAAATTGTCCAAGCTCGAGTGTCTCAGTTGCCTTTGTCTGCTCGAGCGTCTAGGTTCGAACTACCGCAGTGTTTATGCTTGAACTAACACAACGTCCAGGTCCGAACTGAGTTTCCGGAGGAGCTAGATGAGCCGAAGGTACTAGGAGAAACTGTCCAAGCCTAACGCGATTCTTGTTCCAAGCCAGGATAGAGTTTCCCAACAAAAAACTGTCCAAGCCCGAGAATCCCAGTTGCATATGTCTGCTCAAGTGTTCAGGTCCGAATTACCGCCGTTCGAATTGAGTTGATGAGCTCACCGATATTCAAACTGAGTTGCCGCTGTTTGAAATGAGTTTCTGTCGTTCCCGACGGTAAAATATCCAAGCCCGAGCATCCCAGTTGCCTTCGTCTTCTCAAGCCATGTCCGAAGTGCTGCCACCGAAACAATCATCAGACAAGGGAAACCTTCCTTCGGTCTCAAACGACCGTAACACCGTCGTCCCCGATTATCTCGACTAAGAAAATTGAAATAGGAAAAAGACATACCTCACGAGAGAACTAATGACAGATATCGAAAGCATCCTTCAGTCTTGGAGAACGAAAGGACGATGAAAACGACAACTTGGCGGGGCCGGAAATCTGCAAATCGAAGTTGTCAGAAAAATGGTGTATGTCGACTTAAGGAAGAACAGAATATTTTATTTTTTAGGTTTAATTTAAATCTTTTTAGCCTTTAGGATTTCATGTCTACGTAAAAAAATAATTATTAAATAAAAAAAATTAGAGAAAATACATACGTGCCCTTATATTTTGTTAGTGAAAACACATGCGGTTTGATATTTTTCCGAAATGAAACATATTTCAAAATGGAGATGAAGGAGCGAGAGGTGATTTCGAAGTTGAGAGCAATTTACAATGATTTTCAGCAATTTTCGAGCGATTTCCAACCATTTTTAGCAATTTTCAGCGATTTCTAGCGATTTACATCAAATTTTAAACAACTTCCAGCGATTTCGAGCAATTTTCGAGTGATTTTAAGCAATTTTGAACGATTTTGAGCGATTTTCAAGGGTTTCACGGGTAACAAAGGTCGCATGGATCGCAAAGGGCATATGGGTAACAAGAATCGCATGTGTCGCTTCGATCACATGGGTCGTATGAGTCGCACAGATCACATAAGTAATTTGGAAATATCAATATTATAAATGTAAAATTGAAGTTAAATTTTTTTAAAAAAAGACTAGAAAAATGGTGTATGTCGACTTAAAAAAAGACTATATTTTATTTTTATTTAATATATAATTATAATATAAATATTTAATTCCGAATATTTATAAGTACATAATTTTATAAAAAACATATAAATAAATAAAGTTTAAAGACTAAGTTCTTTAACTTTTTCAGCCCTACATTGACATGAGTGCATTAATATTGATGGTTCGGGTCTATGTGGTGGGTCGAGGCGTACAACAAACAATATAAAACAAAACAAAATATAGAAAATGATTGTCGAGTGAAGATGATGGTTGATCAAGAAAAGGGTAAAGGCGAGGGTGAATGCGAGAGATGAAGCCAAAGATGGAGATGAAACAAATATGAAGATGAGAAATGAAGGCGATGACAAAAGATGAAGACGATAACAACATATGAGAGAGAATATAAGAAAAACAAGGATGAAGGTAAAGACGAGAATGAGATACGAATGCAAAGACAAAAGATTTAGATGAAGACAATAACGATGCAATAGATAGAAGAAGACAAATGAAATGACGATAGCAACGTCGATAAAAGATAAACGCATGGATATATGTCATTGTTAATTTTTTTCTTTTAATATTAAAACGACGTCGTTTTGACGTCAGTTTTTTTTTAAAAGACCGTCTAAAAATTAATCGGCGATCATATAGCGCCTAGCGCCTAGGCGGGATTTTTAGAACACTGGTATTTATGATTAAAATAATTAACAAAAAAGTTAATAAAATTTCAACCAAAGGAAATCTGATTAACATTAATAGTTTAGATTATTAATAATTTAGAGAGAATAAGACGAAAATTTTAAATTTATATGGTAATAAAATTATAAAAATTCAGAAAAAATAAAATAAAACGGACTAATTAAAAAAAATTAACTTTTATCTCTAAAAAATAATATTTAAAGGTAAAATAGGCCTTTAAATGTAATATTTAAAAATAAAATATCAAAACATAATATTTAATGGTAAATAGGCCTTAAATATTGTCAACAGCATAAACCGGGAGAACGTTCACCTCTATAGGAACTAAACGTCGCGCAGTGTATTTTATGTCAGCTCATAACAAAAGCGTGTTTTGCGAATTACCGTACTGAAATCTTCTGCAACGCTAGAGAGAGAGAGAGAGAGAGAGAGAGGCATTTCGACGAACCGTTGGTGTGCATAGAGCTCCAATGAAGGGAAACAAGGCGGTTATCTCTTCAGTAGTAGAGAAATGCAAGGTCTCTCTCTCTCTCGCTCTCGCTCTCGCTCTCTCCTGACTTTTCTATACTTCAGCGATTTTGTTGTTTTCTATATTTCGCAGAGTATGCTAGTCTCGAACTGGCAAGGGTATCTTAACACCATCAAATCCAATGCAAAATCAAGGTGACTCATGAATTTTGAATATTCTTAGCTTCTCTAGATAGAATTTACATACTGATTCATTCCAAAATCACGGTTTTGAGATTGTTTCAAAATTGAGGGGTGAGTTCTTTTATTTAGTTATTATCAACTAGTTATAGAATCATGTTTCTCGTTTGAGTTTCTTGAGCCGGCGACAAATATATTCATCTTGCTCGTAGTCAACTTCGTCTTGGATTATGTAAACATTTCAATGTATTGGGTATTAGCCTATTGCTATTCCTCTTTATCGTATATGGTATATTTGGCTGTTCTTAGTAAGGATGCAATACACACTTCGAAGGTTAATTACGTGATAAAGCGTGGAAAGCCTTATCTTTGGGTGCCCGAAATCGAACCACACAATTTGGTAAGCTTCAAACTTCTCCAATGTTTGCTGTTTCATGCTATGCTTACCTGCTGCTTGCTATTTTGCAATTTGGTTGAATATATTTCCATAAACTTTTCGGTAACACATTTTCACTGATATGCCATCTAATCTCTACTCACAGAACATTATGGTTGATGAAAGAGTATCCTTCTCTATAGTCCGCCCATTTCCTGGTCCCCTTTTGCCTCTCCTCAAGTCAATGGAAAAGGTTTGCCACTATTTGCGCAGCATTCATTGTCTTTAATAAATTGCTTGCTCTAACTATCCACATTTTAGAAGTTCTGGTCTTCAAGATATTGCCTTTGTTTCTTTAAGAAATACTGTTTCTATTGTTTGTATGAACTTTCTATTCGACACTGACCTGGCTTGCTATGCAGTTACCAATGCGGGTAGCTTTAACCGGAGATATTGTACCTGTTAGAGACGAAAAGGTAAGCAATGCAGAAAATTCATTCAGAAAATATATTTTTTCTTACCTTCGTGACATGATAAAATGATTGACAAAACCGAAATAACCAAACAGATTACAGTTCAGATTTTACTTCGGTCATAATTTCTTCTTGTTATAATCGAACCGAACCAAGCAGGTTTGAGTTTGGTTATTAAACCCAAATAAACTGTACCCATTAAATCCAAACCGAAACCCGAAATGGCCAACCTTATTCATATCTGTTGATGGTCACAGCCAAAGTGAACTTATTGTTGTATGCCTGACGAAGGTTGAGTCAATGCATACGTATCTTGAAGAAGTCATAAAATCAGAGCTGAGAGAAATCAGTGAGTCAACATATGCTGTTCGCAGTATCTTGGATTCCTCCAACCATACATATGTGTCCCGGTGTGAGAGTCTGAAAGCAATCCTTAAAGAAGAAAAGGAAAACTATGTAATTTATAAGTTCACTCCGAGGTGAGATACTCAAACCGAGTTCTGTTTGGTGTTCACCGTTTTCTTCCATTGTCTATTTCAGTTTATTGCTTCACTAGAAAGCCACATATTCAGCATTTGTTTATCTCAGGTGGTTAAGATCTTGTTTTGGTGTGTAGGTCTATGTTTACTGAATTCTTTTGCAATTGTATTTACTATCTTCTGACGTACTGGCCATTGAGAACTAAGACTGTTATTTGATTTCGGAAAATGGCCAATTTTGGATGGAAAATCTCACTCTATATGTGTTGGATCTGATATTTTTCCAGCTCATGCATGTTTATTGACCCAAGGGGAGTTACCAAAGAAATAGACATGGAAGAGATGGAACGGGCGAAACCAGATCCATTAGGTAATTATGAATTTATTTCAACTGTATGAACCGCGGTGTAGATACCTAAGCCTACCATTTCTCATTGAAGATTATACTTGGTATTCAATGGCAGCGGCATGGTCTACTAAACTTGTTGATGGCATCAACAGAAGTGAAGCACGTAGACGGGCCCTGATTCTGTTCTGTTTGTACTACCTCAATACCAACGCAAGGGTAAGCCACCTAAATTATGATGCATGTAACTTGCAGACTCTTGAGCTCATGTCGGTACTGCTTTGTGTAGGATGCGTATATGCTATTTATTGACAGGAAAGGCTTTGACCTATTGGGGAAGGTACCTAGTCTAGAAACTGAGGGTGAGTACCAATGGAGGGAATTCAGGTTCAAATTCAAAGAAGAGGCGCAAGACGTGGAAACTTTCTGCTATCAGCTCATGAAAATGGAAGAAGAGGTTGTGAAGAAGTTTACCTGCGATAGCGGTTTGGGGATTTAATGCATGTTATTTGAGTTCAAATTAAGAATTGAATTTACATATTTTTGTGTTTCAAACTCCCAATTAATGTTTAGATTTAAAATGTTTGTCTCCACAATTTAGAGTTTGAATTCAGAATTTTAATGGTTCAATAGCTAAAAATTCAACATTTCATATTATTTTTGTCTAATTGGTTTTATTATTATTACTAGGTAGGATCCCCGATGCGTGACTGATCATATTATTTGTCATATCATAATAGTCAAATTATATTGAATGTTATCAATGTGGACAATATAACATGAATATTATCTTGTATAAAATCCAATAATAGTAAATAATATTGAAAAATATAATACAATATTTTATTTAATCAATGAAGTATCGTAACTCATAGATTTAGTAGAAGCCTCCTTTTGTAAGAATTAATATATATATATGTATATATAATTTTGAATTTTTCAAACTAAAAGTTTTTTAAATCAATTAAAATTTTTAAATAAAAAATCAATTTTTTTTAAAAAGTTGTTGATTGAGGAGAAGTTACCAACAAAAACATTTAAAATTGATATTTTAAATAATTAAAAATATAATAAAGAATATTTGAATGGAGATTTAAGGTGGTTAATGAGGTAACTAAATATAATTATTGATTTAAGTGTATGTAATAAATAAAAAAAAGTTTTTTTTGCTGAGGTGGCTTCACCAGAAGCCTCCTTTTGCAAGAGCTTTTATATATAACTAGAAAAAGATCCCACACGATGCACGAGCGATGATTTGTGCAATTTTTTTTATAAATGTTTTGGAATTATGTAAGAATTTTTAATAAAATTCATTTATGTTATAAATGTGTAGTGCAAGATATGTATGAATAAGGAAAATTTGATATCATGTGAAAAGAGTGACTATAGAAGAATTGAAAAAAACTAATTAAATACGGTCAATAATATAGATGTTGATATTGTTTGTGGATAGAAACGAAAGAAGAAACACGTTGCAGACGTATAAAATTTCCTGAAACATTGTAAACAAAGAAAATGTTAGGACAAAAGTAACAAAAACGTAAGTAATAATTGTAATAAACCAATGAGAAATAATATGCATCGATGTATATTATTTAAAAGGTATTAGAACCAACAATAAGTAATAATTGTAATTAACCAATGAGAAATTTTTTTATATGATGTCAACCTGCATAGAAACGACCTTGATCAATATGATTTGTGATGAATAACAATGTATAATTGAAGATAGCCAATGTGAACTTAAAGAAGTATATTTTGCCTACATACCGTGTGATTTTGGGAGACCGAAAAAAATTTTTCGATAGAAAACATTTGTCACCTCTGAATTATCTGTTGAGTTGACATTTATATCTAATATCTTTAGTTCATTCGCGAAGTTACTCTTAAAAGTGCAACATAAAACTGACTGTGGCTGAAAACTGGTTTTGGAAGATATAAGCAGATTTGCTTAAGATTTTGTCCTGGCTTCTGTCGATTGTCATTGCGTAGCACAACCTAACCGGTAATTGTCTTATTTCAATGTAAATGGAAGATCTGAATCAATAGGC
The DNA here is from genome assembly GCA_036759665.1 of Gynandropsis gynandra. NCBI lineage: Eukaryota > Viridiplantae > Streptophyta > Magnoliopsida > Brassicales > Cleomaceae > Gynandropsis > Gynandropsis gynandra. Next base: position 27,299,614 of record CM071873.1, read on the forward strand.
GATAAAATAACCCTTGGTATAAGGACTGTTACCAATATGGGTTACTGTGAGAATTTCTGCTTCTAAGAAACGTGTTGCCAAATGAATTACAACCAAACGTGTGCCATTATAAAACCCTTTCCTTTTCGTTTATGTTAAGTCATTACCTCTTCATCGATTAATAAAAATTCGTTACCTCCAACGAATCGGTGTTGGAAAAGGAAGAGTTAAAAATTTTATAATGGCTCAACTGTGTTGGTAAAAAGTGCATAAACAAGAACATAACTTCTATAGCCAGGCATTGGAATACTATACATTACCATTTGTAGTGTGCAACATTTAAGACAAAATGAAACATTCAAAACCCAAAAAAGACCTAGAGATCTCAAACTCGTAAAACATATGAATGATATAGCCATTGGATTTACTACATTCACCAGTTCAAAAATAATACATAATCCAATAGCAAGACTACAAAGCAGATGCTAATCAAGCACAGATGTACGACTACCACATTTATATATACACACAAGTGAATCGAAACCTACCTTCTTGAACTTCTTCTTTGCGTTCGCCAAATACCTGAGAGAATCGAAACTTACCTTCTTGAACTTCAGCTGTAAAGGTTGAATCCGCTGATGAAGCATTATTCTCAAATTCCTCTAATGGCTTTCTCCATTGCTACCTCTGCAATTGAGTCATCAAAACCAAATCAATAGTGCAAATACACAGCAAAATGCAAAACTCGAAGAAGGCATGTACAAAACAAAATCAATATTTCCCCATAAACAATTCCATTGAGAAACCACACAATCATGCAAATGAAACCAAGAAATAACAAATAATATGTATTGAGCTCAACCTTCAAAGGAAGAGAAACCTCAAACGTCGATATAGACGATAGAAGAACAATACAACCACTCTCATCACATAATCTGATTAAAAAATCATAAATTGAAGCAACCAAGACAACCACTAAAAGCACAATTGCAAAATCAATGGCTCATAGCGTTGCATACACCAAAAATCACAATATTAAAGTCAATAAAAAACACTACAAAAAACTCGCGGTTTCCAACAGACGGGGTAATGGATCCGTCCGTTGGAAACATTTACCAACGGATTGTAACAGATTTGGTGATATTTTCAACGGGAAAAAATTCGTTGCAATCCGTTACAAATTTCAACGGAATTGTAACAGATATTCTCCGTTGCAATATCGTTGAAATCCGTTGCGATTTTTAACGGAGTGTAACGGATTATTTGTTGGCCTTATCTGTTGGAAGATCCGTTAGAAACCGGGGAAAAGGATTCCAACGGGCGTCCGTTGCAAATTCTAACGGATGCCCATTAGAAATAGCAATGGATGCCCGTTGATATTGCAACGGATGCCCGTTGATATTGTGAATTTCGAGGTTTAACTGTCGAATTAAATTACCGCGAAGAAGCAACGGGCATCCGTTGCAATTTCTAACGGATGTCCGTTGGAATATTTACTATATATCGAAACCTAGGGTTACCCCAAAGCATCAATAAAAACCATCTTAATATTTATTATTGAATCCAATACAACTTTGATGAATTGTTTCACCGCCGGGATCGAGAAAAGGATTCCCGACGGTGTTACAGTTCATAAAGGTTGTTTTGAATTCGATAATAGACGTAAAGATGCCGAATGTCCGTTGGAATAGTTACTATTTACATCGAAACCTAGAGTTACCTCAAATCATGAATAACAAATATCTTAATATCTAATGTCGAACCTAAAACACCCTTCGTAAACTGTTTCACCGCCGAGATCGGGAAAAGGAATCCCGATGGTGATTCAGTTTATGAGGGTTGTTTTTAGATTGATAATATACGTAAAGATGCTGATTTCGGTTTTTGTTCACTACTAGACATCGAAATTAAATTAATTATAATTACAAAATCGTAGTTCATAAGATCTAACTATTGTAATATGAAAAAAATAACGGATTTGTAAACACTTTCAACGGGCATTAATCCGTTGGATAAGATTTCAACGGGCATCCGTTGGAATTTGCAACGGATGACCATTACAATTTGCAACGGATGCCCGTTGAAATTGTTAATTTCGAGGCCATCGGTTTAAATTAATTCACGTGAACCT
>CM071873.1:27304396-27362581 GCA_036759665.1 Gynandropsis gynandra
AGTTTGGCACAATTCCTGAGATGTTTACACCGATTGGACGTACGGGAGGTAAATCCGATGAATATTGGTTAACACCAGAGGAGTATAATCACATCCACAAATATATACTACTAAATTGTCAAGAGTTATTATCGTTGGAAAGGTACGTACATGGTACATATTATAATTTCAATCTTTATATATATATATATATATATTAAAATGTAACGTATTTTCATTATTCAGGATATTTGACGAAGAAGTGCTTGGTACATATCCTCATCTAAATGCAAATGAACTCACAGACATGAAAGTTTAACATTCTGGCTCGTGGTTTAGAGACTACGTAAGTACTCGTGTACACATCTATTTAAATTAATTGCATATAAGAGTATTAATTTGTTTTATTATACGTACAAGTGAAATGTTTTGATGAAAGATTTCCTACGTGGTTAAAAGATTTGGCTAATGGTTCCGCACGAAATGTCATGTGTTGGCCAATCTTGTTTACTCGCGGTAACACGTTCCACACGTACGAACACGGAAAACATAGAAACACATACAACTATGGTGTTTGCGTTAATAGTGATATAGAGGGTGATAACTTCTACGACATTTTGCACCAAATCATACAACTGGAATATCCCGGTCTCGCTGGGTTGAAGGTGATGCTTTATAAATGTCAGTGGTTTAACCGTAGGACGTGGAATATGAAAAAATCGTTGGAGAGGAATTGACGTCAACCCGACACGACAATGTGGTAAATATGACCCATTCATCACAATAGATCAAGAAGATCAAGTATGTTATGTGCAATATCCAACAACACTGAAACGTCGAAGAGAGGAGTGGTGGGCCGTAGTAAAGATCAAGCCACGAGGGATCATAAGCTCTGATGATAAAGAAGATGCGTTGCAACCCGATCATCCGCAGCCGATTCGTTTAATTGATACAGATCGCGAAGAGATTCTTGCGAGAAATGACATAGACGGAGAACTCATACGCGATTATGAAGACGTTGAACCGGAAGAAGCTGAAGATGAAAATGGCGATGAATTCAATGAACAAGCAAAGGAAGACTCACCCAACGATGAGTCTACTGAAGAAGAAATTTAAATACAATAATGTCTATTATGTGTAATAAACTTAAACTAATAATTATAAAAAATTTAAAAGGTTGTAAAAAAGGTGAAAAAATTAAAATGTTACAAAAAATAATGTGATATTAATGACATAATATTTTATTTCAATAATAATATATATAATTTTTAAATTTTATTAAATTTATATAAAAATATAAATTTATATCAATTTTAAAATAATATGAAAATAAAATAAATGATTATAAGAATTGTAACCTATTTTATTTTTTAAAAATTAATTATTAAAAAAATATAAAGAATTTGTAGTGGAAAGTAAAATTAAATTATAAATTAAAATAGAAAATAAAAAAATTATGATAGTATCAATAATTTTATTTCATAGTAGTATAAATTTCATTAATACTTTATTTTTTTTGTTTGGATTAATTTGTTTTAAAATAGGATATTTTAATTAATTGTTTTGTTATAGAATTTATATTAATTTATGAATTAATATTTTTGTATTTATTTAATTTTTTATAAATTGTTTCATATTTTAATTCTTTGTCGTAATTGTATTATTCAAAAGAATTAAAAATAGGATATTTATTTAATATATATCTATATATATATTGAATATATTTTCTTATATCCATGTTTTTGTTATATTATTTGAATAATCAATGATATATATAAAAAACTCTTTGTTAAGAGAGGAAAAACTCTTTTATATATAGAATATAGTAAATTTATGAATAATTACAATGGATATTAAACATAGGTTAGTGGCAATAAATAATTTTTAATGGAGAGTAAAACTTAATTATGAATTATAATGAAAAATAAAAAAAATCATGTAGGACATTCTTTTGAAGAACTTTTTGTTTGAGTTGAAAATTAGAGTTTAAGTCTTAATTTGGAATCGAATTTAATGTTGTTTGATTGATAATTTCAAAATTAAATTTTTGATTTAAATTTAAATTTAGGTTTTTTTTTATAAAACTTAGAGTTTTGAGTTAAAATATTTGTAAAAGAAAAATATCAAAATATATAATAACATATGTAAAATAAATATAAATTAAGTATATATAATATGGATTATACAATTTGAGAATTTTTAAAGAGTATCTCAATAATTTAGATACCGAGTTAATATGCTGAAAATTTCAGTATCCAAATTGCCACGACTTGAATTCCGTGTTCAGACTTTGAACTTAAATTTCAAAATTAAGTTTACTGAACGAACAGAAAATCTGACTCTTAGTCTTATCTCCAACTCAGAGTCTTCCAAAAGAATATGTCCATATTTATCATGTTTTAAAATTTTAATAAAACTATATTATATGTATTGATGTTGTTAATCTCAATTAATAATTACCTAGATTAACGCTTCCGCAAGAATACGGATCGTATAGTACCAGGGTCGAACACGAGGATTCGATGCAGCTCTAAAGCTAGTAAACTAATGAATAGGGTGTGTAAAATCAATAGGTGATTGGAATGAAAATGAAGATAAACTAACTAACTAACTAACGGATTAAATTCCATGAATTAAACACCACAGGTTTCGAGAGATGCACGATGATGCAACGAAATTCTAACAAAAACATGGTTATTGATATCGTTACGAATACGGGGAATTCAAGCTCTTTTCTAGGGAATGACTCTTCCTACCCATGTGGCTTGTCATTTTGCAGTCAGAATCCTTTCTTTCGACCCATGTGACTTGTCGTTTTGCTGTCAGACTCCTGTCTTCCGACCCATGTGACCCTTCCGACCCATATGACCCTTCCGACCCATGTCTATAAGTTAACATCTACGTCTCTTCTCTTAGTATGCGTATCTAACCCCAATTTCTATGAAAAATCTTTTTTACCTTTGTGACCTGCGTGTCGCATTCACCATTGTCGACGTAGGGCATCGTGTTGTATGTGTGTTACTCAAGGTCTTGGTAATCGGCGGACTCAGTCTCTATGTAGTCATTGACGAGTCACGGGGATGACTTAGGTGACGGTGTTGGGTCACCCTTGAAATGTGACTGGAAGACAAAGTACATGACAAGAGATAACCTTGGACTGCAATACCAAACAAGAAAAATGCAGAAGATTGGAAGATGTAGTAAGTGGAAATAGAATGCGTGCAGAGTTTTTGATTGACGTTGTAAATGTATTTTTTTTCGATTTAGAATCTTTGATCGACCCTTGCGACCCATACAAACCTCAATTGGTATTAATTAGTTTGAAGTTGTAAATGCATTGTTTTGATTGGTTTTTGTCATTTTATCATTATAAACTAGTAAATTCGTTGAGTTCACATCTATTGATCCATATATGTGACCAAGCGACCCACACTATTATCAATATGTCATTATCAATATATTTTAGTTGTATATGTCTAATTTAGAATCAATATAGATAATAATATAAATAATATCGACATTTGAACAAAATGTTAAATTTATTTTTTGAAACTTTTTCCAACTCATCCGACGAGTTCTTAAAACACTATTATCACTTTTGAAACACATGCATTAGTTATACACAACTCAACTAGGGACACATGGGTCATAATCTGTTTTAACCGTTGATTGACGTTGTAGATGTATTGCTTTGATTGGTTTTTGACATTGTATCATTATAATCCTGTAAATTCATCGAGTTCACGTCTATTGATCAGTATATGCGACCAAGCGACCCTCATTTGGCATTAATTAGTTTGACGTTGTAGATGTATTTTTTTTATTGATTTTTTTATTTTATCATTATAAACCTGTAAATTCGTCGATTTCGCATCTATTCATCAATATATGCGACCATGTGACCCATGCGACCCTAATTTGGCATTAATAGTTTGACGTTGTAAATGTATTGTTTTGATTAGTTTTTGTCATTTTATCATCATAAATCCGTAAATTCTTCGATTTCACATCTACTCATCAATATATGCGACCAATCGACCCATGCAACCCTCATTTGGCATTAATTTGTTTGACGTTGCAAACGTATTGTTTTGATTGGTTCTTGTCATTTTATCATTATAAACCTGTAAATTTGTCGATTTCGTATATATGTGACCCATGCGACCAATGCCACCCTCAATTTTGATTGGTTTTTGATATTTTACCATTTTCACCAAAATTTCCGTCGAACGTTTCACCAAAATTTGAAAAAAACATACCGAATCCATCTGATGGAGATTCGATGTCAGGGTCATGTCTTTTCGTATTCCAGTCGTTTCTTTTTTCGAATAACGACGCACTTTCTCTCTAACTTTCATCATCTTTCACCCATCCTTTTTGAACAACGACATACTTTCTCTAACTCTCATCATCTTCCATCCATTTTTTGCCGAAAAATGAAACATTTCCCTACTTTCGTCCAAATCATTCTTCCGAGTTTTTTGGAGAACTACCTCGTAATCTCCTTCATCTCTCTCATTCGGTATGTTAATGTAGTGAATGTACAGATTTGAATTTTTTTCGATTTTTGTTACAGGATATTCCGACGAAATTCTTTGATGAGCATATTTACGGGAAAATAAGGGAGACAACACGACAACTCTTAAATCGGATGTGTCTAACAAAATATGGGAAGTCAAGTTGGATGGCTCAAGAATCACTGATGGATGGAAAGATTTCTCCAAGGACCATGATTTTCGTCCACATATAAGCATATAATCAAGATTGAGTCATCTATTAGTTTCACTTTCATTGCAGCATCACAACTACTTCTCTGCATCTTTCAACTATAAAAATAAATATATCTTGTTGTACCATGCTCTAGGGGCCTGTTTTAAACTGTATAAGGCTGTGTATAGTGTAAAATCCTTATCTTCTTTTCCTTTAGCTTCATATCCTTGAAGTTGTTCCACATACACATCTTCAGTTAATTCTCCATTCATGAATGCTGACTTGACATCCCTTTGGTGCAGGTTCTAACCCATCCAAGCTGCAATTGACATTAAGGTTCTTATGGTGTCATGCCTAGACACTGAGGAAAATGTCTCACCATAAACCAACCCATAATTTTTGGGTAAATCCTTAGTCACAAGTCTGACCTTTAACTTCAGCAGTTTCCCTTCTTCATATGTTTTTATTTTGTACAACCACTTACTACTTATGTTTTTTTGGTTTTTTAAGACCGTCGACAAGAATCCAAGTCCGATTCTTGTTGATCATGCATATCTTTATATCATTGGCTTCTCTCCAGCTTTGGACCCTCACCGCCTCTTCAAAACAGGAAGGTTCCTTAAAGGTTAGGTAACATGTTTCTTCATTGTCTGGTTCCTAGTCAATCCTATTGAGATCACTTACCCTTCTAATTTTGTGTACATGTCTAGATGAGCTACTGTCACTGCTCCCTCTAGTCCCTGTTGTCCTCAACTATGAGTCACTCAACCTTAATGAAACTAGTGTACACTATAGTGAGTTCTCTCTCCCATTGGTGTGTATAAGGGTTTCATGAGATTATGTTGTCCCTTGAGTCTGTATATAGTAGTGTATGTAGGTCTAGATATCTGGCTGCTTGAAGGGTTTAGGTCTAGAACTCCAAGCTGATATTATGTTTTTAGTTTGTGAATTGTAGTCCTAACTCTTCTCTTCTTAAAATATAATGTCTCTAGCAACTTCAATCTTCTGATTGTTGATCTTAAACACTCTGTACCCTTTACTCAAGCTGCTATATCCCATGAATATTTCTTTCTCTGATATATCATCTAAGTTCTTCCTCTTTTGTGCAGGTATTAGCACATGATAGATGCACACAAATACCTGTAAGTGTGCTACAGACAACTTGTGACTACTCCACACCTGAAGTGGAGGTTTATCCTCTAATGCCTTTGTAGGCATTCTATTTTGGAGGTAAAATGCAGTGAAAACTTTTTCAGCCCAGAATCTATTTGATAAGTTTTTATCTTTTAACATGTTTCTTGCCATGTCTAACAAGCTTTTATTTCTCCTTTCAGATTTACCAATCTGCTACGGTGAGAAAGCCACAGTGAGCTCCCTCTGGATTCCCTTCTCCTCCAGCAGGTTAGTAAATTCTTGTGTGGTGAACTCACCTCCTGTATCTAATCTCAACCTTTTCACCTTGCTGCTTGTTTGTGTTTCAAATAGGCTTGGGAATTTTCAGAATATTCCTAGAGTATTAGACTTCAATCTTAGGAAATAAACCCATAACATATATGAGTAGTCATCTAAATGTGAGTAGATATACACTACCATCTAGGGATTTAGTTTGCATTGGTCCACATAGATCTATATGGACCAACTCTAATATACCATTTGTCTTAGCTTCTAAATGCTTAGGGAACTCCTCTCCATGTTTGCTTTCTGTTGACACATGAGTCACATATTTCTTTAATTACTTTGAAATTAGGGAATCCTCTTACTAACTCTTTGCTTACCATTTCTTGCAGGTTGTGTATTCTAGAGTGATCTAGCATCTAATGCCAAACATCAGATAAGTTGCTATCCTCAAATCCTAGTTTAGATGTTTCAGTTGTGTTTCCCCAGTTCATTGGATAAGCCTTGTTAACCATCTAAACCTCATCAACCTTAGAGCCTTTCATGTCCTTAATAACGCACAATTTATCAGTAAAAAATACCTCATATTGTTCCTCACCATTTGGGGAACACTCAACAAGTTTGATCTAAACTTGGAATAGGAAACACATCTTTTATAAACTTCTTTCCCTTTCTTTGTTGAGACCTCATTGTCTCCCTTTCCAGTTGTCATCAAAACTATCCTATTTCTAACCTTAAAAGGGACTTTAAAGTCTCCATCCATGGTTGCTAAATGCCTTCCTCTTGAGTCATGTGATTAATTGTGATGCGTGTCAAGTTAAACAAGTTAACCTAGACTATCCACAAGTGCACGACACATGTGTAGTATTTTAGGTGTCGATCCCACATATGCAACACGGTCTAAGAATCAAACTAAAATCAATGCTTGCTATGATGGATTAATGATTGTGAAATGCAAATATGATAATGCGGTGGACTAACGAGTTCCTAACAAAGAGACAAACATTCTAGGATACAGTTTCACCGCATAGCTTCTGAAACCTACCTTCGATCTATCTAATCATGCATTTCCTATCAAGATATCTAAGGCGGAAGATCCTAATATAATTCCTACCATCTCTCAAGGCATAGAAGCGTGATTCAATTGAGTCATCCCCTACTTTTGTGGTTGACACCCAAACTAAACCCCAATACGATCTATGATTCATCCGATTGACCCTCAACCATTACTACCCTACTTTCGTGACCTAGTCTTGGTTGTTCTAAGCCTGATCTTCTAGGACTAGAATTCTCCTTTCGGTCCTTCACCTAATCCTTAATATATGCATCTATGTGACCTTTGTAAATACAAGACATTAAGCGCTGAGACAAATAATAGATTAGCAAAATGGGAAATTCATTTATATATATATATATACCTAAGAGGGTCCCGGGATAGCCATGGCTAATCCCTTCTCCTAGAAAAATCTACTACTCAGTCATGAGTCTGAATCTAAACAACATAAACGAATTAAGTAGAGTAAGGAGTATAGAACTATCAAACGAGGTGTGATCCCGAATCAATTCCCGTCTCCTTGTGTGTCTCCCGTCAAGAGGACTCCCTCCAATGATGGATAGGCTCAAATCTCCTCTCCTAGGGTTCCCCTCTGTGTTTTCTTCCATCTGAACTCAATTGGGGGTCCCTTTTTAAACAAATTCTCCGTTGGAGAACTTCAAGGGAGGTTATTGCGGATAAGAACCGCACGGGCTCGATAGCCAATCCACGCGAGCTCCCTAACTCCTCCATGACCCGCGCGTGCTGAAGGTGAGCACGAGCCGGACATTTTCTACTGCACAATCACCCCCTGCAGGCTAAGGAAGACACCCCACGTGGGCTCCTAATGAATTCTTCATCCGTGCATGCTGAAGGTGAGTCCGAGGCGGGCAACAGTTGCTGGATGTTCAGCCAGAGCGGGCTAAGGAAACCACCCTGCGCGGAGGCCTTGTCTCCTCATGGCGTATGGTTGTATCACATTCATTTCCCGTTTCTCGTCCTGTTTGCTCCATTGTGATTTTCGATGGTCGTATTTTGTCCCATGTATGTTCTTTAGCTCCAAAACGAACCAAATATGTATTCAAATCTATAAGAACATGAAAACACATAAACAAGTAAAACGGATACAAAACCACACCTAAACATCACATCTATCATTATAAACATCTCTAAAATCATTACAAGATTCGTGTACAAAAACGAGATAATTAAGTTGCTCCACTGTCTATTACCCACACTTCATTTCTAAACACTTGTTGTGTCACATGGGCAACAGTAAACAAACTGTTGTCTTCTTCTTCTTACTCTTTAATCACTTGATCTTGATTAGAAAGATATCTTTTTAACCCTGCCATCTCTTGAGAAGTGTCCCAGCTTTCTAATGCATAACACTCATTTCCTCTTTTGATTGTCTAGAGCGTTTTCCTTTGTCTTATTTATTTTTAAAGTAGCATTGTGTTTCAAAATGGTTGTCCTTCTTACATATAGAACACTATTTCTTCCCTTTAGGTTAAAATTTGATTCACAAATGATTTCTTGTGAGAGTCTAGCTTCTGTCCGAACTTTGGTCCTTTAAAATTTTCTTGGAAAGCTCCCTCTGTTCCACCACCATGTCTGTCATCTAACATAGATTCTTGAGATTGTCTAGGAAATCACCAGCTCCCGTACTGTCATGGTAACTCTGATTAGAAAGACTTCTCAAGAGATAGTATGTAACCCTAAGCCTTTGTAACTTGATCATAGCAGTTTTAGGATATCCTTAATATCTTTCTTTTAATAAATCCTAAGCTGCTTTAGAACTTTTACAAACAGATAGGTGTGCTGCAAATATTTCTTCACTTACAACACTATACAATTGTTGCAGTGCTGTTAGGCTTCCATTTCTTCCCAAGTCACTAAAGTTTTCTGCTACTCCTCTCCTGTAGTAACAACCCCTGCAATAATAGGCTTCTCGGGTAACCTTCTGTTACCACCTTCCACAACTGTCTAGATTTTAACATTGCTTTCATCTTTATCACCCACAAACAGTAGTTCTTGCCCTCAAACATTGGTATAGGAGGTGTTATATTCTGTATCGTTTGGTACTTTCAACCTACATGTAAAATTAGGAATAGTTTAAGGTCTACCTTAGTTTTCCTTGGTTGTATTTTGTGCTTATTCTTGTGCTTATTGACTGGTGCTCTCTGGTACTTCTCGAGTTAGTGCTTAATGCCTATGTGCTTCTGCTCTATGGTCCATAAACCTCTGATACCAATTGTTGTTTTAGAATGTTTATGGATTAGTTTTAGAATTTCATAACTTGATTCCTTAATCTTGCTTAGTATTGTGCAAACAAGAAAATAAAACTACTTAAACCTTAGGTAGAATTTCCATAGGTATTTTCGTAGTATTTGGGATTGATATTTGGATGGAAAATTGAACATGTTAGGGTTCTTGAGACTGTTTCTAGTTATACTCTCTTCTCCCTTTAATATCATATATTAATACTCAAAATAACATTACTTTCACACCTTATTATATTTGGAGTGTTACAATTGTTTTTTTAATAATATTATGAAAAATGTTGTTGGCCTATTACAAAAGTTAGCCGTTGAAGAGCATAACTAATATTCTGATTTTGTCTCCTCTAGGTGTGTAGAACAGTGGTTGGGTTCATGGCCTGTCGAATCGCTGAGCTTTAGTGTTGCACCGAACGTGTTGCTTCTAGAGTGGGTCTTTCAAAGCTCGTCCTACAATTCAATGTTGTAATCATCTAATCACAATGAGAACCAAAAGAAAAAACGAAAAAGGGGTGCAACACAAGTACACAAATAGGAAATAGGAAGAAAAAGGAATATTCAAGAGACAAACACAACGCAAGCGGCGTATTAACAAGAAGTGACATGCGTATCCTAAAAAATTCGAAAAGGGCATCTCTTGGCTCTAAAAATCCAATGTATCGACCTAACTAAAAGATTTTGAGCTCGAAAACGGGGTCGGGCTGCCTCTAGGAACCCAAGGCGTCATTTATCCGGAAAAGATGAATGAGATGTGAAAAAATAAAGTAATTCGGTGCTTCATACGTAAAGTTATGGTATTTCAAAGCTCGTCGTATAATTCAATATTGTAATCGTCTAATCACGATGAAAACCAAATCAAAAAGCGGAAAAGGGATGCAACACGAGTACGCAAATAGGAAATAGGAAGTAAAAGGAATATTCGAGACACAAACGCAACACAAGTGGCATATTGACAAGACGTGACATGCGTATCCTAAGAAACTCAAAAAGGTCATCTCCCGGCTCTAAAAATCCAACGTATCGACCTAAAAAATGTTTTGAGCTAAAAAACGGGGTCGGGTTGCCTCTAGCAACCCGAGGCGTCCTTTATCTAGAAAAGCAAAAAATCCAACGTATCGACCTAAATAACAGATTTTGAGTTAAATAAAAGATCCTAAGAAACTTGAAAAGGGCATCTCCCTGCTTTAAAAATCCAACGTATCGATCTAATTAAAAGATTTTGAGCTTGAAAACATGGTCGGGCTGCCTCCAGCAGCCCGGAGCGTCTTTTATCTCGATAAGATGAATGAGATGTGAAAACATCATGTAATTCGGTGCTTCTTACGCAAAGTTATGGTATTTCAAAGCTCGTTGTACAATTCAATGTTGTAATCGTCTAATCAAGACGAAAACAAAAACAAAAAATGGAGAAGGGGTGCAACGCGAGTACGCAAATAAGAAATAGGAAGCAAAAGGAATATCCGAGAGACAAACGCAACGCAGTTGGCGTATTGGCAAGAAGTGACTTGTGTATCCTAAGAAACTCGAAAAGGGGGTCTCCAGGCGCAAAAAATCCAACGTATCAACCTAAATAAAAGCTTTTGAACTTGAAAACGGGGTCGGGCTGCCTCCAGCAACCCGGGCGTCTTTTATCTCGATAAGATGTAAAAAATCAAGTAATTCTATGCTTTGTACGCAAAGTTATGGTATTTCAAAACCCGTCGTACAATTCAATGTTGTGATCGTCTAATCCCGACGAAAACAAAAACAAAAAGCGGAAAAGGAATGCAACATGAGTACGTCAACAGAAAATAGGAAGCAAAAGGAATATCCGAGAGACAAATGCAATGCAAACGGCGTATTGATAAGAAGTGACATGTGTATCTTAAAAAACTCGAAAAGGGCATCTCCCGACTCTAAAAATCCAACGTATCAACCTAAATAAAATATTTTGAGCTAAGAAACATGGCCAGGCTGCCTCCAGCATCCCGTGCCGTCTTTTATGTGGATAAGATAAATGAGACGTGAAAATATCAAGTAATCGGTGCTTCGTACGCAAAGTTATGAGATTTCAAAGCTCTTCGTTAAATTCAATATTGTAATCATCGAATCACAACGAAAACAAAAATAAAAAGCAGAAAGGGGTGCAACACGAGTACGCAAATAGGAAATAGTAAGCAAAAGGAATATCTGAGAGACAAACACAACAGAAGCAGCGAATTGACAAGAAATGACTTGCGTATCCTAAAAAACACAAAAGGGCATCTCTCGGCTCTAAAAATCCAATGTATCGACCTAAATAAAAGATTTTGAGCTCAAAAACGTGGTCGGGCTGCCTCAGCAACCCAAGGCATCCTTTTTCTGGAAACGATGAATGAGATGTGAAAAAAATCAAGTAATTCGGTGCTTCATACGCAAAGTTATGAGATTTAAAAGCTCGTTGTTAAATTCAATGTTATAATCGTCTAATCACGACAAAAACCAAAACAAAAAGCGAAAAAGGTGTGCAACACGAGTACACAAATAGGAAAAAGGAAACAAAAGGAGTATATGAGAGACAAACGCAATGCAAGCGGCGTATTGATAAGTAGTGACATGCGTATCTTAAGAAACTCGAAAATGGCATCTCCCGGCTTTAAAAATGCATCGTATCGACCTAAATAAAAGATTTTGATCTTACAAACAGGCCCGGGCTTCCTCCAGCAACCCGAGTATCTTTTATCTCGATAAGATGAATGATATGTGAAAAAATCAAGTAATTTTATGCTTTGTATGCCAAGTTATGGTATTTCAAAGCCCGTCATACAATTTGATGTTGTAATCGTCTAATCACGACGAAAACCAAAAAAAAAACGGAAAAGGAGTGCAACACGAGTACCCAAATAAGAAATAGAAAGCAAAAGGAATATCCGAAAGAAAAATGTAACGCAAGCGGCTTAATGACAAGAAATTACATGCGTATCTTAAGAAACTCGAAAAGGGCATATCCCTCTAAAAATCCAACGTATCGACCTAAATAAAAGATTTTGAGCTCGAAAATGGGGTTGGGCGGCTTCCAGCAACCCAAGGCATCCTTTATCTGGAAAAGATGAATGAGATGTGAACAAATGAAGTAATTCGGTACTTCATACGAAAAGTTACGATATTTCAAAACTCGTCGTACAATTCAATGTAATGGTCGTCTAATCACGACGAAAACAAAAACTAAAAGCGGAAAAGGGGTGCAACACGAGTACGCAAATAGGAAATAGAAAGCAAAAGGAATATCCGAGAGACAATTGGAATGCAAGCAGCGTATTGACAAGAAATGACATGTGTATCCTAAGAAACACGAAAAGGGCATCTCCCGACTCTGAAAATCAAACGTATCGACCTAAATAAAATATTTTTAGCTCGAAAAGAGGGTCGGATGCCTCCAGCAACCCGAAGCATCCTTTATCTAGAAAAGATGAGAGCGACGTGAAAAAATCAAGTAAGTCGGTGCTGCGTACGCAAAGTTATGGTATTTCAAAGCTCGTCATACAATTCAATGTTGTAATCGTCTAATCACGACAAAAAGAGAAACAAAAAGCGGAAAAGGGGTGCAACACGAGTATGCAAATAGGAAATAGGAAGCAAAAGGAATATCCAAATGACAAACGCCACGCAAGCGACGTATTCACAAGAAGTGACATGTGTATCCTAAGAAACACGAAAAGGGCATCTCATGGCACTGAAAATCCAATGTATCAACCTAAATAAAACATTTTGAGCTCGAAACTGGGGTCGGGCTGCCTTCAGCAACCCGAGGTGTCCTTTATCTGGAAAAAATGACTGAGATGTGCAAAAATCAAGTAATTCGGTGCTTTGTACGTAAAGAAATGGTATATTAAAGCTCGTCATTAAATTCAATGTTGTAATCGTCTAAGCATCCCGGGCCGTCTTTTATGTGGATAAGATAAATGAGACGTGAAAATATCAAGTAATCGGTGCTTCGTACGCAAAGTTATGAGATTTCAAAGCTCTTCGTTAAATTCAATATTGTAATCATCGAATCACAACGAAAACAAAAATAAAAAACAGAAAAGGGGTGCAACACGAGTACGCAAATAGGAAATAGTAAGCAAAAGGAATATCTGAGAGACAAACACAACGAAAGCAGCGAATTGACAAGAAATGACTTGCGTATCCTAAAAAACACAAAAGGGCATCTATCTGCTCTAAAAATCCAACGTATCGACCTAAATAAAAGATTTTGAGCTCAAAAACGGGGTCGGGCTGCCTCAGCAACCCAAGGCATCCTTTTTCTGGAAATGATGAATGAGATGTGAAAAAAAATCAAGTAATTCGGTGCTTCGTACGCAAAGTTATGAGATTTAAAAGCTCGTTTTTAAATTCAATGTTGTAATCGTCTAATCACGACAAAACCCAAAACAAAAAGCGAAAGAGGGGTGCAACACGAGTACACAAATAGGAAAAAGGAAACAAAAGGAGTATATGAGAGACAAACGCAATGCAAGCGGCGTATTGAAAAGTAGTGACATGCGTATCTTAAGAAACTCGAAAAGGACATCTCACGGCTCTAAAAATCCATCGTATCGACCTAAATAAAAGATTTTGATCTTATAAACAGGCCCGGGCTTCCTCCAGCAACCCGAGTATCTTTTATCTCGATAAGATGAATGATATGTGAAAAAATCAAGTAATTTTATGCTTTGTATGCAAAGTTATGGTATTTCAAAGCCAGTCATATAATTTGATGTTATAATCGTCCAATCACGGCAAAAACCAAAACAAAAAGCAGAAAAGGAGTGCAACACGAGTACCCAAATAGGAAATAGAAAGCAAAAGGAATATTCGAAAGACAAATGTAACGCAAGCGACTTAATGACAAGAAATTACATGCGTATCTTAAGAAACTCGAAAAGGGCATATCCCTCCAAAAATCAAATGTATCGACCTAAATAAAAGATTTTGAGCTCAATAATGGGGTTGGGCGGCTTCCATCAACCTAAGGCATCCTTTATCTGGAAAAGATGAATGAGATGTGAACAAATGAAGTAATTCGGTGCTTCATACGAAAAGTTAAGATATTTCAAAACTCGTCGTACAATTCAATGTTGTGGTCGTCTAATCACGACGAAAACAAAAACAAAAAGCGGAAAAGGGGTGCAACACGAGTATGCAAATAGGAAATAGAAAGCAAAAGGAATATCCGAGAGACAATTGGAATGCAAGCAGCGTATTGACAAGAAATGACATGGGTATCCTAAGAAACACGAAAAGGTCATCTCCCGACTCTGAAAATCAAACGTATCGACCTAAATAAAATATTTTGAGCTCGAAAAGAGGGTCGGCTGCCTCCAGAAGCATCCTTTATCTAGAAAAGATGAGAGCGATGTGAAAAAATCAAGTAAGTCGGTGCTTCGTACGCAAAGTTATGGTATTTCAAAGCTCGTCATATAATTCAATATTGTAATCGTCTAATCATGACAAAAAGAGAAACAAAAAGCGGAAAAGGGGTGCAACACGAGTATGCAAATAGGAAATAGGAAGCAAAAGGAATATCCAAATGAAAAACGCCATGCAAGCGACGTATTCACAAGAAGTGACATGTGTATCCTAAGAAACACGAAAAGGGCATCTCATGGCTCTGAAAATCCAATGTATCAACCTAAATAAAACATTTTGAGCTCGAAAATGGGGTCGGGCTGCCTTCAGCAACCCGAGGTGTCCTTTATCTGGAAAAAATGACTGAGATGTGCACAAATCAAGTAATTCGGTGCTTTGTACGTAAAGAAATGGTATATTAAATATTGTCATTAAATTCAATGTTGTAATCGTCTAATCATGACAAAAACAAAAAAAAAAGCGGAAATGGAATGCAACATGAGTACGCAAATATGAAATAGGAAGCAAAAGGAGTATCCGAGAGAGAAACGCAACGCAAGCTGCGTATTGAGAAGAAGTGACATGTGTATCCTAAGAAACTCAAAAAAGGCATCTCTCGGCTCTAAAAATCCAACGTATCGACCTAAATAAAAGATTTTGAGCTTGAAAACGGGGTCGGACTGCCTCCACCAACCCAAGCGTCTTTTATCGCGATAAAATGAATGAGATGTGAAAATCAAGTAATTTTGTGCTTTATACGCAAATTTATGGTATTTCAAAGCCCGTCGTACAATTCCATGTTGTAATCGTCTAATCACGGCGAAAACAAAAAAAAATCGGAAAAGGGGTGCAACACGAGTACACAAATAGGAAATAGGAAGCAAAAGGAATATCTGAGAGCCAAACGCAACGCAAGCGGCGTATTGACAAGAAGTGACATGCGTATGCTAAGAAACTCGAAAAGGGCACTCCTGACTCTAAAATCCCAACGTATCGACCTAAATAAAAGATTTTGAGCTCGAAAATGGGGTCGGGCTGCCTCCAGCCACCCGAGCATCTTTTATCTCGATAAGATGAATGAGATGTAAAAGAATCAAGTAATTCTATAGACACATTTTGGTAGGCTTAATATCTTTAAAGTTCACCCGCTTATAGACGGAATGTGGCATTAGGTTAACGCTTGCTCCCAAATCGCACCAAGCTTTGTCGATATCAATGTCTCTTATGGTGCATGGGATGGAAAAGCTTCTAGGGCCCTTCAACTTCGGGGGTAGTTTGTTTTGGAGAATGGCGTTGCATTCCTCGGTGAGTGTTACTGTGTCACTCTCTTTGATACACTTCTCCTTGGAAGGAACCTCCTTAAGGAAATTTGTTCGAGTAGGAATCTTTTGGAGGGCTTCCATGAACGCATGTTGATGTCAAGCTTTTTGAGGCAACGGAAGAATTTGGTCACACTCTCTCGATTCTTGCTGCTCACCAAGCATCTGGGAAATGGTATAGGAGGTACGTACGCCGGTGCTATAGTAATGGTTGATGGTTGAATCGGGTGAATCATGATTTGTAATGGGGTTTAGTTGGGGTGTCAGCCACGAAAGTAGGGGATGACTCAATCGAACCACGTTCCTATGCTTTGCGAGAGAGTAGGTTCTACATTAGGATCGTCTGCCTTAGATATCTTGATAAGGAATGCACGATTAGATAGATCATAGATAGGTTTCGGAAGCTATGTAGTGAAACCGGATTCTAGAACGTTTGTCTCTTTATTTAGAACTGGTTAATCCACTGCATCACCATATTTGCATCTCACCATCCTTATTTCATTGCAGCAAGCATTGATTCTTAGACCATGTTACATTAGTCCTCGTGGGATCGACACCTTAATTACTACACACGTATTGTGCAGTTGCTGGTAGTTTTAGGTTAACTTATTTTACTTGACACGCATCAAGTTTGTGGCACCGTTGTCGGGACTAATTTTCAACACGCCTTAGTTTCAGATTTAGAATCATACTTGTTTTTCTTTTCTTTTGTTTTTCTTTTCTTTTCGTACTTTCTACTAATTATCTTTACTTGTCCTTTGTAGGTGCATGACTGCTCAAGGTAATTCGAGTTTGCATCGAATTGACTCCGAGACTGAGAGAATGATTAGACAGCAAAAGAAGGACAAGGAAGAAGAAAGTGTAGACATGACCAATCCACGAGCACTGAACAATCAAAATGATATATTGGATGGTCACGGACAGCCACAATTACCCGTCGGTAATGTGGCACAATTACAGCAACCACAGGCTCCTCCACCCCATCGGCTTCGTGATTACGTGGTGCCGAATATGAGTAACGTCTAAATTGCAATAAGGATGCCCGCTGTTGCGAGGGAACAATTTGAGATGAAGCCGCGATGATCACCATATTATATTAAAAACAAGTCATGGGCGGAAATCACGAAGACCCTCATCAATACCTATGAGACTTCCTAGAGTTTTCACAGTTCTTCCCTCCGAGTAAGACGATTCAAATGCGAGGAGAAATAACGATGTTTAGATGCCGAGAGGATGAGACATTATTCGAAGCATGGGGGAGATTCAAGGACCTTTTGCAAATGTGTCCTCATCACGGTCTAGAGCAGTGGTACCTGATCCAAACCTTCTACAATGTGATCGCGGATGAACATAGAACGACGTTAGACAATGCTACTTGAGGATCATTCATGGACTTAAGCGTTGAAGAGGCATACGAGCTTATTGACAATCTCGCAATGAACCACACCATGTGGTCTACACCAAAAAGTATGCCAAACAAGAAACAAGGTCTTTTTGAAGTGAACCAAAGAAGCGCGATGGACAATGCGGTGAATGTCATGTATTGTGCAAATTGTGGATATATGAATCATATGGCTTACCAATGCACAATGCAAGAAGGCATGGAACAAGTGAACTACGCGCAACAGCAATGCAAAGCGCAATTCGGGAACACCTATAACCCGAATTGGAGGAACCACCCAAATCTCTCATATCGCACGACCCAACCGGTGATGTATTTGGGTTTTCAACAAAGGCAGCAGCCATATCAGCAATTGCAGCCATGCCAGCAAGTCCAGCAAGCTCCTCAACCCCCTCACGCTCCTTTGTCAAGTCTTGAGGCGGTGATGCTTCAGTTCATCAAAGAACAAAGGCAGAAACTATCGACTCAAGCTAAATTCAATGAGGAAATGGGAGTAGCGATGAATGAACTCAAAACTTTAATGGACTCCTTGAGCGCGCAAGATGTGGTTAATCTTAAGTAATAAAATACCTAGACTAACGTTTCCGCAAGAATATGGATCGTGTAGTACCAGGGTCGAACACGAGGAATCAATGCAACTCTAAAGCTAGTAACTAATGAATAGAACGTGTAAAATCAATAAGTGATTGGAATACGAATAAAGATAAACTAACTAACTAACTATCAGATTAAACTCAACGAACTAAATATCACAGGTTTCGAGAGATGTATGATGATGCAACAAAGTTCTAACAAGATCATGTATATATATATATCGTTACATATTCCAGGAATTCAAGCTCTTTCCTAGAGAATGGCTCTCCCGATGCCTAAATCCACTATCTAACATGCGTACTACCAATCTCCCAATTGTGTAATCTCACCTAGTAGATGCATTAAGATTGCTATCCTAATACCTAAGTTCAATTAACCGACCGGACAAGTATCTAAATCAATTGAGACTTCATATCATGTCTACGTTCCAAAATCTAATTCATCTCCCAATGCAATTAGATTTTTATAAACATTCATTCAAGCTACCAACAAGATTAAAATAATTACGAACAACCAATCAATCCGAAACGAACAAATATTATAACCAAACATTAAGAACATAACTTCATTACATATCGGCAAAGCTCTCTAACCCATGGCTATTGACCTACTCGGACATGAACTTAGAAAACAAAACACGAAAGATAACTATATTTAACATGGATATCGAATGAGATCCCTCCCTATTCTATTACCGACATCTTCAACAGCTCCTCTGCGCTCCGGCTTCGTCGATCTGTCCTTGTCTTTGTGTGTGTTCTGCTCTCTCCCTCTCTCTCTACATGTGCTATGTTTTCTCTCTAATTTTCTGTACAAATTGTGCTGCTGAAGCTCTCTCCTTTTTTCCCTCTTTCTCCTCTTTCCTTTCCTCTATTCTTTCCTCTTTGGCCGTCCCCTTTCTTTCGTTTCCAGCGGCTGATATTTCCTCTTTCACAGCAATTGCAGTTTTCCTTTTCTGAGTTTTTCCATCTCTTTTTTTTCTATTCTTGTGTAATTGTCAATGTTTCCTCTATATTTTCCAGCCATGTAGCTCCCATTCTTCTTTTCTAACCATATTTTCTTTTGGTTTAAGCAACCAGCAAATTCATTTTCTAGTTTTGCAAATTTTCCTTTTCTGGTTGTTGCAGGTGACGGACTCGACCCACGCGGGCTGGTGAGTGCCCCGCGCGGGCTGAACTGTAGAAGGGAATCCGCACGGGCTGGTGAAGAGCCAGACTCGGACTGGAGCTGCTGGAGGAATAAATCCGCGCGGGACACCCTGCGCGGGGTGATTGGAAAATGGATGTCCGCTCGGGTTAAGCATGAGTTTGAGGTGTGCTGAAAGTGCTGGAAATGAAACCCGTGCGAGCTAAGGTATCCACCCTCGGGGGTTGCTTCTCATTTGATGTGGAACAATCATGTTTTGGGGCATTTGCTCATGTTTGTGTATCTCCATTCACTGCAAAACACGAGAAAACGATGAAAGAGCACTAAGTGATGCTTAATATTGGTAAAATCTAAATGAATGATGAAACTAACTATGAAAATAGACGAAAATACTATAACAAAATAGACCTTACCAAACTCCCCCAGAATTGAACCTTTGCTCGTCCTCGAGCAAGACTAGAACTGAGCATCAGAAGAGTTAGACAACAACCGGAAACTAGCAAAAACAACTCGAAAAGTCAGCCACCCTAAGCAACAATGTGTTACACGAACATAGATCTAAGCGCACCTAATTTAGACCCCTATCTACCGAGAGCCAGTAACCGTGATATCCTACACATATTCTGAGTTCATTTCACTAACCCTTAGAAAAAATCTAAGCGATCTCCATACCTATTCTAAGGCGCAAAAAATTCGATACCATTCTTTAAAACAACTATTTTTCTTTTTCATTTCTCTTTTTCTTCTTTTCGGTTTCCACACTTTTTTTTTTAAATTCGCACTCGGTTTCTAGGATGTCGGAGTTGAAGAGGACAGCCTTCTACTTAGACCCATATTGTCGATTGACACACTAATAATGTCTTGTAACCTTAGCTGAGTGAAGAGGTTGCGTCATTGCTGATTTTTTTCTTTTGATTAAACTATCGTGATTACGCATCGACTCTAACCCTTAGGACGTAGAAAAACAGTCTCGACCCACCACTTATAACCGAAACATTAATATCGATGCACTCATGTCAATGTAAGGCTGACATAGTTAAAGAACTTATTCTATTGACAGCAGAGTGTAAGTGCGTGGAAATATAATGATCGAAACAAAATAAAGAATGAACATATGCTTGGGAATATAAGTGCTTGGGATTGAAGCCTAAGAGGGAGAATACAACTATAGGCTATGGATTCATGCACGACCACTAACTAATCGATATCTAAAGGTATGTTTCAGCAAACCTAGACTTTTGGTCCCGATTCGACAAAGTTGCACAGAGGTGAATAAAGTTCGAAATTTTTCGTACTAGATATCCGTCCGTCTAATCTTAGAAAAACTAACGTAAAAGCAAAAATAAAAAGAAGAACTCAGCATCTAAATCCTAATCACAGTCATGACATTCGAAGAGTACCCCCCAGACTGTAACTGAACACCGTCTCGGTGTTCAAAACCTAAGAAAAGGATTAACATGCAAAAACTCGGGGAAAAATAAGATAGATAGGAACGTGTGCACCTGATGCGTGCTTGCTGTCCCGAGTTGATGTAGCTGGGCATACGCGTCTATCCTTATGTTGTGGATGATGTAGAAGTGGAGAACCTGTAAAAAAGTCACACAATCTGAAGCAGACACTATGATACATCGGGGTTTTTGGTAAGGTGCATGCTTGTGAAAGGATAAAGAGTCGAATTCTAAAAAACATAAAACAAAATAACTAAAAGGATATGGGGCTCGGGTTGCCTCTCGAGAAGCGATTGTTTAAGGCCACGAGCCTGACCAAGATACTCTACTCATGCGTTGGCTCCAAAAGTGTGAAAACGGTTCGATTGTTGTTCCATGTTGTCCGCGTTGTAGAGTTTCAAATGTTGGGCGTTCACTTTGAATGTGATATCATTTAACAAGCTCGATATCGCCATGTGGTGAGACGCTTTTGATTGTGAACGGCCCGAACCAGCGTGACTTGAGTTTTCCTGGAAAAAGTTTCAAGCGTGAATTGAAAACAAGTACTCGGTCACCTACCTCGAAAGTCCGCTGGACTATGTGTCTATCATGCCACTTCTTCGTGCGCTCCTTGTAGATCTTTGCGTTCTTGTAAGAATGGAGGCGCATCTCCTGTAGATGATGGATCTGCAGCATCCGTTTTTCAGCAGCTGACTTATAATCGTAATTGAGTGCTTTGATCGCCCAATACGCTCGGTATTCTAACTCGACCGGCAAGTGACATGCCTTACCGTACACTAGCTGGAACGGAGTCATTCCAATTGGCATTTTGAATGTTGTACGATAAGCCCATAATGCATCGTCGAGTTTCACTCCCCAATCTTCCCTAGACTTAGAGACCGTCTTCTCCAAAATTGACTTGATCTCTCGATTAGAAACTTCAACTTGGCCTCTAGTTTGAGGGTGATATGGAATTGCTATTCTATGTCAAACACCGTACTTCTTCAATAGCCCTTCTATGATATGGTTCACAAAGTGCTTACCTCCATCACTGATCACAACCCTCGGAACTCCAAAACATGGGAATATGACACGTTTGAACATCTTGGTTACTGGTTTGGAGTCGTTGGTTGGACTTGTCAAAGCTTCAACCCACTTCGTCACGTAATCCACCGCGACTAGTATGTATAGGTTCCCGCATGAGGACGGGAAAGGACCCATGAAGTCTATCCCTCATACATCAAATGGCTCGACCTCTAGTATGTATTGATGTGGCATCTCATGGAATCTAGAAATATTCCCCGTCCTTTGGCAATTGTCGCGAGAGGCTATGTAGCTATGGGCGTCCTTGAAGAGCGTAGGCCAATAGAAGCCCGCTTGCAGCACCTTTGCGGCTGTCTTGGCTGCTGCAAAGTGTCCTCCATAGCTTGAAGAATGGCAACGTGACAATATGTGTGGAGCTTCTTCGTCGGGGATGCAATGCCTAAGGATTCCATTCGTACCTCTTTTGAAAAGATACGGTTCATCCCAATAACACGCCTTGACGTCATGGAGGAATTTCTTCCTCGCATTGTAATTCAGCCCCTCCGGTAGCATGTGACATGCTAAATAATTCACAAAGTCAGCATACCATGGAGTAGAGGTGCAAGTTACGGACATTACCGCATCATCTCGGAGATAGTCATCGATAGGAATGCACCCGGGGATTTCAAGACATGAAAGATGGTCAGCTACCCCATTCTTGGTTCCTTTCCTATCCCTTATTTCAAGATCGAACTCTTGCAGCAGTAGGATCCATCTAATGATCCTAGGCTTTGTATCTTTCTTGGTGAGAAGGTTACGTAAGGTAGCATGATCCGTATATACTATTACCTTGGAGCCAACTAGGTATGAACGGAACTTTTCAAACGCAAAGACGATTGCAAGTAGCTCCTTCTAAGTTGTGGAGTAGTTGCATTGGGTGTTGTCTAATGTTCGACTTGCATAATAAATGGCGTGCAACATCCGATCCTTTCGCTGTCCCAACACTGCCCCAACTGCATAATCGCTCGCATCACACATGAACTCAAACGGAAGCTCCCAATTCAGCGGTTGTATTATTGGTGGAGAAACCAACGTCTTCTTCAACTTTTCAAATGCAGTGTGACATTCCATTGTAAACTCAAATGGTACATCCTTGCCTAATAGATCGGTGAGGGGTTTAGATACCTTCAAGAAATCTTTGATGAATCGTCTATAGAACCCCGCATGACCTAGGAAACTACGGATGGCCTTAACATTCCTAGGAGGTGGCAGCTTCTCAATAACCTCTATTTTCGCCTTATCTACTTCTATTCCCCTAGCTGATATCTTATGCCCCAATACGATGCCTTCGTGAACCATAAAGTGACACTTCTCCTAATTCAGCACAAGGTTCGCTTCTACGCACCTGTCTAACACTTTACAAAGATCGAATAGACAAACATCAAAGGAAGGTCCATGAACCGAGAAATCGTCCATGAACACTTCCATAATTTCACCATTGGTCAGCGTCGAAGGGGTCAGGTGCATTTTTTATTTACATCGGAAAAGATAGAGGTCATGCCCCGCTGAAAAGTAACAGGTGCATTGCATAAACCGAAAGGCATCCGATGATAGGCGATTGTACCGAAGGGACATGTGGATGTCGCCTTTTCTTGATCGTTTGGACGGATTGGTTTCTGAAAGAAACCTGAATAACCATCAAGAAAAAAATATGAGTGAAGAGCTAAACTTTCAAACATTTGATCAATGAAAGGTAAAGGGAAGTGATATTTCTGAATGTTAGCGTTCAGCTTGCAGTAGTCAATGCACATGCGACATCCCGTGACCATTCTTGTCGGAATCAGTTTGTTGTTCGCGTTTGGGACGACGATAATGCCTCCTTTCATTGGAACTACATGTACAAGACTCACCCATGCACTATCCAATATAGGATATATATAATTCCGGCATCTAACACCTTAAGGACCTCTTTTGACGTGATCCCCGCTTGAACGACACTCTAGACAAAGGTTGAACGGATAGGCCTTGCTGCAGCCGAGTCGCACGACTCTTCGCACAAGGTGGGTGGAGCGAATGATCACTAGAGAGTTACGGAAAAGCTCTCGATTTACCGGGTCATCTTCGAAGGATATTACACACCTACGAAGAACGTACGTAAGTTGGATATTACTCACCAACGGGTTTTGTTGGATATGACACAACAACAAGATGATTTCTTCAAAAGAAAACCATGATTAAAATAAAAAATCCAAAGTTGTTTTACAAGAAGATCAGGCCGGCCATATGTAATCAAAGTGGCCATGCAAGGCCATATATGCAACATAAATGCTAGGTAGCCATGCAAGGCTATACATAAATGACCTAGAAAATAGCCAAAGTCATAAATAAGACAAAGTCGTAAAATGTGTCTTCGTTATGCGGACTTGTCTTGAAGCCTCGGGTCAATAGTTAGGTCGTGTAAGTGAGTCACGGCCTCGTTAAAACCCGTCGTTTGAAAACCCAGTGGGATAAAACCAAAAAAGAGAAAAGAGTACACACAACACTTACCCTAATTATCGACCGTTGTGAGTTGTTCTTCGGCTTGAAGAATGACACAGATATTAGAGATCTCATGAAGACTCGAATAGTTGAACTTGGACGGCAAAGAGAATCCCGATGATCGCCTCCTTGAGCTTTGTAGCTTTAGCTCGAGTCACGGGACCTGCTGGTAAGGTCAAGGCCTCCTCCTCCCTAGCCCTAGCACGGGTCACAGGACCAACATCCTTCCTTTGGATCACGTCCACCTTTCGTTTGGCTCGGGTTGTTTTTTCCATGGCACGGGTCGCTTCTTCTACGACACGGGTTGCGTCTCGTGTAGCGCGGGTCGCGTCCTCCTCAGCGATGCAGATCGCGTCCTCCTCAGCGATGCAGATCGCGTCCTCCTCAGCTATGCGGGTTGCATCCTCCTCATCATTACAGGTCGCATCCTCGATGTCGTCCGGGATCATATCATCTTTCTTAACTACTTCCATCATGATCGGGTTTAATCTACGTTGATGTTCAATGGAGGTCTTAGAGTCGTCTTCTAAGTGAATCCTATGCATGCAAAGGGTTGGAGTAAGTGCCCTAATATCCTCTAATGTATAACCGTGGCATCCCTATACTTCCTAAGAGCTTCTTACAATCGTACTTTTTAGGATTCGTCTAAATTATCATTCACTATCACGGGATAAGTAGATTCGATTCCAAGGAATTCGTACCTCAACCCTTGTGGTAAGGGCTTCAACTCCACTTTTGGTGCTTTGTCAACACTTCAGTCAGGTTTTGGACGTTCGGTTTGGCTATTAGGCATCTCAGAAGTGGTTGAACTCGTGTTGCAAGCTGTTTGAGGCGCGCTGGAATCTATCTGGAATGCGCAGAGGTTTGTACACTGCTTTATGACGTTTTGTTGAATTGAATTGATGTCTATTTGAGCTGTGCTTATGTGTTTGTTAGTTGAGAACTCCTCTTAATGAGGATTGTCCGAAATTCCTCCTTTTTCTTGGGTTACAACCTATTGTTCTCGGATCGCACATAAATCTGCTCAGAGTGCATCTAGCTCGGTGTTTGGGATCTATTTCGTCTTTCCTTCGTCCAGAAGGTTTGTGTAATGTTTCACTTCATTAGGGTCAATGTATGATCGTCTTGGCCGTATTAAGAAATGGCCTACCGAGGATGATTGGGATTTTCTTGTCCTCCTCCATATCCAAGACGACGAAGTCCACCGGGGCGAAGAACTTCCCAACTTGTAAAGGCACGTCTTCCAGCATGCCCTCGGGTATTCTAGCACTTCAGTCAGCCATGATGCGCGCCATTCGTGTGGGTTGAAGATCCATCCTACCCCTAAGATCCAATTTTTCGTATAATGACGATGGTAGCATGTTTACGCTTGCTCTGACATTGATTAGTGCATGGTTGATTTCATAATCTCCTATTTTTCAAGGGATCACGAATATACCTAGATCGAGCATCTTTTTAGGTAGGTTTGTTTGCAACATCAAATTAGTCACCATGACGAAATCTGTCTCCATATCTTGCTTGTTTGCAAGTATGTCTATGAGGAACTTGGCGTATGAAGGCATCTTCTTCAACGCTTCGTGGAATGGAAAGTTGATGTGCATCTTCTTCAACATCTCAGGAAACTTTTCAAATTGAGCCTCATCATTCTTCTTGCATTGACGTTGTGGAAAAGGCAAAGGAGGAGGCCTCGGTTCGGGTTTGACGTATTTCGGCTCCTCTTCCTCCTCTTTGTGCACCAGACTACCGAAACAAATAATCAACCTATCTAATCATGCAATCCCAAACAAGTTATCTAAGGGAGACGATCCTAATATGATATCTACCCTCTCTCAAGGCATAGACACGTGATCTAGTCAAGTTATCCCCTACTTTTGTGGCTGACACCCTGAACTAAACCCATAAGTTCTATGATTCATCCGTTTTATCCTCAACCACTACTACCCTACTTTCTTGGCCTAGTCTCGATTGTTCAAAACCTCATCATCCGGAATTAGAATTCTCCTTTCAGTCCTTCTTCTAAGTTCCTAAAACATGCATCTATGTAACCATCGCAAATACAAGTCAATAAAGCACTCAGACAAAGAATAGATAAACAAAAATGGGAAATTGCATTCAAAGATAAATCAAAAGTGATTCCGGGATCGCCATGGGCTAATCCTTTCTCCTAGAAAAAAACAACTACTCGCTCATGCGTTCGAAAGAAAACAATATAATCGAAATAGATAGTTTAAGGAACATAAAAACCAAATAAAACTGAAGTCCTGAATTGATCTTCAGTGCCCCTTGAGTGTCTCTCGCCAAGAACTCACGAACCAATCTACCTTTGTAACTCTCTCTATCTCTCTATTTTGTCACGTCCATTCTAATCGATTTAATCGTCTCTCTTTTGACCTCTTTCTTCTCATTTCCTCTTCTCTTTTATTTCCTTTTCTTCTTCTTTCCCTTTTGGTTGTGCTTTTCCATTCTTTCTCGTGGTCTTTCCTTTTGTGTTTAAGTCGGCCAAAACTTTCCTTTTCCGTGTTGCAGGTCCACGCATCTCCATGCCCGACCGTGCAACATGTGTAGCCCGATCGGGCATGTCCCTTGAAGAGTGCCCGACCGTGCTGAAGTAAGAGCTTGGTCGTGCTTGCTTATTTCTTCATGAGCCTAGTCATGCACAAGGAAGAGATCGGCTGTGTTGTCTTGTTTCTTCATGAGCCCAGTCGTGCAGGTTGAAGAGCTTAGTCGTGCACCTCATTGTTTGATGAAATCGGTTGTGCAACACATGGAGCTCAACTGTGCATGAAATTGGATGATCGATCGGGCTGATGTCCTTGAAGTGCTGCTAGGTCGTGCAGATTGAAGAGCTCGGTCGTGCTAGTTCTTGAAGTTTGATGAGCTCGGTCGTGCATAACAAGGAAGCCCGACCTGCTTGCATGATGCTCAATGCCCGACCGTGCAACGTAGGAGCTTGGGTCGTGCGATGCTCTCGGGGATAATTTGTGACATTAAAACCGGACCGTGCTTGATCTCTAGCCTGATCATGCATGATGGCTAATGAAGTTCTCGACCATGCATGGCACAATGGTTGCCCGTTACTCTCTGTTTCTCGTCCTGTTTGCTCCGTTACGATCATCGACGCTAATACTTCTTCCCGTTTGCGTTTCTTAGTTTTAAAATGAACCGAATTTACATTAAACCCTGTAAGGACGCGGAAATACAAAAATGAGTAAAACGGATACAAAATCATACGTAAACATCGCATCTATACCATAAACATCTCTAAAATCATGCGAAAAATACGTGTAAAAATGAGACGATCAATTCCTCATCATCAGCCATATCATGCTCCTCTATGTCCCAAGAGCTTAAATTCTTGGTTGCATTGCCTTTCTTTTAGAAATTTACTCGTCTGGACGTCTGAAAGTAGTTTGTGGAGCTGGCTTGACTGGTAAATTTTGTGGTGTGAGTTGGGGGCAGTCTCAGATCCTATGATCTAGACTCCTACAATGGTAGCATACTCCCCACTTCTCATTCTATGGGAAATCTCGCATAATGTGCTCAATGTTTCCACAACGGAAGCAACATCATGCGCCATTCGACACATCCCACTGTGTATTTTTCCACAAGTTGGACAAGGAGATCGATTAACTCATGAGAGAAGTCGGGGTGGTTCATTCCTTTTCATGCCTTGCTTACCCCGACTAACTTGAACATTTTGTTTTCCTGTCTTTTAGACCTCGCGTGATGGAGTGCACCGGACTCAACAAGTCCCTTCTCAATCTTGTTGGCTTTTATCAACGCTAACACCGTATCATAGGAGATCACCTCCACACATTGTCTTATTTCCTGACAAAATCCTTTTAAGAATTTCTTGACCATCAAGCCGTCGAAAGTTAACATCCTAGCACAAAATGCGAGAGTTCCCTTAACCTCTCATGATATTGGGGTACAATGCATTCCCCTACCTCAAAGAAGAAAATTTTCATGTCATCTTGTGCATTTTGTGGGGTGTACATCAACTCGAATTCCTCGCATAATTCTTCCATGCAAAGACATGTCAAGGGCAATCCTGATGAACTCCTTTCCACCTGAAGTTTGCTTCTCCTTTTAGATAGTGAGGAGTGATGTGTACCTTATTCCCTGACAGACATCTAGTCGATGCAAAATGTTTCTTCAAACAACCTAGCTATTCCTCAGCTTTCATTGGGGACATAGCCTTTCCTAAAAAATGTTTAGTGCTTCACTTTTCCTTGCATCCATGACAAGGTGATAATCTAGGATTTCCCATGGCCCTTTGAAATGGCAGAGGTGATGGCAGAGGCGCTTGAGGTGGCTATTGATTTCCGCCTAACTGGGTTGTCTAAGCTCAGCTATGAGCTCTCTAACCAATTCCCTTAATAGAATTCCGTCCCGCATTATGGGTTGTTGACCACCAATGAATTTTTGGGGTTGCAGGACTAATTGGTTATGCAATTTCTACTCAACCTTTGGCCACGTCTTCTAGTCCCTCCGCCTATCACTAGCCTACTTTCATTCACAACTCTCCTAGGTGGCACTGTTTTTATTTGAGTTTTCTACGATATCAAAAAAGAATTCTAATAATAATTTCATTCATCATTTTTTTATTATTACATATTAACAACTCATAAATAATGACGTGCATAAATATAATTTCATTATTCTAATAAAAGAACTACAACTGTATTGTGTTACATATTCGTCATTTGACAACATCATACAATTTATTGTTATTATATTTAGTCACTAAGATAGATCATTGGCTTGAGGTCGATTTGACCGTAAAGGTCCTATAAGTCCTCATCAAAATCATCTTGATAACTACCCTCCCAATCACTACCCTCAAAATTTTCCTTATCAGGATCCTCATCTAAATCTTCGTCAGAAGAATCAGGGATCCATCCATTACCCTCAATAACTTCCAAGGTTTCGATGACTCCCTTGTCTTCCCCAACCTCTTCCACATGTTCTTCCTATGGTTGCTCTTGCAAAGCTTGGACTTCTTCCAATAACTCGAGCATTTTCTCATGTTTTTCCACTATCCGTTGTTGGATTAGCACTTGTGACCTCCTTCAAGGCAACAATCTTCATGGTCAAGTTAGCTAAACTGATATCCAAGATTATGTTAAGCATATCACTTGGACGCGATGTAGCCTCAGTCCACGTCCTCAACATTTCGCTTGCTATTTTATGGCTAGGTTGTGATCCTCCCACCTGTACAATATTATAGAGATAGACATGTGGCCTAAATTTTGTAGAAATACTTGTAAAATATTTGTGTTGTAAGCAACAAAATATTGTCTTTACAATTTACTTAGAAAAAACACATGCGTATAAGTCTAAAAGTTTGATAATTTTTAAAATTTAAAGAGAAATATATTAAAGTCGCCAAGTCAAATTTCCACCCTTATCCTTGCGGTCCTCTAGGTTTTGTATTGTTCTCATTCATCGGTCATTCTGGCCTTGTTGACCTGTCATCCAAGACAATCCCGAAAATGAGGTGCGAGTCTGCATTTTACGCGAACACTGAGATAATCTCTCTAGACACCAAATCCATAATTAATTTCTCATTTCATCTGATCTAAAAGACATAACAAATACCACTCATATTTTATCTTTCCCAATTTTTACATTAATAATCTATAAGACTAATAAATACCACAATTATTTTTTTTACTTTTTATTACTAGTCTATAAGACATGATCAACATCGATCTTATTTTCTCTTTTATGACTACTTCACTAATCTAGAGACTCAATAACTATCGTTTTCATTATCCTTATCATCACTTTACCAATTATTATACGTAAAAAGTTATTGATTTTATGATTATTTTATCCTACACATGGATGGAGATTTTTATTTTACTGATTATTATATGTAAGAAGTATTGATTTTATTGTTTTAATAACAATCAGTCATCATTTTACCAATTATAATTTTAATTTAATCGTATGTGAAAAATTTTATCATGCAATTCTATCATAGACACCAAGACAGAATATAGAACTCACAATTTTGCAGATTTCAGAAACAATGTAGCATTTTCATAAAAATAGGAAAAAACAAGAATCCAGATTGTTGAAAGTTTATTCTACTTGAAAATAAGATGCCTGGGGAAAAAACAAACACAAAATAGAGATGATGATATGGATTGTAAGTGGCGGTTTAATCGACCTCTTCGATCTTAGGGCCAGCACTGCTACCGCCAGTCGGAGGAACATCTGCATCTGCATCGCCTCCAGCATCAGCCGCAGAGCCTTGGTACATCTTAGCGATGATGGGGTTGCAGATGCTCTCAAGTTCCTTCATTTTGTCCTCAAATTCGTCCGCCTCTGCGAGTTGATTGTTGTCTAGCCACTGAATCGCCTCGTCAATAGAATCGTCAATCTTCTTCTTGTCGTCTGGTGATAGCTTGGATCCAATCTTCTCATCCCTGACTGTGTTTCTCATGTTGTACGCATAGTTCTCTAACGCGTTCTTGGCCTCGACCTTTTTCTTGTGTTCCTCATCTTCTGCTTTGTACTTCTCTGCTTCTTGGACCATCTTCTCGATATCTTCCTTAGACAACCTTCCCTTGTCATTGGTGATGGTGATCTTGTTCTTCTGTCCCGTGGTTTTGTCCTCTGCCGACACATTCAAGATACCATTGGCATCAATGTCAAAGCAGACAGTGATCTGAGGAACTCCTCGAGGCGCAGGTGGGATCCCGGTGAGCTCAAACTTGCCCAACAAGTTGTTGTCTCTTGTTCTCGCTCTTTCTCCCTCGTACACTTGGATAAGAACGCCGGGTTGGTTGTCTGAATAGGTCGAGAAGACCTGTTCCTTCTTGGTTGGTATCGTTGTGTTCCTGGGGATCAACACGGTCATGACACCACCTGCAGTCTCCAAACCGAGAGACAAGGGGGTGACATCTAACAGCAAGAGGTCTTGAACCTTTTCATTTCCTTCACCACTCAGAATGGCTGCTTGAACAGCTGCTCCATAGGCAACTGCTTCATCGGGGTTGATGCTCTTGCAAAGCTCCTTGCCATTGAAAAAATCCTGCAGAAGTTGCTGCACCTTGGGAATTCTAGTGGAGCCACCAACGAGGACAACATCATGCACAGTGCTCTTGTCCATCTTAGCATCTCTCAAACACTTCTCCACGGGTTCCATGCATTTCCTGAAGAGATCCATGTTGAGCTCTTCGAATCTTGCGCGAGTAATCGTGGAGTAGAAGTCAACACCCTCGTACAAAGAATCGATCTCAATGGTAGTTTGGGCAGTGGATGAGAGAGTCCTCTTCGCCCTCTCACATGCAGTCCTCAACCTCCTAAGAGCTCTTGGGTTTCCTGTGATATCCTTCTTGTGCTTCCTCTTGAACTCCTGAACAAAATGACTGACCATCCTGTTGTCAAAGTCCTCACCGCCAAGGTGGGTGTCACCTGCTGTAGCTTTCACTTCGAAGATTCCCTCTTCAATTGTAAGCAATGACACATCGAATGTACCACCACCCAAGTCAAAGATCAACACGTTCTTCTCACCAACGCTCGTGGCCTTCTTGTCAAGACCATAAGCAATGGCAGCGGCGGTTGGCTCGTTAATGATACGCATTACATTCAAGCCAGCGATAACCCCAGCATCCTTCGTGGCTTGGCGTTGAGAATCATTGAAATAAGCCGGGACAGTGACCACAGCATTCTTCACGGTCGTGCCAAGATAAGCCTCCGCAATCTCACGCATCTTGATGAGAACCATGGATGATATTTCCTCCGCTGAAAACTGCTTCTCCTCACCCTTGTAGTCTACCACGATCATTGGCTTGTCGGCAGGACCGGGAATGACCTTGAATGGCCAGTGCTTGATATCACCTTGGACCGAAGAGTCGCTGAATCTCCTACCGATAAGTCTCTTCGCATCTGTAAAATTGTGTAGAGATCAATCACTCATACATTGCCTTTATTGAATTTAAAATCAATATGAAAACACAAGCACACGCGAAATCAAACAAACATGAACGACAGACGAAAAACCACACCGTATAGTAGCTCGCGTGAAAGAAGATTTGCAGTCTATGAACTTTAAAAACACCATTAATCAAAGAAGAACAAACACAGTGACAAGGAAAACAGAGAACAGGCGATAGATCTCAAGCAATCTAAGAAAATCCTATGACATCTCAATCCAACAATCACGACCACATAAACAGAAACCCGTATTACGATATTTTCTACACAAGAAAAAAGAACGTAAGAAAACAGACAAAAATTACATCTCGAAAAGTTGTATTAACAAATCTGAATTTCCAATAATTCGTCTAACATTAGCCCCAACAATTTAAACATATGCTGCTCTGGCTTCAAAAGAAGATAAGCAGCCCACAAAAGCATAACATGGAAGAAGCTTCGAATCCCGGTGCTGAAGAATCACACGAACAACTAACAACAGACGATAGATCTCACGGTATCGAGAAAAAAACCTCCGGCATCCCGATCAACAATCAGGACGACATAAACAAATACATAAATCCTCCGAGATCTAACACAACATTCAGAAAAAAAATAAAAGAATCGAATCTCGATCGAATAAAATAATCGGTCACATACCGAAAACGGTGTTGATCGGGTTCATCGCGACCTGGTTTTTCGCGGCGTCTCCGATTAGACGCTCGGTGTCAGTGAAGGCGACATACGACGGCGTCGTACGATTCCCTTGGTCATTTGCTATGATCTCGACACGGTCGTGTTGCCATACTCCAACACACGAGTATGTTGTTCCGAGATCAATTCCGATTGCCGGACCTTCTCCTTTTCCGGCCATTACGAACACACAGATCTCTGGAAATTCTGAGGAGGAGGATGAAGAGGATTGGTTGTATCTTGTATGTTATTGATATGTACGAGTGGTGGTTTTTATATGCGAAGATTTTTTATTTCTTCTAGAAAGTTCGAACGGATCTGTGGCCATTTTGGACCATCCAATAATGGACGGCTAAGATTCTCTGAGATCCTCCGTTTTAGTTGGTATTCTTTTCGCCGTGTTTTCTTTTGACTCGACCGTTGTGCCGCGTGCTGGTCCGGCAACGGCCCAGAGCATCCGTTAATTTTGCCAACTTTTTATTTACTTGTTTTAAAATTAAACATGTCATACATAATTTTCAAAATTATACTCTTAGGCTCATTACATGGAAAAATATGCGAATTAAAGGGTGTCTAGATTTCGGAATAGAAATGGGTAGAAAAATATCTGCAAATTCCTAATATCTTAACATATTACCTTTTTTTAACTTAATGGTTTATTTTTTAATCATAAATTCAAAGTTTCAACCTCAAAATCTACAAGACTTAATTATTATATCCCTAAAATTCACAATTCTAAAATTACAACTTTATTCGTGAATTTCATTCTAAATCCAAATCAATGTTTTAAAAGTTGTTAGATCGTAATCGGACGATCGACGAATATCAAACGTCTAAACGAATTGGTTGGTAATTACTCGGTACCTAACCGTTTTTATTTTTTAAATTTTTTTTTAATAATTAGAATCAACTTTTCTTTTTATAAGTTAAGATTTGAGATAAAAAATAATAAATATATTATTCTAAATTGATTATAATTTTATAGTTTCTTTAAATTTCAGAACGATGATTTGAAAAAAAAAATATTTTAATAAAATTTAATTTCATTAATACATATCTAGTCGACTGTATAAAGGTCGTCCAATGTCAAATGTTTATAATAAAGTAAATTATAGTTATTTTATAAATTTATTATTCTTTTCTATTTTGTACACTTGAATCTCTGTCAAAATTTAATTAAATTTTTTTAATCAAATTATCTTTTATAAATCAATAATATTATGTTTTTATAATCTTTCATTTTGTAGAAAACAAATCTATAATTTTTCGCAAAAAGGAAAACTCTAAGGGCAATTAATTCTTTTGCATTATTAAATTATTCTATATAATAAATCTAAAAAAGGCTATATGTAATAATATATCCTATTAAAATGATATGTTTTTAAAAATTTTATATTAAAATGATATATAGAAAAAATCTATATATCAAATTTCTGTAAGAGTTATTAGAATGTTAGAACAAAAACTGTATTATTCATGTGTGTGATGTCATTGTTTAGTTTGCCTAAATTAACCATAAACTTATCGTATTATCGGGATAAACCATAAATCGATCGTCGTATCGAGATAAACCAAACAAAAGTGACGAAACGAGAATCTCTTAATTAGGTTACCAACGTGTCAATGGATCGAGATGCCATATAAGACAAACCTCATGGGGACATAGCATCTGTAAGAATGCAAAAAAAAAACATATAAGAAGGTTTGACACTAGAAACATAGGAAATTAAGTGTGCCTGAACACAATCATAATTTGGAAGTTAATCTAACGGTTAGGGATGTGTCAGCTATTTTGATCAACAAAACGTTAATATATAGTTTTAAAACTTGTTACATAAACTGGGTATCATGGGCTTGAATAAGGGTATTTAAAACATTAGTTACTTAGTCTCTAGACTTGTAACGTAAAAGCCAAAAAAGAGAAAGTAAAAGCGATATTTACCGAGTCTTATAGACTGGTAATGAAAAACCTGTGAAAAAGAAAATAAATGTGGTATTTATTTAGTCTTATAGACTAATAATGTAAAAGTTGAGAAAGATAAAGTAGTGGTATTTACTATGTCTTATAGACTAGTAATGTAAAAGTCGAGTGAGAAAAAAAATAAAGAGCAAGATCAAATGGGAGATTAAGTCGGGATTGGGGTCTAGAGAGATGATCTTATAAGTGTCGACCTAAAACTTCTGAACTAAGTAGAGATATAGGGTATTTGCGTAGGAAGCCCGGTAGGTTACAGTTATCATACTCACCCCATTTTAGAGACTATCTTGGATGATAGGTCGATAGGGCTAGTATGAGTAATGATGTGGAACAACGCGAAATCAAGAGGACTGCAAGGATAAGGGTAAACAATTCGACTTAACAACTTTAATATTTTCTCTTTTAACGTTTTAAATTTCTCTTTTATCTTGGCATCCCCTATAAGCACTAGTCCGAGCGATTTGACACTTCGACAGAGCGATTTGACATTTCGGTAGAGCGGTTTTATTGAGTTTTTAAGTTAGTTTTTTTTTAATTATTGTTTGGTGCTTATAGGGGACCCATTATATGAAATTTGAAACAAGTTTTGATTAATTGAAAGTGTCATTCCTGAGAGATTCTGAATGTTCACCAGCTTATCAACACTAGATCTGAGTGTTGTGGCGTCGTTAATTGAATGTGGAGTTTTCTAGTTGGGTTGTAGTTGGGTTTGAGATTTTCTTTCTTAGAAAAGACAAGTTCTTTATTTTGCTATCGAGTTTCTAAAGGTTAAGTCAAACTTCATCCTTCTAACAATAGAACAACGATCAAGAATCACATCAAACTTTGTCATAGGGTTGTGAATTGTGGAAGACATATGATGACCACTAAAGTTATATTGTGAAAATAAGTCGAACGTATTGTCCTCTAACAAAAACAGGTGCTTGATAAAATTGAATCATCTAGAGATTAAGTTACTAGTTGTAAATATTTTACAGTGGAAAGATTTTCATAGAGCACAATGGGAAAAGTTCCATGAGACGAACCTCTCATGAAGGATATTCTAATCAAGGTCGTTCATGAACACAATACACATATGAACATTTTGGAGTTTGAAAACTTTATCGTTTAGGAGACTTTGATACCTTTTTTTTTTGTATTTTGTGTTCTATATCATCTATCCGAATATATTTTCTAATAAAAAATAAAGTAATATTTAGTTTATTACACTCTCTAAAATAAGGTCATTAATTGATCTCGTTTAATAAGGACCCGTTGAAAATCGACAAGTATAGATCACTTTTATGTAATTTTTATGTTACACATTCATAATTTGATATATATGTCTTTTGATTGCATTGATTCTAGCAACCAAGGATGGTTTAGCTACAACATATGTAGTGAATGTTGCCTTGATTATGTATTTAATGTGATTAATGAATGAGATTATTTGTTCCCATGCTCATAATGACAATACATTTGAGCTCATAAGTTTACACATATTAGAATACTATACGACACAATCGGAGATTATTAGAATTTTGGAACCACAAATATATTATTTATCTGAGTAATTTTATTATATAATTTAGCCAAAATTAAACTTATTTATATGTATTTAAGTACGAGTTTAAGGGCATAAATCTTATGATCATATTGTGTAGAAATAATTGGTAATTTTTTATTTTTTTGAGGGGTTAAATAAAAAATATAAGAAATAGTATTTATCATAAATATATGGGTTGTGATTCACAATGAATATATAGACAATCAACTTAAATTTTCTAGAGTTGTGAAACAAAAAGTCTTCTCTTATTACTAGAGTTTAAGTGAAATTTAAGTGGGGAGATGAAGAGAGCTTTTTTATGTGTAGGATAAATGTGGATGGAGAAAACATTCAATAGAAAAGAATTATTTTTAAAAATTTTAAAAAAATCTTGTTGACGTGATTTTAACAGCAGAAATCTTACAAAGATTATTATATATATAATTCTATTTGACTTTATTATTCATTACTAATTATTAAATTTTATATTCCATTTTGATTCTATTTACAATTAAAATTTTACATTTGAAATTTAATTTCATGTATTCAAAAACCAGCATTTAAATATATATCTTAAAGTTTTAAGATTAAAAGCTTACATATTATTTTAGATTTATACGAATATTTTATTTGTTAACATATGTCATGTTTTGGTATTATCACTTAAATGATTACGATTAATGATTGAAACCCAAATTTTATCAAATTAATAAATATTATGAAATTAAACTATATTAGATGATAACACGCGCGTTGCTTAATTAATTCAAACGGTTTGATGAAACTTCATATATGTATCTGACCATACAAATGCATAACTTTTTTAAAATATATTTATATAAAAGATTGAGTTATATACTTATTTTCAATTTAAAATTAAAAAAAACAGATTTATCATATGTAAAAACAGAGTTATATACATTCCGATTTGTCCATAATATTTTCGCATATTAAAACGCAAAGTCTTGGAGAAAGTGATTGCATGTATTGATCAGACATATTTCATGATTGCTTATTCTATCTGTATTTGCATATGTTTTTAAAAATAAATTTGATTTAGAACATCGTAAACAAATAATTATTGAGATATGCATGTAGTTTGAGCATCTTTAAAACTTACTTTTATCGGCTTTTCCTGACTGTCTTCAGATTTTGATTGGTTCAAATGTTTGTGGAGCAGGATGGTTGAAGTGTTAAAAAAAACTGGTTTAAACATTTACAAATGATGAATACGCAACGATATGAAATTAC
This sequence comes from Gynandropsis gynandra, assembly GCA_036759665.1. NCBI lineage: Eukaryota > Viridiplantae > Streptophyta > Magnoliopsida > Brassicales > Cleomaceae > Gynandropsis > Gynandropsis gynandra. The sequence goes on from CM071873.1 coordinate 27,341,967, forward strand.
TATAAACATTAATTAATATAAATTTGAAACCTTTTTTCTCTTAATATCGTTAATCATCATGGAGTAACGCATGTTACGATCATGACAGTTTCCTTAACAATCATTTGAGAAATATTTTATCGAAGATGCATAACAAGTTCGTCCCATTTCGATTTTCTTTCGATATCTTTTATGTATTTGAAATGGTTCAAACAAGTGAAGCAAATTATTGCAGAAAAATAACATAATATGTTAATGGATTTACGATATAAAAAACTTACCTATTTAATAACAACCAAATTTCAAATTTTTTTATCATAAGTGGGTAGGTGCAAATTTGATCCTTATATAGCGATAGAAGCCCGAAAACGTCTGCAATTTTAACAAAATAAATTAAATAAGCTCAAGAGCAATCCGATTTATTTCAAGCTTTGTCCTTGACTCTTATTTATTGTCATTGCCTAACATAGTCGAACATAAAATTGTCTTCGTCGCAACATAAATGGTAGGTTTGAATCAGTAGGTGTTAAAATAATTTTTGGAATGAGGACTTTGTTTCCAATATGTGTGTCAGTGATAATTTATGCCTCTAACACTCTAGATGTTAACTGGCGTTCTATTGCAAAGACCCTCGTTTTTGTTAAAATTTCTTAACATCATTATAAGAGAACCAACCTTGAGACAAAGTTTATGCTTCGGCAAGTCGGAGAATTCAAGAGAGTTAAGGAACTCGATAGGATGTACCCCTCCAGATTTGAAAGCTATTTGAGAGTGCAAAACCATGTTGAGGAATTCGAAAAAATACAATGAAATTTATTTAAAGCATATCTTTTTTTAATTAGTTGGATTGTGTTTTCAGGGATGCTCAGATGGGGGAGACTTAATAAGTGTGCCACGGACTGACATGTTGGGGAGTTAACTGAGCATGAAGAGGGGAGTAAACCAGCATGCGCGGCCTACTAACTTTGTCTTTGTGCACTGCTCCACCGCAACATGGGTTGCCCAGAAATAATGCTGAAGATGTTGGTCTCCACCTCCGGCGTGGCATCGACGGAAAACTGGATAAGAAGAAATAAACGGTGAGCTAGGTTTTTGGCGTGATGAAGGTTCTGGAAGTGGAGAAGAGGAAGACTTAGGTTTTTCCATTGAAACTGAAGAACTCAAAGACTTACCTGGGAAGCTGTCTACTGGAGCAAAGGAGCGGGCCGGGCCGAGTCTGGAAATGGTTTGAACTCGGGCTGAAGAAAACAGAAGGAGATGGTGGGCCAAGGGGTTGTGCAGAAGCTCATATTTACTCCACATCACTCAGCAAATGATCAGCAAATTTCAAGAACGGTTTTTTGCATGATTTGTTCATGCAAAACAGAATCAAATCGGTTAGATAATATGAAAAAATACAGTATTATAGGAACAATGCATATTAGTGTAAGTAACCATGTAAACCTGGTTAATTTTCATAAATATGTACTAAGCAAAAAGCCCTAATGAATCAAGAGAGCATTTTGTACTGTTTTCATCATAATCTTCAACCTATTTTATGCAGTTTTTTAGAAACACTCAACCATTGAATCACAATCCAGAAACACTTTCTTTTATTTTTCTTTTTGCACCAACACTAAAATGAGAGAATCATGAAAGAGCAACCTTAGTTTTTGCTCTAGATAAAATGAAATTAACAACAATATGGTATCAGAGCTAAAAGGTTCAGAGATGATCCTAGAACTAGCAGCACAAGCAAAAGCAGAGCAACACTAAAATTAAGATGCAAAACCAGAACGGGACTAAAAATTTAAAACCAGCAAGAACAGCACAAGGGAACAATACAATAGCACCAGAAGCACAAAACCAAAAACAAACCACAATATGCAACAGGTAACTAAAAAAACTCAAATCTGCGATATTAAGTAAAAATGGACAGATCACAGAGTATTACACCTATTCATGTGTTTTAGGGTAAAAACTACACATTATGGGTGATTAAAATCAAGTCAACCCTAAGGTCTAAGGGGTTGTGGAAGGTAGTCATTGAAGGGTTACCTGAAATGCCTAAAATGGGTGATATGATCACTGAGGAACAAAAAAAAGGGTTATGGCAGAATGGGAGGAACTAGAAGCAAGGGATCAGCGAGCGTTGGAGCGTTGGAACTGAAGAAATTTTCAGTACACATCTATCTACTTGCGAGACAGCAAAAACCGCATGGGATTTGTTAAAAACTAGGTTCCAAGGGGATTCTAAGGCAACTCGGATTAAGCTGCAAAGGTTAAGAGCCTCGTTTTATAACATGAGGCAGACTGAAAAAGAGAAGATTAAGGACTACGCAAGCAAGATTACAGAACTTGGGAATGAGATTAGGGCCTATGGAGCGAGAATGGAGGAAGATGAAATGGTTTCTAAAATATTATACTCTCTACAAGAGAGATTTGACCCATATGTGGGTGTTTTGGGGCAGACTAAGGATCTAGAAACATTAACAGTTGGTGAGCTTCTGATCGCACTAGAATCAAAAGAATATAGGTTGGAAGATCGAGACGATACAGGTCTAGAGGGAGAGTTCTACACGAAATATCAAGACTATAAAAACGTAAAAGTTGGAAAAAGATCAGATTTATTGAAGGAACCAGTTGACAACACAGATTACAAATTAAAACATAAGAAAGGATGCAATATTTGTAAAAAAGACAACCATGTTGAAGCACGATATTATTTCAGAAATAGAGGTGAAAATTTGAAGGTTCTAAGGGTTTTAAAACGACGAAGGAGTGCTTCAACTGTGGTAAACCTGGACATTTTTCAAAGGAATATAGGTTTAGAAAATTCCCACAGAATCAAGCACGAATAACCAACAAGAAAGATGAAGATAACGCGTTGTTTATAGCAGCTCATATTATGACTCCAACGATGGAGGATGACGTTTGGCTAATAGACAGTGGTGCAACGAATCATATGACCCGAGAGGAAGGGTTCTTTACCACTCTAGATAGAATTAAAATACCTATTAGAGTAGGTAACAAGGCTACATTGGTCACGACTGGAAAAGGGATGATTGAGGTGATGACTAAAAAGGGGAAAAGAACCATTAGGGATGTGTTCTTAATTTCGGGATTAAGTAAAAATCTGTGAAGTGTACCACAGATGGTACGAACATTCGCCGAAAAAATGTGTGAAATACGACATAAAAAAGGGAATAAGATTGTCGAAGTGCCTATGATCAACAAAACTTATTCATTGAAATGAAAACTGTTTGAGGAGCACGAGGAGGAGAATCTAATGAAGAAACTAGACTGTATTGAAAAGGAGTTATCGAGACAGAAAATCGATGAAAGTTGTTATTTAACAACAGAAGAACCAGTTTCAGTTGAGGAAGCAATGGTTAACAAATAATGGTGAAAACCTACTGAACGAGATTTAAGTAAGGTTAAAATTGTTCTGAGGTACGTAAATCCATTGGTTGATTACGGTTTATCATTTGAAAGGGCTAAGAACCCCGACTTGGTTGATTGCTCGGGTTTTGACTTAGTCGGTGGCAAATTGGATGCCAAAAGCACTATTGGAAAATCTTTTAAGGTTGGTTCAACAAGTTTGGGTACACAGAAACACAATACTATAACACAGCCTACGGCTGAGCAAACGACAGTCCTATCAGCAACCACAAAACGTGTGGTGTGGTTGTAGAAGCTAATCAGAAACCTAGTGTTTCCAAACAACACTTCCTCTTGATGTTTTGGAAACCATCAAGAGAAAGTATCTTGGATTTGTGTCATTAAAATTCAAATTTGAATTCAAATCTTACCAAAAACACCTATAATTTAAGGCTTTTTTCGTGTATTGTCAGTAGGAATAAAATATAAAAAGATTAGTGATCAATAAAAGTCTTAGACTTTTGAATAGGAGTGTAATGTGAGAAGTTTGTTTTGGCCTTCTTTATTTTTTAAGGAGGCACGCATGAATAATAAAAATAAGTCATTTTCGAACCAATTACAGACCAAAGGAGCTTAGCTCATTGTTCTTGAGATTGAGAGATTCATCTCACACAAATCGTTCAAGTACGGGACTTGCTCGATTCGACTTATCAAGTAACGAAGCACAGTTGCTTGTGGCGTCTTCTATCGTCCTAAGAGTTCTAGAGGTGCATATGCTCAAGGGTTTTGGACGGTCTCACTGAGATTAGGGCCAACGTTCTTCAGCATGTATCCGTCTACGGGTTCAAAGACATCCATCCGCACAACCGAGTGAAACGCACGATCCAGTCGCGCATCAATAGATAAAAAAGAAATAACTTTTAACCCATGAAGATTTGCATGTTATTTGGAGTATTGTCTTTTTCTTGCATTGGTTGCATTGTGTGTTCAAGGATGTTCAGCTGGTGAGTAACTTAAAATGTGTGCATGGTCTGGAATGGGGAGGAGTGAAATCATCATGAAGATGAGATCTAACAGCAAACAACAAACGTAACATGTTGTAGAATAATAATGAAGGCGGTTGCGCGAGTCTAGTATCTGCAAATGGCAATGGTAGCACGTTTAAGATGTTAGTTACTATGGTTCATGAGTAAGTTTGTTTGCTTCATGAGCAACATATCATGTCCTCCATTTCTTAGTGCAAACAAAAAATGAAATCAAACTTGAACTGATCTCTTGTGTAATTATAGCTTTAAGGATTTTTTGAGTATTGGTTGGTGATGAAAAAATGTGTTCCCGGTCTAAGGTTTTTTGAAGGTGATACGATTCACCTGCTCCACACTTCATATATGTTCAAAATGTTCTTACGAAAGATGGTCATATATAGAATGCTATTTTTAGGCCTTAAACTTGAGTTTGTCAACTCCTAACGTCGTCGTTTTTCTCTGTTTTACTTAAGTTTGTGTTCTGCAGGTTTAGGGCGTATGGGCTTTACGGGCCGGGGAGGATAACTGGGCTGCTGGATGCTGGATGTTGTGTGATTTGGGCTTGCCGGATTGTAGTTCTTCATTTGTATCGAGCCTTTGTAAGTCCATTACTCTTGACGTGTAATAATTCTCCTCGTTTTCGATCCTTGTCAAGCCCTTCTTTACTTCGTCCATTCTCTCGAACCTTCCTTCCTCGGTCCCTGACTCGAACCCTAGCTCGAACCCTAGGTTATCTCTTCCAGTCTCGTTCTTCGTCTGTGACCGAGGGGGATCGGAACCTTAAGAAGAAGTTGTGTGTTATGTTCAGAAGATATGTTTGTTTGGACAGCAGCCTGCAAGCATCATGAAGGAACTTGCCAAATATTGGCTGTGCATCCTTCTAACATTTTCTACGCGCACTGTTGTCTTCGCGACGCAGCATGGGTTCCCTCGAAACAATGCAGCACATCGTCGTCACGTTAGAGAGTGCAAAATCTTGTTGAGTTTGACAATGAAATAATGTTTTAATTTGTTCCTTGCTGTCACACGGACGGTTTGAGAAAGGACCATAAATTTTGTTCCTTGCTATAGTGAAGGCCTCCACGCAAACCTAAGAATCATATCATCCAATATTTGACTTGTACATATTTTCTCAAATAGGTTCATGCGGTAATCCAAGAGGTGAGAATGTAGATTCACGCCGATAAGTAAGATGTTATTTGGCCCGTGGTATTGTAAAGTTGTTGGAAACGTCAAGTATGAGACATTTGCTTACAAATGATTGATCCTAGGAATCCAAATGCTATTTGGGCTTTAGAAGAGTGCTTTGTTGTCAAGACAATTCTTGTAACAGCTCTAACATGATTTCAGAGTGTTCAAGATAGTGTTGTTACGCCATACCCATGGAGACCTTTGCATCATGAAAAATGCTTTCAAATGTGACAACTCTTAGCCATTTAGTGCACAATCTTAGTTTGAATAGAAGGAAATGTGTAGTTAGAACCGATATATATGTATGCTAATTTGTTAAAGCTCAAATTAACGAAATATGTCCATTTGAATTATCTGATTGTTTACAACCAATTAACATTAAATAAAGTGCATTACATCTGAACAAAAATGATGAAAAGGAAAATGTATGATAGATGCATAGAAGAGTTAGTATATGTGATATAATTGTGGGAGGGTTATTCTAGGGATCTTTTAGGAGTTGTAGCCTTATTCTCCATTATATAAGGAGAGGGTTAGAACGAGAAGGAAGGAATGTATTTTTGGTGGATTTTGGGTTTGGGGAGAAAGAAGGATTCTCCAAGAATATTCCTTCATTCGTGTTAAGCTTCGTCGATATATACAATATCAACTTTGATCGGGTAATTTCTTGATTTGTGGTGCTTTGTTCTTATCAAATTGGTATCAGAGCACTAGAATCCATGGGTGAGAAGTTTATTTTTGTTCGTGTATTCTTTGGGGATGAAAATCCACAATCATGGTTAGATTGGGTTGAGAAGTATTTTACTGAGAACAAATATACTATCGATCTAGAAAAAATGCAGGTTCGCTTACGGATTCATTGAGGAAGAAGCCTTATCTTGGTTTCTTGAACAACAAATGCACTCTCCATTCCATACTTGGTGGGGATTCAAGATGGCTCTCATGGATAGATTTGGAGAAGTTTCTGCAGAGAAAGGCTGGAAAGATATGGCCGAAGAATGGTTGAAGAAGCAAGAATTTCAGTTTCATGGTGACTTTATAACTCCGAGGGAAGAGCACAATACAATCATGACTGACTCTAGGGTTATGGGTTCGGTAGAGGAAAACATGTGTCCACCGGTGCAGCATATGCAGGTGGTGATGGAGGAACGTCTACGATGGCATCTCCGGAAAAAAGGGCGACGCCGGAGACCAAGGGGTCAAGCAAGGAGGAGGGTGACGGCAGATCGAGTAAAACAAAGAAAGGGGCGACGCCGGAGACCGAGGGGTCAAGCAAGGAGGAGGGTGACGGCAGATCGAGTAAAACAAAGAAAGGGCCGACGCCGGAGACCAAGGGGTCAAGCAAGGAGGAGGGTGACGGCAGATCGAGTAAAACAACGAAAGAAGCTCTTATTGGTGAGTGGGCGACGACCGGCCGACGAAAAACCGCCGTCGCCGGTGGCTGTCAAGCCGTTGCCACAAAAGTTAAGGAATCAGCCGTCAAATATCATTTTAGGGTTTCTCTTGAAACCATTAGAGAGATTATCACGTGAAAGCACATGACACATTATTCACTTAAGTGGTCATGTGCTACTCACATGACTTCTCCTCCACCTAGAAAACACATAACACCAGCAAAACCAGCAGTGGACGTCACTCACCGCCAGGCAATAGGTCGGAGGTGCTTCAACCAACAGTTATGGTTGTCCCTCTCTGTCCGAGACGATTGGGTGATAGAAATTGAGACTGCAAATGACACAAGAGCGCTGCAACTGGGGACTGGTGAAGCTCCATCATGTGGTGTCTTAAATCGTCATCCCTTTTACATTTTTTGTTGTGGCTCGACTCAATGGGATTCTTCTTTTTCTGAGTGGAAGCCATTGATGGATGGTAATGTTGGCCCTGAAGGGAAGCAACAACAACAATCTACTAGTGGCACATCGAGAAGAAGGCGAAAAGCAAAGGTGCTAGATGCTACACCTCCAAGAGACTCGAACCGGAACAAATTCACATTGCTGAAGGAAACATCTCATGAAGAAAATATTAAGGTCGTATCTGTGAAGGAAGGGGGAGACGTGGGTAAACAGATCCAAGAAGCTTTAGACTCCATCAGCAAACATCAGCCACTACACTGTTCGATGGTCCCTGGTATCATGCATCAAGAGCATGTCAATGGCATCTTGGATCATCATCTCAACCCATCTCCTTTCGATGCAGAGAAGGGTGCTATATGCACTACATCCTCTATCCTAAATTTTGCTCACTTCAACCTTGACACCCATTGTTCAGTCCAGGCTCTTGCAAATTGCCAGTTAGTTAAGTTTTGTCAAATAGAAACCTAAAATGCAACCAAATTTTGAATACAACCAAGAAGAACTGAATAAGAAAAACAAATCTATCACCCACTACATCTGCTTCGTCTTCATCGAGAATTACAGCAAGAAACTCCAAGCATGCTTCCTCTTAATCGTGGACATGATGTGCTTCCCTTAAACACATATAATTTGTAGTTCAATACATTATTGATGTATGCGATCAGTTCGCTTATAAGATAACCATAAGGATGAAAAGGTTGCGACCTTGTAGATTGTTGGGACACTATTAACATTTAGAGTTAGCAATAGAACTTTCAGAATTATTCTACAGGATGTACAGCGACACAAAGAAGAAACTGATATTAGGTTTTTAGCCGCCAGCTACCTACGTGTGATACTTCTGTGTATCAATGGAGAGCATAACCCAAATTCATAGCATTCAACACCACCAACTTAAGGGTGAGGTTCAGAGAAGCGAAAGGAAAATGAAGTGAGAAGAATGATTAAGGATGAGGTTTAGAGAAGACGTACCGATGCACCGCGTGACCCTATCCTTCACGGTAGAAGCAGTCCAATGCATCGGCTTGCCCCGTTCGCATAGCCTTGCCTCAAGTTAACTAAATTCAGGAACCAAAAGATCAAATGAAAGCAAGTCAATAGATAATAGTGGGTCATTAGCGTTTTCTATAACCCTAAAACTAGTGTTGAATTATCAAACTTGGAAATAGAGAATGAAATCGAAAGGAGGTTGCACAGTTGCTTATGAGCTTATCAATCTTTTAGCAATTTCTTCTTTTATGGTGAAACACCCTAAATTAATCATATTATTCATATAAAAAAAATTCGTAGATCAATGCTTACTAAATAAACCTATTCAAATGGAGACTGACTTCATTATTGTCTCGTGAGGAAATCCAACACATGAACCCAGGTTCACTCACATGGACACTAACCAAAATTGAAAAACATTATGTTCCTTGATTCGTCTTCCACCCTATAATGTAAAGTGAATGGGTAAAAACAGTGGATTTAACCAAGGCCATGGGTCTCACATAATCGTGGAGGGTCCATATTTATTTTTTCTTAAAATTCTTTGAAAAGTTCAAAACAATCCTAAAAACAAAAAAAAAATAATAAAACAAGAAAAAGAAAAAGATATAGAGAAAGTAATTTTCCTAGTTTTTAAAATTTTTATATTGGGTCTTTGAGACAGTTTTTCTTCTTATTGTAAGAGAGAAAGATCAGATTTTCTCCTTATAATTTGAGAGAAGTGTTGTATATCCTTGAGAATCAGTAAAAGTCTTCTATTATTCGCCATGACGTAGATATTTTGTCCAACCACGTAAAACCCCAGTATCCCATTTTTCATTTTTCTCATCTCTACTTGTTGCCTTGTAGTTAGTGGTAGGCACGGGTCGGGTACCCGGATTTTCGAGGGTACCCGAACCCAAATCTGAACCCGAATGGGTAATGCATTTTGTACTTGAACCTGAACTCGTGACACACGGGTACCCGAGATTCGGATACCTGAACCATAAACCGAATAACCGCGGGTACCCGAACCCGAATTAAAAGAAAATTATCCATGGTCTACGAGGTAAGAAATGGTCGGTGAAGGTGGCTGGTACACTAAAGACGTTAGAAAAAAAGAGGAGTGATGAGAGGAGCAACAGGAGGGGCGGCGAGAGGAGCTGCGAGAGAAGCAACAACAGGAGCAACGAGAGGAATGACAAGAGGAGCGACGAGAGGAGTGAAGACAGGAGCGGCGAGAGGAATGAAGAGAGGAGCGTTGAGAGGAGCCATGAGAGGATCAGCGAGAGGAGTGGTGAGAAGACAAATTATAGAGAGAGGGAATGAAGGAAAAGAAGAATAAAAGATTTAACCTAATAGCATAATTGTAATTTTTATAAACAATATCGATATTTTGGTAAGTTTTGCATATACCTTCGGGTATCCGCGAGTACCCATTTTAGAAATGTTAAAACCAGAACCCAAACACAAACCTGAACTCAAACCCACAAATAATAAGCTTTTATTACCCGAACCTGAACCCAAACTCGTGGGTTCGCGTAACTTTTTTACGGATTCGAGAAGGGTTTCGGGACGAGACGGGTTTTCAGGGTAATTTGTGTACCCCCTACTTACAGTAATACGAGTTGTTCATACGATGATTGAGTTATAGTGAAATAAGTATCGATAAAATATAAAAAAGGTATGAGATAAAGAAGTTCAACAGGAATAAATCTCGACATGGAAAAAATGAGGGTTTTCTTGATGAAAAAGGGTTGTTTAATGGCTATTGGAGAAAGACCAAAGGAAATGGATAATTAGCACTAAAACAAAATAAATGAAAGTGCTATCGCCAATTTGCACCTCGATCTTGTCGATGACATCCTCAATAGTGTTGAAGAGTAGGAGACTCCAAAGGAGATCTTGAAGTATCTCACACATTTGTATGAGACGAAGTCATTCCACAAAAAGATCTTCTTGAAAAGTAAATTGTCCACTCTCCAGATATCAGAATCTACTTCCATGAGAAAATATATAAGTACGATCAATACACTATTTTTGAACAATCCAAAATGTATTACAAAGTAGATGTAAAAGAGCATGATGAGATCTTGCTCCAAAGTTTACCAGATTCGTATTATTCATTCATCATAAACATGACTAGTAATCTTCTCGCAGACTATTTAGTCTTTGATGATGTTGCAACCATTGTTCTAGAAGAAGAACGAAGGTGAAAAAACAAGTAGGACATGTTGGTAGGTTCACAACAACAAAAGGTCTTGGTGATGATAACAGGGAAATCAACAGAACATGGTTCAAGTGGGAGTCAATAAGCTGACAAATCAAAGTCAAAAAGTAAGAAGGTTATTAAATGCTATCATTGTGGAAAGACGGGTCATTCAAAGAAGCAATGTTGGCATTATAATAAAAATGAAGAGAAAGAAATAAAGCCTCAAGACAATGATGTAAATACCCATAATTGTGAAGTGTTGTACAACAAGGTAATAACACTTACTGAAGACGGACAAAATTTCTCCGATGTATGACTTTAGGATTCGGGAGCAGCAAGGTAAATGACCTCTCGGAGAGAATGGTTCCATGTTTATTAAACAATCTCACGAGGATCTATGATTATAGAAAATGATCATGTCTTGAATATTGTTGGAATTGTTACCATCAAGGTGAAACTGAAGATGGTGTTGTTCAAACCATTCAAGGGATAAAGTATGTGGAAGGCTTAAAAAAGAATATATTTTTATTGGAAAATTGGATGGCATAAAGTGCAAGACCTATGTGGAGAATAGAATCGTGACAATTTTCAAGGATGCGCTTGTAGTGTTGAAAGCATAAAAGATAGCGTCAAATTTGTACATGCTTAAAGGAAATACAATACGAGAAGAAGAAGATAATTTTCACATAATTAAGTTCAACAACGAACTCAATGATGTTATGGCACCAAAATCGGGTCACATGTCGGAATGAGACTTGAAGATTCTTGCAGATCAAGGTCTTCTCCCGGGGTTAAAAAAAAGTCATATTACCTTTTTTAGAGCATTGAGTTAAAAGTAAGCAACATAGTTCTAAATTCAGCAGTTCAGCTGCTATAAGTAAGGCTATATTGGATGTGGTTTGTTTTGATGTTTAGCAATCACCGAAGATATCCTTAGGGTGTGCAAGATACTTTATATCTTTCATTGATGACTACTCCAAGAGATATTTGGTGTACCATATCAAGAAGAAATTAGATGTATTGTAATTTTCAAAACCTTCAAAGCGCGGATCGAGCTTGAATCTCGAAAGAGGATCAAAGGCTTAAGGTCAGAAAGTGGAGGAGAATATTCTCACGATGAGTTAATCAATTCTCTCAACAAGATGGAATCAAAATTTAGTTCACGATGGCATACACACCTCAACAAAATGGTGTAGCAAAGCTTTTGAATGGAACCCTATTAGATTGAACAAGGGTTATGTTGAGAACTACCGGCTTGGAAAACACGTTTTGGGCCAAAGTAGTTGTGACCGTCTGTTATGTGAGCAATCGATCAGAATCAAGTGCAACTGATTTGAAAACACTGATGGAGATGTGGATGGAAAAGCTAGTTGATTATTCCAACCTTCATATGTTTGGATGTACTGCAAATGTGATGTACCAAGAAACAACTAAACTGGATCCAAAATTCAGAAAATGTGTCTTCTTATGGTATGTTGATGGATTGAAGGTGTATCTCCTATGAGATCGCATTGCCTACAAGGTTATTATCAGCAGAGATGTCGTATTCGCAGAAGAAAAGGTGAAAACTGATAGCAATTCTTTGGAAAGACTAGAGACATGGGAGTTGATGTTGAAAATCAAACGGAACAAGGAGTTCCATGTTTTTCCTGAGAATATTGAAGATATTGAAGAATCCAGACCAACTAAGATTTCATAATCACAGCACCAATGTTCATATCGAGAGTGGAGAAAACTAGTACGACATAACGATTTATTGTGGAAGAAAATGTTGGTTATTGTCTTCTATTTAATGATGGAGAACCACTAATGTTTCAAGAGGCGGTTCAAAGAAAAGATGTATCTCAGTGGATGACAGCAATGGAAGAAGAGATAGAAGTATTTCATAAAAATAAGATAAAATTTTATTCCTTTACCACAAGGAAGGAAGGATATTGGAAACAAATGGTTCTTAAAAATGAAATGAGATTGCAACAATCAAGTGGAAAGGCGGATTTTTGTTCGTAAAACGAGATATTTGGTATAAGAGATTTGATTCTTTCATAGTGAGCCTCGGATATAACAGATTGAATACAAATCTTTGTGCATACAACAAAAGATTTGGTTATAATGATTCCATCATTTTGTTGTTGTATCTTGATGACATGGTGGTAGCAGGCCCCAACAATGATCGTATTAAAAAAATTAAAGGCTCAATTGGCTAGGGAGTTTGAGATGAATGACTTGGGCCAAGAAAACAAGATTCTGGGGATGCAAATCCACCGAGACAGAAATAATAGGAATATTTGGCTTTCACAAAAGAATTATAACAGGAAAATCTTGTTTCGTTTAAATATGCAAGTTGCAAGCTAATTTTTACCCTTCTTCCTATTATATTCAAGTTGTCCTCTAAGATGAGTCCTAGTGCGGAAGAAAAAAGGATGGAGATGGCTCGAGTATTGATAACATGTAATCCGTCATAGTATTTTCATGATTCCTAGGTTTAGTTTCGATTAGATCTCTTGGACTTTACCGAGTTATTGTGTATATTCGAGGACTTCTTCTACGATTTCGTGTTTTGTGTAGGAAACGAAGACATGTGAAGCAAACACGAGTGATTACGGCAAATCTACTCGAAAGCATGACCAAGTGATAAGAGGCAATACGTGCATGGCCACGGAACCAAACGAAACACCCGAGCATCGAGCGAAAGGAGCGAAAACAGCAAGATAACACAGCCCGCTCGGGCTTAGAAGAGGCCCCGCGTGGACTGCAACTCCATCAAAGTTAACACGACTCTGGGAGGCTTGGAGCACGCACGGATTTGGCTGAAGAACATGACTTTGTTGTTCATTTAGAGATCTTAAGTTTACCCTTTCATTTTATTTGGATGTGATTGGAACTGGTTCTTTATCTATTTTGGATTATCATTATATGATTGATATTATCCTTTCATATAATGAAATCTTGCATGCTGGTTCACGTGGTGTGAACCATAAATTGATGAATGAAAATTCCACCGTTTTATGGCATAAAGGATTAAGCCATATCTCGAAACCAAGATAGAACATTTAGTATCAGATGAAATTATTGAAACTCTTTATTTTTCGGATTTAGACAATTATATTAATTGCATCAAGGGTAAAAAAAACAAACAAAGCACGTAAAGGTACATATCAAACTTCAGAGACTTTGGAGTTGATAGATGGATTTATGCGATTTGTTTCCTATGACTTCTTGGTATGGTCAACATTACTTCGTATCACTTATAAATGATTACAGTCGATATGGTTACCTTTATATATGAGAAGTCATAGGTTTTTAATGTTTTCAAAGCGTTTAAGGCTGAGGTTGAACTTCAACATAATAATTGCGTTAAGGTCGTTCGATCTGATCGTGATGGTCAATACTACGATAGAAATGACGAATTATGTAAACAATGCCCAGGACTATTTTCTAAGTATCTCAAGGAATGTGGAATCGTTCCCCAATACACAAAGTCGAGTACACCTAGCATGAATTGTATTATGGAGAAACGAAACCGTATACTTCAAAAATGGTAAAAAGTATGATACCATTATCTACTCTCCCAAAATCCTTGTGGGAAAGACGTCGGTTTACATGTTGAACAGAGTACCAACTAAAGCAAAAATTAAGATGCCTTATAAGTTATGGATGGATAAACGTCCTAGCATTTTTTCACATTTGGGGATGTCTAGCCAAGCTTCGATCTTATCAATCTCATGAAAAGAAATTGGATTCCAAAACTGTGAGTTGTTACTTTGCTTGATACTCTGAAAGATATAAGGGATATGTTCTATAGTTTCACAAAAAAGATGATCTTTAAGATGGAAATAACGGCGTTATTTGAGGACATAGAACCTAGAAAAAGGATGATAAATTTGGTTTTATAGAGGATAAGGATGAAAATTTTGTTTCACAAAAGATTCTATTCCGATTATTGAAGCTAGCAAAGATTTGAAACATGTTGCTCGAGCTACAAATCAAGATACTCCAGATCTCGTTCCTTAAATCCATTAATAACAAGTTCATGAATCTCAAAAAAAGTTACATCAGAAAATTGTGCCACGTAGGTCCACTCAAGATAGGAGAAGTGTTATTTCGGAATGCTATATAGGCCTAGATCAGAAACCCGCGTGATGCACGAGCTATAACATTCAATATTTTCATATTTATTTTGAGGATTATGATATAACATATATGATAGAAGTATATTAGTGCATCATATTAAAGTTTTATTGAAGTACACATTATGTTGTTTTTATATACTTATTTTTATTAATTAAATATTATTTTGCAATAAGGTTCATTTATATGTAATATTGTCATTTTAATTAATTATATTTTGTTTAATAAGAGTAAATATTGATTATGAATTATGAAACTTTAAACAATTAAAATATAATTCATATACCATTTTGGCACGTGATGTTGTAGTTTTCATTATATTCAAATTTTAGATATTAATATATAAAGTACATGATTCATACATCTAATCTTTTTTATTCAAAACATAATTATATGATAACTATAATGTGAGATTATTCTTTTAAATTTTATTTTGCAAATAAAGGTTATATGTTTAGTTTTGAAATTCTAAATTCATTTTAAAATTTGTCTTGGATTGTCCAAATAATGCATGTGAATTCTTTTACGCAAACATTTGAATGAGTTAGCATATGGAGAAGACGTGTTTAGGTAATGATTTTTGGGAAAACAACCTATTTCCCTTGAACTTTACCACTTTAATCCTATTCTTCCTGAATTTTTCTGCTCATCATATTCCTCCTAAACTATCATTACTTATCTTATTCCCCCTAAACTTTAAAAATTCATCATATTCCCCCCTCCATTAACTTTCTGTTAAATATTTTTAAAACAGTCTATTCCCCCAAAACTATATGAATTCCAGCCTATTCCCCCTCCCCCCGAACTATAAAAATTCTAGCTTATTCCGCCCGAACTATATAACTTATAGTCTATTTCCCCCCGAACTATATAAACTCTAGCCTATTCCCCCGAACTGTATGATTTCTCTAAAAGTAATATATTTTCTTTAATTTTAATGTATTATTAAATTTTTTATATTACAAAATATTAAAATAAAAAAATACTTTAAATTCTAACGATTACAAAAAATTCTATATGATTTCTATAATAATAACATAATTTTACCATAACCATATTTCACTCAAATTTAACACGATTTCACCCAATTTTAACCCAATTTCACCGAATTTTAATCTGATTTCACCCAATTTTAATCCAATTTAACCCAATTTTTACTCGTCTTCACCGAATTTCAACATGATTTCACTCAATTTTTATTCGATTTCACTCAAATTTAACCCGATTTCACCGATTAATCTGATTTCACCCAATGTTAACCCAATTTCACCAAAATTTAACCCGGTTTCACCCAATTTTAATCCGATTTCACCCGATTTAATCTTATTTAACCCAATGTTAACCCAATTTCACTAAAATTTAAACCGATTTCACCCAATTTTAATCTGGTTAAAATTGAGCGAATATAAAATTTGGTTATCCACTTTTTGAAGACCTCAGAATCTACCCACTCTTTACGAACCCTTCTTTCCTCTCATATTGCCTCTACACTTTAGTTCGAGGACCATGATACGGGCTAACTTCAAAAATAGCCTCGTAGGGCTAAAACACTTCAAAAATACCCTTCCCGAAAAAGAAATGTTATTGAAGTGAATTTAGACACAATTTCCGTTCGAGTATTTCATTAAACTTCAGACAAAATTTAAATTTTTAACTTCAAAAATACCCTTATAAATGTTTATATTCCCAAAATACCCCTGCGACCTTACGACCCAGCTCGACCCAGCGACCCAGTTTGACCCTGCGACCCTTGGCCCTCTGCGACCCTTGTTCCTCTGCGACCCTTGGACCCCTGCGACCCTTGTCCCTCTGCGACCCTTGGACTCCTGCGATACTAATTTATTATTTACAAATTATTTGCACATAATATGAATAAAATTTGAAAATATAGCTCAAATCAAAATATGTTGGACCCCGACCATTGCTACGACCATTGCGGCCCTTCCGACCATTTCGACCCTTTCGACTAGTCTTTTCAATGTCAGACTACTGTTTTTTCCAGGTGCTAACTATGCTTTTTATTTTACCAATGCCACATTCAAGACCTATATTAAAGGTTCTTTAATGTGGTTAATACATGCACCTTGGTCATTCTTTGTATTTGTTGTCTTTCTGAAATTTTAGGAGTCCATTTATTTTTCGTTATAAATAGAGGAGGAAAAACCGTAAAGCTACAACAAACACCAAATCATCTCTTGTTTCGACTCTTTGATTCTCTCAAAAGGGCGATTTCTAACATCTAACCCTAAATTCTCTGAAAAATCCTTGTTACCTTTGTGACCGTTAAGGTCACATGGTCGACCCAGGGCATCGTGCTGTCTATTTGTTACTCAATGTCTTGGTAATCGTCGGACTCAGTCTGTATGCAGATACACACAAGTACTTACAACTTGGATGGAGGACTTTGTGATGTATCTGCACTACATAAGGTCTTGGTAATCGATGGACTCAGACTCAGACCTGTATCCGCGTTACCTAAGGTCACGGTTGGAGGTCATTTGCTACCGTGGAACTCACCATACATGTCTCAAAGCCCGAAATGTCAATGGAGCATTTCTTGCGGGGAAGGAGTCATTAATCTTCGGCAAATTTGACCTTTTTTTCTTTCCTTTTTTTCTCGAACTTTTTTTTTTTTGCCTTTGCCTTCTTCTTTCTCGAACTTCCTTTTTCTTTTTCTTCAACTTTTTTCTCTCCTTTTTTTAACCGTTGTGACCTTTGACACCTTATGTAACCTTATGTAACTCTTGTGACCTTTGTAACCTTTGAGACCTTATGTAATCAATATTTAAACGTTGAAAATGTCTTATTTTGCATCTAATGTTCGTAAGATTATGACCCAATATGACCCGTTATGCGACGTTCAATCGGATTAAATTATAATCAGGTTTAAACGGGTACGACTCATGCGACAACACATAACCCTTGTACGACTCATGCGACCACATATGACCCATGGACGACTCATGCGACCAAACATTACCCATGGACATCTCATACGACCACATAAGACCCTTGTACGACTCATGCGACCCTATATGACCACATATGACCCATGGACGACTCATGCGACCAAACATGACCCATGGACGTCTAATGTGACCACATAAGACCCTTGTACGACTCATGCGACCCAATATGACCACATATGACCCATGGACGACTCATGCGACCAAACATGACCCATGGACGTCTCACGCAAACCCAATATGATCACATATGAGCCATGGACGACTCATGCGACCAAATATGACCCATGGACGACTCATGCGACCCTTTGTACAATAATAGTAAATCCACAAAAACATCGATACTAACAATAATACATTCTATTGAATAATAGTAAAAAAACCAACCAAAAACAAACATGAATTTTGTTGTTCAAATGAAGTTCAACCAAATACAAAAACCAACCAAATACAAAAGAATTCAATCTATGAAGACTATAGGGGCAAGCAGTAGACAAGGTACTTCATCGACAACGGTGTCCAGTTCGACTTTGAGGGTACAACCGACGTTAAAGCCATTATCTTGACAAAACTTTGTCCAACCCCTGGTGATGCTAGCGCCATTGTGTTTCACGGGCCTTAGATGTGCCTCCCAAATGTCTGTGTAATTGGTTATCAGATCAACCTTACTTCGTCTACCGCAAAGACCATTCGACCTCGCAAACTCTATCGGAAGTGTCTGCGATAACCGAATAAATTTAAAACAACGTCAAACTAATGCATATACGACCAGATTTGATGAATCGAATAAATCGGTTTGAGTTCACTTACCACTGCATCTACGGCCAGATTAGAACGCGTGACTGGTACCGTGAAAATCCTCTCTTCAGAAGAAGATGACCCTGACATCGAATCGCCGTCACCAGTCGTTTGCATTTTCGGCAATATGATGATGATGATGATGAGAGTTAGAGAGAGAGAGTGAGTGTCGTTATTAGAAAAAAGGAAACGGCTGGAATACGAATCGCCGTCAGATGGAATTCGAAAAGTTTTTTCAAATTTTGGTGAAAAGTTCGGCGGGAATTCTAGTGAAAATGAAATAATTCCAAATGAGGGTCGCATAGGTCGCATGGTCGCATGTATTGATGAATAGATGCGAACTCGGCGAATTTACGAGTTTAAGATGATAAAATGACAAAAACCAATCAAACAATACATTTACAACGTCAAACTAATGAATTCCAAATTAGGGTCGCATGCGTCGCATGGGTCGCATGGTCGCATGTATTGATGAATAGATGCGAACTCGGCGAATTTACGGGTTTAAGATGATAAAATGACAAAAACCAATCAAACAATACATTTACAACGTCAAACTAATGAATTCCAAATTAGGGTCGCATGGGTCGCATGGTCGCATGTATTGATGAATAGATGCGAACTCGGCGAATTTACGGGTTTAAGATGATAAAATGACAAAAACCAATCAAAACAATACATTTACAACGTCAATCAACGGTTAAAACAGATTGTGACCCATGTGTACCTAGTTGAGTTGTGTATAACCAATGCCCGTGTTTCAAAAGTGATAGTAGTGTTTTAAGAACTCGGGGGATGATTAAACAATACATTTAACATTTTCTTCAAATGTCGATATTATTTATATTATTATCTATATTGATTCTAAATTAGACATATACAACTCAAATATATTGTTAATGGCATATTGATAATGGCATGGGTCGCTTGGTCGCATATATGCCAAATTAGGGTCGCATGATCGCATATATTGATGAATAGATGCGAACTCGACGAATTTACGGGTTTAGGATGATAAAATGACAAAAACCAATCAAAACAATACATTTACAAAGATTCCAAATCAAAACAATACATTTACAAAGATTCCAAATCAAAACAATACATTTACAAAGATTCCAAATCAAAACAATACATTTACAAAGATTCCAAATCAAAACAATACATTTACACCGTCACCTAAGCCATCTCCTGCCATGTATTTCGTTTTCCAGCAAACATTTGAAGAGTGACCCAACACCGTCACCTAACTCACCCCCGCAACTCGTCAGTGACTGCATAGACCCTGAGTCCGCCGATTACCAAGACCTTGAGTAACACATAGATAGCACAATGCCCTGCTTCGAAGAGACGTAGACGTTAACTTATATACATAGGTCGGAAGGGTCACATGGGTTGGAAGGGTCACATGGGTCGGAAGGGTCACATGGGTCGGCAGGGTCACATGGGTCGGAAGGGTCACATGGGTCGGAAGGGTCACATGGGTCGGAAGGGTCACATGGGTCGGAAGGGTCACATGGGTCGGAAGGGTCACATTGGTGGCAAGACAGGATTCTGACAGCAAAACGACAAGTCGCATGAGTCGCAGGTCGGAAGAAAAGATTCTGACTGCAAAACGACAAGTCCATGGGTAGGAAGGGTCACATGGGTCGGAAGGGTCACATTGGTGGCAAGACAGGATTCTGACAGCAAAACGACAAGTCGCATGAGTCGCATAGGTCGCTTGAGTCGAACAAGGGTATTATGTGGTCGCATGAGTCGTCCATGGTTACAAAGGTCACAAAAGTTACATCGCATAACAGGTCATACTGGGTCATAATCTTACGAACAATAGATGCAAAATAAGACATTTTCAACGTTTAAATATTGATTACATAAGGTCTCAAAGGTTACAAAGGTCACAAGAGTTACAAAGGTAATAAAAAAACGAGCCAGAAAGAGGTTTAAAAAGAAGAACATGAAGATAAAGAATAAAAAAAGCCAGAAAGAGGTCCAATACACTGGGAAGGTTGGAGACGCAAGAAATATTGATTTCTTCTTCCTCATCAACCCACAGTTTATTCGGGTTTTGTCATACTCCTCCTTCACAAGCTTCACGAAATGCTCCATTGACATTTCGGGCTTTGAGTCATGT
>CM071873.1:27388908-27432492 GCA_036759665.1 Gynandropsis gynandra
CTTTGACCCCTCGATGAGACTCTGTGACCCAGTGCGACCGTACGACTCTGTGACCCACTCTATCACCTTTGAAATTGCAATAAACACAAGAGAAACACGAAAAACTCACTATACATACCTGGTTTTTCTGCGGAACGTGCTTAATTGCAAGCTTCTTTGTTGACAACAAAGGATTTCAACCTATTGACAGCGAATCTGATGCCGATCGCAAGCTACTCTCGCCGAATCTGTTGTGGTGTGGGGGAACAGTAATTTTCGCGCGAGAATTAGAGGTGCTCTAGAGGAGAGAGAAAAATTATCGTCAAAGGTAATATGGAATTATCAATATTTTAAAAGTAAATTTGAAGTTGAAACTTTTTTTTTCAGCCAAGCCAAAGATATTTTTGAAGCACTTTAGCCCTTTAAGGGCATTTTTGATAATCCCCATTTAAACAAAATATATCGCAGCTTAGGCCACATCGTCAATAATTTCCACGTGGACCAATGATAACAAAACGTGCACCCAACAGTAAATGAGATAATCCACGCCGGATCATTCCCTGTAATTTTCTCCACGATTTTAAAATTGATTTTTGCTTGTTTATTCAATCCCGAAAATTTAAAATATTTTCTGACAATTGGCCGAAAAATTAGAGGTTTCGTGTACCGAGAGGATCCTGCACGTGGCAAAACCTATCTTCTTTTGAGTTTAGGGGTTAAGATGTACTATCCAGAGAGGTTTAGGGAGTGACCCTCTATAGCCGGTAAACCGGTACTACCGGCTAATCGGGTTGTGTGGTTATTATTATTAGTATTATTTAAGTAAAAATGTCTTTTTGTAATAAAAAAACTGTATTCTCTGAGAATAAAAGGGGGTTTAAGCGTCTTAGTTCGATTTACGTGGTTTTCGTTTCCAAGGGGTTTTGTCTTCTCTATAATTTCTATTCAGACAGAGAGAGAGAGAGATCAAACGGAAGAATAAAACAAAAACGTGGTTTGGGGAAATTTTCTGAAATCTGTGAATTTCTAATTGTTTGTGAATAGCTTGTAAATTTTTAATGTACAGTAGTTGTTGAATCTGGTTTCAATTTGTGTGATCTGATCGATACTGGAGCAGGATCGTGGCCGAGAATTGGTTGCTGGTAGGTGAGTTTTTGAATTGATCGCAATCGTAATTTATTTTTGTTGATCTGTTTTCTCATTTCCGGAAGTCGATTTTTTTGTTGTTTAATTTTGGATTTGAGGCTTGAATCCGATGCTGAATTTGAAAATCTCGAGCAATTTTTTTTGTTGGTTTGGTGGAGATTGCGAGTTTTATTGAGATCTGATCGAGAGAACCAGATTACTGATTATTTTCTGATGAATTGCAAAAGTTTTCGATTAGGATCCTAAGTAAATTCTGGCTATTGAGTTCGATTTTCGGATCCACCTTTGTTTCTCATTTTTGTTTTGTCGTTTTCTATCCTTGTTCAGTGGTTGATTGATCTCTGCTTTTGCATTTTCATCGTCTGTTTTTCGTTCCAGTGATATCTGTATGTTTTGTTCCTCTCTGATTCATTCTGGGTTTTGTCATCGATCTGATCTAAAATACTTTTGGTAATTCTTATGTTTCGTGATCCATAATCCGATAAATTGTATGGAGTATTCGGGAAACTAGAATAAACAATATGAAAAAACAAAAATCTGTATCGAGGTGGTTTGACCATTAGACAGATCGTTTTCCATGATTTGAAATTTCCAACTATACATGGTTGTGTATTCGTAGACGTGCGTGGAGGTACATCCCTGTTTGCCTTTTCTCTGAGATTGCTTGGTTTCGTGGTGCTTAATTTTGCCGCGGATGATGTTTCTGGTTAATGTATGTGTTTATGTTTTGCAGTTTATGTCCTGTTATTGATATGCACATTTGAGACATGGTGTTTAAGAGAAGATTAGATGGTGGGTCCTATGGCTTTGGTTTCCCAAATATTCCAAAGGCTCCTCGTACATGCAGGGTAAAATATCCCGTGAACATAGATCAGTTATCTAAATGGAAGAATTATTTTCTGATGAATATGGTTGCTATTTCAGAGGAAGATCTTAAGCAAGAGCACTGATGATGATGGTCAGATTTGTGCGATTGATTTGCTTGCTTTGGCTGGAAAGCTAATGCAAGAACGCGATAGTTCGTCAGCATCTTCTAATGCGTTTGAAGGGGATAATCACAATAATTCGGGTGAAGAGATTAAACAAGAACAAACAGATGAATATAAGCTTTTGGAAACCAAGCTTTCTAACCATGAAACCACTGACTCGAAGTGTACTGGTGAAACGACTAGTGAGCAGTGTCTGCTTAACAAGTTCTCATTTTGCGAGAACAATGACATTTTGGAGCGAAGTTCAGTGTCTGGTTATGACAGGGTTCTTGATTTGAAGCCTGTAGGGTGTATAAATACAAAAGAGGATTATGGATTCTCTAGCATTGTTGGGGAGACGGGCAGCGTTTTTGTGAATACTGGATTTGGAAAACAAGGAGAAGCAATCAATGAATTGGGTGATGGAGGTTTAACAATAACTGATTCTTGCCACTCAAAGGATACAACCAAATCATGTGTGCCGTTTCCTGAATCAGTTCACTCAGGTGGAGATGTAAAATTGCCATCTTTCAGGGACCCGGTTCTTAATGGTTCCTTTGCAAGACTTGGAAATCATACTAAGTTAGGTAGCAGAGATAATGACGAAAACTTTCATAGGTATTACAAACTTAGCAATATATTTAAGTCCTACAGGACTCCAACACGTATTGGGGATCGAAGAATAAGGAAGTTGCTATTGTCCAAGTACTGGAAATCTGTTCCCAAATTGAAGGATTTTGAACATACAAGAGCTGGTTAGCATCAGAGTTTGTCATACAAGAGCTGGAAATTTAATCTTTGCTTGTACTTTTCTATACTCTTAATGCTGATTGTGGATGTGTAGATGGTCTTAAGGCTTTGTACCGCAAAAGAAAATCATGTTATGGTTACAATGGATGGCAGCGTGACAAGATCTATAAGAAAAGATCATCTGATATAGGCTCAGTTGTGACTTCTGACGGAGGACTCAGTAGTGAGAGTGTTTCTAATTCACCACAAAAAGGAGATGCAGGTAGTTTCATTAGTTGTTATCACCTCATTGCATTTATGTGGTTTGCGTGTTTTATAATGCATGATTTTGGCTCCTTTGTTCCATGCAGCGAATGGTATACTCTCCACAAGTATAGGTCTTCATTCCAAGGATTCTCATGGTACTTGGTCTTTTGATAATTCAGAGAGAGGTTCTTGTGTTATGCTATAGGTGTTCTTCATAGATTTGTACGTTCTTGTGCAGTGAAGTTCAGTATTAAGTCCTTCAGGATTCCAGAGCTATTTATTGAAGTTCCAGAAACTGCAACAGTGAGCTCACTAAAGGTACGTGGCTACTGTCATTTGACAATTTCTTTACAACTGTGTCATGATCATTATATTTTGGATAATAGAGGACGGTGTTGGAGGCTGTGACTGCTTTACTCGGTGGTGGAATACGTGTTGGTGTACTTGTTCAAGGGAAGAAGGTTAGAGATGACAGGAAATCTCTATCTCAGACTGGCATCTTATGCGAAGAAAATACTGGAAACATTGGGTTCACCTTGGAGCCTGGTCCAACTAAAGTGTCTTTGCCTTTTTGCATAGAAGATCCTCTTATTTCTATCCCGTCTGGGTCACTGAATTTGTCGGAAAGGTTCTGCCAGTTCTGATATTAGTATTGTCTTCTGCTGGTCTGTACCCTTTGAGAGCTCTTCGGGAATTCATAGTGTTTGTTATATTCTCAGGTCTGCAGCTTGTCCCATGATAGATTCTGAAATTCCTTGTTCCATCAGAGATGCAAATGACAAGATTGATTCGAGCAATGATGCGGAGAATAACCACGAGCTAGTTTTGCATCAGAGTGACGTATCTGATGAGCCTGCATCAGATTCTAGAGTGCTGGTTCCGGTTCCAGCTTTGGACATTGAGGCACTAGCCATTGTTCCAGTGAACCTGAAACCTAAGCGTACTGACTTCGCACAACGCAGAACCAGGAGACCTTTCTCTGTTGCAGAGGTTGAAGCTCTTGTACAAGCAGTTGAAGAACTCGGGACCGGAAGGTAATACACATATCCAGTTTGGCTTTTCACATGTCATGATGATCTGATATTTGGGTAATGGAACTAAAGCAACCTCATTATGCAGATGGCGTGACGTTAAAATGCGTGCTTTCGAGAACGCAGATCACAGAACTTATGTCGACTTGAAGGTAGGCAAGCTGATTCCGCAAGTAAATGCATCCCATTTTATCTCATAACCACAGCGAATGAATATCTTACTTTATTTTCTCTCGTGATATTCACAGGACAAATGGAAGACGCTGGTCCACACCGCGAGCATATCTCCACAGCAACGAAGAGGAGAACCAGTGCCTCAAGAACTCCTGGACAGGGTATTGGCTGCGCACTCTTACTGGTCGCAGCACCAAGTGAAACAGCAAGGGAGACATCAACCTGGTTTTCCGGACATTCCAGCATCAGACAAGAATTAAGTTGGAGCAACAGTCCAAACTCGTTCCATGTAAAGAAGAAAAAAGGAGGTAATATATAACTTAACCTGACAAAGGGCACAAACTGTACAAAGGAAACAACAAAAATTCACATACCCAGTTCAAAGAAGAAAAAAAATAAAACCTTAATGTCTTAATTTCCTTCTCTCAGCTTTTTTTTATTTGTTCATCGCCGACTTCTTGCTTCAAGGCCATTTGTAAATGACTCCGCTGGAAATAAGAATGGGTCCTAACAAGACTTTTGTAGTTTTTTTTAATAATCTATTCATTCCGTTTGTGGTCTTTTTTCTTCTATATATTTTCTTTCAGGAATTTTTATTTGTTCTTTAAGTGTTTACTATATTTTCCCGCGTGACAATGTCTAATGGAAAATACGAACATTATTTTGTTATATTATGCAAGAAAAATGAAAAAAAAAATTCTGTTGATTGAAACGATTAAAAATAATAACAGTTTGTATAGTGGAAGACATCAAGAATTACTTTTGGCAATAAATAATACATGTGTTTGAGCTATTTTTCGACTATAAGAGTAATGATATTTTTAGTTGCCTGAAAAAATAGTGTAAAATACAAAATTATGCATATATTTATTTAATTGATAAATAAAAACTATATTTATGTACAATCTTTTAGTTCAATATTCTGAATACACTGATTTATCCATTTATATATCAAGTTGTACATATCTTAGATGAATGATATGTAAGAGATCTGACTGTTCTCATTAAATTACTTCCTCCGCATAGTAAAACGTTTAAAAAAATTGTTGTTCTTCCATGAACAAACACTTGCACGTATTTATTCATTGCAAATAGTAATACGTATTTGTAACGCAATTGCCGGAGAGGACAAGCTCACAACCCCCAAAACGGCATCGTTTGAGGCCACACAAATTTGTAGACTTCATGCTTATTGATTTTACTTCAGTCTCAGCTAAGTGTTAAACTTAAGCATCAACGACCCAGAAACCCAATTGTCTCTCTGGGTAAAATCCAGGCATCAGAAGCCATCAAGCTTCCATAATTTACACTAGTCAATTCATGGTTCTAAGACAACACTTAGACCAAAGTTAATTGGACATGCACAATTCTTGCGTGCTAGATATGGCCACTGTTAAGACCGGCCTCATCCTTGCATGCCGCAGTAGGCAGGCTTTATTTCCCATCTCCTGCAAGCTTTATTTTCCATCTCCTGCAACTGGAAAACCAAGTCCGAATGAGGAAAACGTAAAAAGGAACTAAGTTTTCATCATAAGTATAGTGGGTGAAGAGTTAATAAGATGCGATAACCTTAAGACTTATGCCATCCCTCGCTGCTTTTTTGCCTCATTCCACAGGTCCAGAAGACAAGTGACACCCTCTTGCAGTGTAGCCTTCCTGTTTGCTCTCAAGTTCCATAGCTCTGAGGTTATGTACCTTCCACTCGGGTTATACTCGTTTATCTCCAACAAAGCCGTCGCTACTGCCTTGTACGCACCTTCACCTAGTTCGTTCTTCAGATCTGTCAGCCTCTCATCATCATCGTCTATCACTTCCTGGCCAAGAGATGGAGAAGTTTCAGGAAAGCATGACACCGATAATTTACATGCACATCTTGGTTTCCTGATGCCAATTACTCAAGAAAGATCCAACATGATAAAGAACACCAACACAGATAAACAAACGATCCCCAACATGCAGTGCAAATTAAAGGACACACAGGCAGAATTTTGACAAGGGCAACGCATAATTCTCTGTTCTTGGTTTCTTGATACCAAACGTTATATAAAACAAAAATCTTTGACTGCAGATGTCTAGGAGAATGCCTAAATGCAGGCACAGTTTAGATGGGTAGCAAGTTAACATAATTCTAGCATGGATGATAAATGAAATAAGAAACATGCCAAACAGACAAAAAATAAATAAAAGGAGTGCGTCAATTTGGAGATCAGCTTTGCAAGATAAGATACAATCACCCATCAGTGAGCGTATATACCAAAGGCATACCACTTCTTTGTCTCCCCTCTCAAGCTTAATCCGCTTAAAAGGATGCCAATCTGGGTCTTTAAGATATTCCTCCCAGAGCTGGCAAACTTCAACAGTCCTTTCCTCTAACTCCGCATGATTATATTTTCTTTTCATTGCTTCCACAAATGGTTTGGTTTCAAGCTCCCCCATTCTCTTAACACCAACACGTGCGTTCATGTCTGTGAGAGTCTGCAAAGTAAATTGAATTAAGAACCATAAACCAATACAATAATCAAACAAAGTGACTATTTTATCGCTGCTGTATCCAATCACTTTACCGAACACATTCAGCAGTATCATCTCAGCTTGTAATGATATAAAAAGTATTCATTAACCATAACCCTAACAATGTTCGGTGCAAGATCAATACGTTTAACAAAGTAGTTCAAGAGAAGGTAGAGATACATACGCTTATCAATTCTTTGCGAGCTTCTTGAAGCTCGTCATTGCTCTTCCGTTCTCTTACAATAAGAGCTTGGTGAAATTTATCTAAGTCTGCAAGTTCTCCTTCCTTCTCACTCAGATCTCTAATCATTGCCTGAACCTTCTTTATAGCTTCATCGTCATCATCCAATCCCATGTGCTTCATAACGTTTACTTGTCCTTTCAGTTGTTCGATCTCCAGCTCAAGCGCTTGTTTCTGGTCTAGTTGTCTTTCAAGTGCAATTATTCTTGCATGAAGCTCTTCCTTTTGCCTCTGAGGTAAATGAACATTGCCACACTCAATCCCATAAGTTTTACAAGACAACAACTGAAACTTTTTAAATCAGGACAATAACTGACCTTCTGATCTTCAGCCAATTTTCTCACTTCCTCGTCCACTTTTTGTTGTTCCATGGCAGCAAGTTGAAGAGAATTGTTTTTAAAGGCATTCTGTAACAAAAGAAGGAAAATTAAGAAATGTTTAGTTAACCTTGAGGCCTTTTCTATTCAGTATCATATTTCAGGTCAGATGCATGTCTGAAGAATGACCTAAACCATGATTAAGTTTAAAATGAATTAACATATACCTCTTCCAGCTCTTCCGCCAATTTTTTTCTCTCTATTTCATTGTGCGCTTCGCGCTGTGCCAACTCCAATCCTTTCATTTCAAGCTCTTGCTTCTGAGACTCAAGCTCCATCTTTTGTTTTTCATGGTCACCAAATATCCTATAGAAATGAGCCATTGCTTTTTGTTGCGTTTTCTTCATGTCTACAAACAAAAAGGAAATATGTAACACGACTTAAAAGCATAATTATTAATTTTACACTAAAAAATCATTAACAAAACGTATAGTTCGAAAATGTAATCTTGATTATTGCTTGTAATTATTAAACTCTGGTAAAAGAGATAGCTCTGAGTGAAGGAGCATTTTGAAACCAGAGGGAACAACAAACCTTCGTGGTAATTTTGGAGAAGCTTTTCTTTCTCTTCAATCAAATGCTTTAGGTCTAGAGAAGTACTTGAACATTTTTCTTCTATCTCTTTCATGTGTCTGTTTTTATCCTCAACAAGCTGTGTCAGATTCTGTACAAGCATCTGCTGTTTCCTGGCCTCTTCTTCCATTAGCTCAGAGATAGTTGTGAGGTCACCAATCTTCCGCAAGTTTTCTCCGATGATGTTTTTTGCATTATAATCATCAGCACGAGCGAGCCATGCATAAAGGCCTGATTTTGGACCATCTTTCAGCCAATCCTTTTTGCCATGACCATCTGCTTGATATGCCTTGTCAAACAACAAAGCATTGTGAAGTCCAGTCCAGTCTTTGTTAAATTCAACGATTGCGTTTCCAGAGTGGCCCATGTAGTTCCATAAAGGACGAACCCTAACTGGGTTATATCCTCTTCGAATATATTCATCTCTTAGTTTTGCTCCACTTTCCCCAGCAGATCGGCCATCTTGTGTCTTTGTAGTAGGGATATTAACCACAATTCCTGTTTTTAGCAACAAATACAACATCTGTTGGCAGACAATATATGATATATACATTTCCAAAAGTAATATTCGTGAGACATATACAGCTTACTTTTTACATTTACATGCAACTTTAGTAGGATCAAAGACTAGTTTTATGAGAGTATGTTACTAACTATATCACGAACAATTACAAATAAAGTTATAGCTAGAACGAACCTTTCCAAGGGCAGACAAGTTTCTCATAATGGTCACAACCCTGAAGAGGATTGGCTTGCTTGACAGGCTTGGATGGGGTTGCGGAATCTAAGAGATCCTTTTCGAGGTATTTGGCGAGAGCAAGATGGCTCGCTTTGGTTTTCACACTTCTTTTCTCAGAGTTACTGTTACCAACTCCAGAAGCATGCTGAAGGAGATCATTGAACAGATAACTTGACTTCTTCTTCATCGGACAATAAGGACAAGCAAAAGCATGAGGAGAGACTCTGACAGTGAGTTTTCCACCCTTGAGTTTTTCATACATTTTTGTTCTGTAATCTTCCATTTCGGATTCACTAATATCCGACTCCTCATCTGAGCTCACATCCATCATGCTCCTAAAAGCCTTTTGTCCTTATTTGTTAAAAATTATCTAGATGCTGAATAATTTAGATTCATGGTACATAAAATGGAAATAGCCATATTCATTGACGAAACCATAGAAAGGAATTTACAGTCCTCAATATATCCAATCTTGCTAGACCTACAATTATACAATCCAAACCGATAAATAATACCGAACAACATGAACATATTCCATGACTCGACATAGAACACCAAAAATCTGAGTTCCCACTTCCACATTCCTACAATTCGTCAAGGTGGGGAGAATCATTTTGGAAATTTCTCTCTTTGAACTAAACATCGACAGTCGCCGAAAAAACAAATTCAACATCACATTTCCTGAAATCAGAGAGCAACAGCCTAAACCCACAGTAAAATTGAAGAAAGAAACTTCGAGCAAAACAAAATCAGACCAAGAAACAGATCCAGAAACTCAGACAAATCAACAATGCATCGTGTGATCAAATATAACTAAGGTACATGCAACAGCTGGATATTGATGAAAGCACGAAAATGTACCTGAAACACGAGATACACAGAGACAGGCTCTTAACTTGAGCAGATTTTGGAGATTACTAGACGGAAACTTTTCGACCCCTGAGATTCTCAAATTCACTGTGATAGGGTTTTCTTGGATTCCACTTAAAAAGGCTTCATTCTCAAATTATCAAAGTTTGCAATATGAAGTGGTTTTATAATTTATCTTAATAAATGTTTTCTTTTCTATTATTTTGAATAGGCTGAATATCAAATATAAAATAAGCTAAACCCTTAAAAAATACTCATCCCTAAAATAATTATTAAATCGAAAAAAATTGGAGAAAAGACAAATTTGCCCTTAATTTTCGAACGTGAAAAAATCTACGTTTTGCAGCTTTTTGACGTGAAAAACTTTCAAACCGTGTCAAAAATAAAAAAGAATAAATGATTTCGAACTTGAAAGGAATCGATTTGCAGTTGGCAAGAAGGAAATGGCTAGAATCAGCCGCAACAGTGAAGAAAAGAGCACGAGTCAATCTTCAATGGCGTCAATAAGTGTAAGTAGATCGATTTCTAGGGGTGTGCAGGTTGTCGAGCCACAAAATGGTTTGTTGATTTGAAATGGGTGTGAGTGTCAATGAGTCTGTTGAGTCTCAGTGAGTCGGTTGAGTCGCAAGAGTCGGTTGTCTTAGTGAGTCAGTTTGGATCGCAATGGTCGCTTGAGCGTCGCAGGGGGTCTAAGGGTCGTTTAAGTCGGTTGTCTCAGTAAGTCGGTTTGGGCCGCAATGGTCGCTTGAGTGTCGCAGGGGGTCTAAGGGTCGTTTGAGTCGGTTGTCTCAATGAGTCGATTTGGGTCGCAATGGTCGCTTGAGCGTCACAGGGGGTCTAAGTGTCGTTTGAGTCGGTTGTCTCAGTGAGTCGGTTTGGGTCGCAATGGTCACTTGAGGGTCACAGGGGGTCACAAGGGTTGTTTGAGTCGGTTGTCTCAGTGAGTCAATTTGGGTCGCAATGGTCGCTCGAATGGGTCGGTTGAGTCGCATTGGTGAGTTGAGTCGCATTTGTCACTTGAGTCGCATGAGTCTTAGTGAGTCGGTTGAGTATCGTAGAGGGTCCGAGGGGCATTTGAGTCGCATGGGCCGGTTGAGTCGCATTGGTCGGTTGAGTCGCATGGGTCGCTTGAGTCGGTAGAAGTATAATGTATTCTTAATTAATTGGTCATTTTGCAGGTGGCGCAAAAGCCGAAGTTTGTGTATGAATTCAAGCACATGGACAGAATGCCAAAGATTACCATCAAGTGTTATCCTCACGAGACAATAACGAAGCTGAGAGGAATCTTATATGAATACGAGTTGCATTACTTCGAGAATGAGTCACAATTTAGGCATTTATTCCATTTCCAATGTGACTCCACATTGACTAAGGTTCAAATGTCTATCCTCCTAAATCACTCCGTGATTGTACGAGACAAGAAAGAGTTGTGGTTTGTCTTAAACGGTGTTCCCATCCGGTACTCTCTCGTGGAGCACGCACTAATTTCCGGAATACGGACCATATCCCAAAGGATGGGAGTCCAAAAGGGGTGATACATTCAGGCAGAAGAATTTTGGTCGTGGAAATGTGACCCCCGCACAAATCATTGGAAAGCTTATGAAGGCGAAGAATGCCGACGACCGGAAGAGGTTGGCAACTTTGATGTTGTTGGCGCAAGTTATGGCTCACAAGCCTTCATCAGACAACTATATCAGCCATGATCTCATTGACATGGTTGATGACCTGAAATTTTGTGAAGGCTTTCCATGGGGGCGTTACACATTCGACAAGATTGTGGATACTTTCCGCAAGCACGTTCGCGGGGAATCACCGAACCCAAAATGGTATTGTGGCGGTTTCATGATCCATTAATGGTAAGTTGTATATATTATTCGAATAACTTGAATGTGTTCGTACTTTTTGCATTCTTATCATTTTGTTTTAATGTTTCAATTACTTCCATTCGAAAAGCATTAGTTTGGGCGGAAATGGATGGTATGTTGATGTTATGGATGCGGATCCATCATATCCAAGAATGTGCAAGAAGATGGTTAAATCTATTATTAACCTGAAGTATGTAAATGTGATAAGACTGATCGGAGATTCTACGGTAACAATTACACAAGGGTCATAGAGGGTAATAATGGTTATTTTTTGTTTTTAGGATATTCGAAGTATTCTTCGTGCTAAACACAAAGAGGAAGGTTTACTTTTTGATTTGGACAGTTATGAGGGATGCCACGATCCCGATGTTCAGATATAGATGGAACATATTCGTAGAAATCCGAAGGGTATTTATTGGGAGGACATCCGTAAGCAAGAATTGCTGACGCAAAAATCATTTCTTGGTGATCAAAAGAAGGGGAAAGAGAAGTGGAAAGGGAAGGGGACTAAGAGGAAAAAAAAGCGTGGGCGAAAAAATGATAGAGATTGAAGACTCAAAAGATGAAGGAAGGGTAGGTGTTGCTGAAGCTGATGAAGAAAGAGATGGTGATGCTGAAGCTGAAGCTGAAAGAGAAAGTGAGGATGAAGCTGAAGGAGAAGAAGCTGCAGTC
The DNA here is from genome assembly GCA_036759665.1 of Gynandropsis gynandra. NCBI lineage: Eukaryota > Viridiplantae > Streptophyta > Magnoliopsida > Brassicales > Cleomaceae > Gynandropsis > Gynandropsis gynandra. The sequence goes on from CM071873.1 coordinate 27,401,051, forward strand.
CGTCTGACACTGGAGCAGAAATTAATGAAGGAAATAAAGAAGTCGAAGAAAAGAATCATCAACACCGTAAGAGATCTTCTAAGGGATGTCAGGTTTCATTTTCTTAATCCAAAAGCATATACGGCAAATCCCAAAGGTGCTGAAAAGGCAAAATCAAAATCTGCCGAGAAAGATGCGAGCACCGCAAACCAATCTTCCGGCACGGTTGAATTCCTTCAACGTCCATATCAAGTGTCAAGAAAAGAGCCAAGCGAAGAGTCGGTTGAGTCAGAGTCTGAAAATGACTTTGGAGATGGCTCAGAAGAGGATTTGGCAAACATTTCGAGATTAATTGAAAATATCGCATCTGCCGCCACCATTCCTCTAACTGAATACATTTCCGGAGAGGTTACTGCATTCGTTGATCCTGATGAAGTTCCACCAAGTAAGTAATAAATAGTGAAAAAGTTCATTTGAGTCAATTTCCATAGAGAGTTGGCATGGGTCGCATGGGTCGCAAAAGACGCATAAATTGAACGGTCGTATAAGTCACACGGTCGTATAAGTCGAAGGGTCGCATATGTGGCACGGGCGTATAAGTCCCATGGGTCGTATCTAATGAATGAAGTAATTTTTTGCAGACACTCCAGTGGTTACTGTCGATGAAGTCGCCGACGAGGAAACTAGAGTCGGTCTAGTCAAAGAGGTCACCCCTAAGGAGGTCCTTACGAGGAAACTACAGTCGGTCCTGTCGAAGAGACCCCATCTAAGGATAAGGAGGTTCCTTTCAAGGAAACAACAGTGGATCCTGTCGAAGAGGCCCCCTCTAAGGATAAGGAGGTTCCTTCCGAGGATACTACAGTGGATCCTGTCAAAGAGGCCCCCTCTAAGGATAAGGAGGTTCCTTTCTAGGATACTACAGTGGATCCTCTCGAAGAGGTCCCCTCTAAGGATAAGGAGGTTCCCCAAGTAAGTACGGTCTTTTGAGTCACAAAGGTCGCATTGGTCGTATGGGTCGAATGGGTCACAAAAGGTCGAATGGATCGTATGGCTCGAATGGGTCACAAAAGGTCGCATAGGTCATAGGTCTGCATAGGTCGCAGGGTCGCATTGGTCGCCATATGTTTAATGAAGTAAATTTTATGTAGGTGCTGGACCTTTATCAAAGGAGTCTGTGGCATATGTTGAATCTCCGCGGTACCTAAACGAGTTTTAAGACCACAGAAGGCATATGTTGAACCTTCACCGGTGAAAAGAGCAAGAACAGTGCGAGGGAGAGGGCGAGGGAAAGATGTTGGTGGAGTCCAAGAACCCGAAAAGAAGGTTGTTAATGAACCTGAAAAAAGGTGGATGAAGTACCTTCGTTTTGGTGGAAGCCCAAGGGATTAGAAAAGGGCTCGATAACCCAAGAACCTTCATTCATTGATGTAAGCGGTGAAAGGTTGACTGCTCTATATATGTTCCTGGCGAAACATGGACATGAGAGTTGGTGGAAATCTGATCTAAATACTTCCCGGGGGGCACAGTTTTGGGAGATTATATTAAAGCATGACGTATGGCTTGAAGATGATGTAAGTTTTTTTAAACCCGAAGTCATAGAGGTGATTTTGTATCATATGTATTCATATGTGTTAATTTTTTTTATTTTTTGCAGCAATTGGAGGAGGCATTGTTGATGCAGTATTATCGCATGAAGACATTCCCCACGATATTTAAAAAACTTTACGTTTGTCCTGTTGTTTTCATTCAGATCCTTAAGCTGTGGTCGTACGATGATATGGACACTTTGCCGAAATTTCTTAGTGATTGTTTGAATGGCAAGTATCCATTCAGAAGTACGGAACCAATGAGTGATTTCGAAGGCTTTGTCTCGTTTCTAAAATCGCTCAAGAGAATATATGTAGGATGTCATTGGGTAGCCATTAAAACGGATTTCAAAATCCGATGCATCACGGTATACAACTGCCAGCGGAGGCTTAAGAAAACACATATCGATCCGTTGATTGAGAATCTAAGAAAAGTTATCTCCAAGATGTTTATTCTCGGAGGGTTTCCTTCTTTGGCTTCTAGAGAAGATGAATGGAAATATGAGTATTATAAAGGTCTGACACAGAACAAAGCGGGAATGATTGTGGTGTTTACTCCTACAAATTCGTGGAAACCTCGGTAATGAAAGCATGTAATGATTTGCACTGCCTTTGCGAAGAAAATGATCTTTCGATGCATGAGAAGATTACGGCTGAGGTATTTAGTAATGGAAAATGTATCTCCCACCCTGAGATTAACTTGATATTTAATACATTGTTATTTTTTTTTGGAATGGAAGATGTGAATATTTGGTACATTGTTATTTTTAAAAAATTTCTTCATAATAATAAAAGGAGTCGTAGGGGTAAAAGGGTCGTAGGGTCAAGGATCGAACGGGTACAATGGTCCGAGAGTCGCAGGGATCCGAGGGTCGTAGAGGTACAAGGGTCGCAGAGGTACAAGAGTCGCACAGATTCAATGGTCGCAGAGATACAAAGGTCGCAGAGGTACAAGGGTCGTTCGACGATTTTACCCGCTCGACCCTTGACCCTGCGACCCTTTTATCTCTCCGACCCTCAGACCCCTGCGTCCCTTTTATCTCTGCGACCCTTGTATCTCTGCGATCCTTGTACCTCTGTGACCCTTGTATCTCTGCGACCCTTGAGCCCCTGCGACCCTTATTTTTTACAAATACAATTATTAACAAATAATATGAATAATTTATTATTTACAAATATAATTATTTACAAATAATATGAATAATTTATTATTTACCAATATATTTACAAATAATGTGAATAATTTAATATTTATTATTTACCAATACAATTATTTACAAATAATTGACTCAAATCTCTGCGACCCGTGTCCATCTGCGACTCTCGGATCTGTGCGCCCCATGTCCCTCTATGACCTTTGTCCATCTGCGACCCTTGTCCCTCTGCGACCCATGAACCCCTACGATCCTTGTCCCTTTTCGACCCTTATCCATTCGCGACCCTTGTTACAATAATAGTAAATTCACAAAACAACGATACTAACAATAATACTTACTATTGAATAATTGTAAAAACCAAACAAATACAAACATGAAGTTCAAGTTCAAAAGAATGTTCTTGTTCAAAGGAGGTTCAGAGCAATCAAAATACAACTGAAATCAAACTCTGTTATTGTTAGGCCCTCATTGAGGGAAAAACTGAAGCATTGGTGTTGGTCCATCGGAATACAGTTCGACTTCGAGGGTATAACCCTGGGTTAGTCCATGGTCTTGACAAAACTTTCACCAACCCCTTCTAATGGTAGCGCTACCACGTGCCACGGGCCTTAGATATGCCTCCCACAGCAGTCCATATCCTTTCATCAGATATATCTTATATCATCTATGGCAAAGACCTCTCGACCTCGCGAACCCTATTGGAAGTGTGTGCGACATCCGTAGAAAGGAATAAAAATCGTGAAAATCCTTACCCAAGTCCCGACATCACCCAAGTTCGTATTGAAGGCACTTACCAATGCGTCTAAGGCCAGATTCGAACGAGTGACTTGTACCACCGTGAAAATCCCCTGAGCAGGAGTGGCGAAGGTGACGTGAAAGACCATGTCACCTTCGTGACGAAAAAGTAAGTAATCCCCAATACGTAAGTGTAGATTGTTGGAGAAATCTTTCCACCCATTAGTGAATCTCGAGCCATCCAACTTGACTTCATGTTCTGTTAGACCCATTCCATTTAAGCGTTGCCATGTTGTTGTCCCTCGTTTTCCCGTAAATATAATCATCGAAGAAGATCTTCAGGATGTCCTGTAACAAAAAACGAACAACAAAGTCAAATCTATACATTCTCTACATCTAACATACCGACAGATGAAGAAGGTTACAATGTAGTTCTCCATATAGCGCGAAAAATTCTGTCTGAAAAAATGAGGAAAATGTGGCATTTTTGGGAAAATTTGATGGAAGATGATGAGAGTTAGAGAGAGAATGTGTCGTTATTATAAAAAAGGAAATTGATGGAACATGACCCTGATATCGAATCGTCGTCAGATGGCATTCGAAAAGACATGACTGCAGAAGTACAAGGGTTGCAGATGTTACGTTTTTTCAAATTTGATGAAAAGTTCGGCGAGAATTTTGGTGACGGAATTTTCGGCGGCTCGCATGGGTCGTATATATGCGAACTTGATGGATTTACGGGTTAACAATGATAAAAGGTCAAAAACCAATCAAAACAATACATTTACAACGTCAAACTAATTAATGCCAATTGATGGTCGCATGGGTCGCACGGGTCGCACGGTCACATATAAGGATCAATAAATGCGAAATCGACGAATTTACAGGTTTATAATGATAAAATGTCAAAAACCAATCAAAACATACATTTACAATGTCAAACTAATTAATCCCAATTGAGGGTCGCATGGGTCGCACGGGTCGCACGGTCACATATAAGGATCAATAAATGCGGAATCGACGAATTTACGGGTTTATAATAATAAAATGTCAAAACCAATCAAAATAATACATTTAGAACGTCAAACTAATTAATTCCAATTGAAGGTCATGGGTTGCATAGGTCGCACGGTCACATATAAGGACCGATAAATGCGAAATCAGCGAATTTACGGGTTTATAATGATAAAATGTCAAAAACCAATCAAAACCATACATTTACGACGTCAATCAATGGTTAAAACATATTATGACCCATGTGTCCCTAGTTGAGTTGTGTATAACCAATTCATGTGCTTCAAAAGCGATAGTAGTGTTTTAAGAACTCGTCGGATGAGTTTGACAAAATTTCAAAAAATACATTCAACATTTTTTTCAAATGTCGATATTATTTATATTATTGTCTATATTGATTCTAAATTAGACATATACAACTCAAATATATTGATAATGAAATGGGTTGCATGGTCGTATATAAGGATCAATACATACGAAATCGACGAGTTTACGGGTTTATAATGATAAAATGTCAAAAACCAATCAAAACAATACATTTACAACGTCAAACTAATTGATGCCAATTGAGGATTGCATGGGTCGCATGGGTCGCACGGGCACATATAAGGATCAATAAAAGAAAAATCGACGAATTTACGAGTTTATCGTGCGTTCACCCGAAAGGGTCCGAGGAGTGCGGGTTCCCATCGTTACCAAAAAAAAAGTTCTTCGTCTCATTTTTCGACTGATGGAAAAATAACGATGTCCAGTAGCTCTTTGATTGCTTGAAATTTTAAAGAAAAACGAGATTATGTGTTAGAAAGATACATGCAAGACTTCGAATAACAACTCAGCTCTCGAGTTTGAAAGATATTGGAAATATCATATTTGGTTATAGTGATCATGTCCTCTAAGAAACATGGTTATTGTCATAATTTGTTCAGGCGCTAATACTAGTACTAAGTAAGTTGAACTTTAATTTAGGAATCTAAAGCTAACATTGACAACTTGGTCGTTGGATACTGTGACAAAACTTCGCTCACACTTAATGCTCACATAATATTTAAGGATGTTATGTTATATTTGAACGGGTGAGTTTATATTCAAGAGGGATGATATACTGTATGCAAACGTGATAAGTTTCATCGGTTCCATGTTCATCAGCCGATATATAGATGTATGTATGTATGTAAATTCAACTTGCAAAGTGATGTAGCGTTGTTTTATTAATAAAAAATAAGTTTAGATATAACCTATAAATAAGTTTTCTATATTTCTCCGTGTGTGTATATTAAGAGTTGTTGTAGGAGGAAAAGTAGGAATATGTACTAATTGAAGGTTAATGACAAAAATGAAAGGCTTCAAAGCTGAACCGTCGATACTTTGTGTTGAAGAGATCGAACTTTGATGAGACAACTGGACAAGATCCGTGTTATGCGCTTTCTTTAGTAATTTATTTGATTTTTAAAATTTTTATGTATTTTATAGATTTAATTAATTCAAATATTATGATGATGTTTTATATATGTATTTGATAATACAACCTCATAATTTATTAAAATAATTTTATATAAAGGTGTTAGATGAATAATATTTTTCAATTTAAAATTTTAAACGTATTTTAAGATGTAATGTAAATGAAAATTTTAATTTGTTGATAATATCTTAGAAATAATAAAATGAAAAGTTTTGGAGAATGTGATAATATATTTGACCCACACATATCTTTCATGATTGTTTATTATATTCATATCTGCATATGTTTGAAAAAAAATATTTTAATTTAGAATATAATATAAAAACGATTATTAAAATAAACTTATCTTCACATTTTGATTGATGTAGATTTTTGTTGAAGTGTTAAAAAATCTGATTTATACATTTACAAAAAAAAAAACATGTAATGACATGAAATTATAATAAATCTAATATAAATGTTAAGATGCATATTGTTTTTGTAATATCGTTTATCATTTTGAGAATAACGCTTGTCACAACCATGACCGTTTCTTTGACAATCATCGTATCAATATTTGACCGAAGTTGCATTACAAGTTCATTCCATACCAATAATTTTGTGACATCTTGATTCCTTGTGAAGCGGTCGAAGCAATTGGAGCAAATGTTTTTGGAAAAATATAACATAATATGTTCATAGATTCATAGTATAAAAAAAACTCGCTATTTAATAATAACCGAATTTCAATTTTTTGATAAAAAAATTGGAAGGTGTAAGTTTGATCCTTGCATAGCGATGAACTAACATCAAATAAATAAAGTGAGCTAAGCATCAAATAAATTTTTATTAATGAGATAACAAAACATGCTTACTAGATAAATATTCCTTGCGATCAATCAATCCTATTAATGTTCGATAAGAATGTATCGTGAATCTGTACTTTGTTATTGCATGAATATGACTTGGGATTTTTTGAACAATGGTACTCTCCTTAATTAAAACATATTCGCATACTATTATCGGTTAACGTGTAATTACCAACATTTGGCATAATGGATAAATTTTTAAGTATGAATATCTCTTCTTCTTTTATAGAGTTAATTGTATTTGTCAACATCAGTAAGAGATATACTTCCTTCAATAGTAGTTCCCTGCAAGATATCACACATATAACATTGAAACATAATTTAAGAATGTTCGATAAGACAAAACGTTGATGTAATTTACCTTTTCATTAACAAATAAAAACACAAGCCCAAGAAAAACGATGTTTAAGGAAAGAATTTTGCCTCCACCAAATTCGTAAAAATCTGCCAACATTTCGTTGTTCTCTAGCATATAACGTAATAGATTCACGAAATTAATAATTTGTTCATATTGCTTTTGGAGTTCCATTTGTGCCCTAGAATATGTCAAGCAAGGTAGCATAATAACATTAGTTATCAAAATATGCAATTTGACGTAAGTCAAAGTAGTAATTTTTTTTTAATCTAAAAATATTGTTCGGTTTTGTTGATGAAATGAATTAGTCTATTTCAGATTGATCGTTATGTAGAGTGTGGGAAACATGAAAAATGGGTAAAGATATTGCTGGAAAAAGTTCCAAACACGCTTTTGTATTTATTCTTTGTTATAGGTTGAGATGCTTCTCCACACAAATATAACTTGTGGGGTCTATAGCAAGGAAGTGTGTTACGGCATTTCAAATTGTGTAGATCGAACTGATACGGCTTGAAGAGGGTATGAATTAACATATTTTAGAATGATTTTTATGTGGAGGGTAGAAGACACGAAAAATGATTGAAGATATTGGTGAAAAATTTTTCAAATATGCAGATTCATTTTGTATATATTCTTTGCTATAGCTTCAGGTTCACTCACACAAAACAGCTTTACAATTTCTCTATGCAAATCTCACGTATGGGGTCCTGATATGTAGGTTGACCTGATATGTCTTGAACCGGTACAGTGACAGTAGTTTACCAAATGTACATCCTGTATTTTGTTGATTATAATTTTGTAATTTAGTTGCGTGAAACGTGAGATGTTGGGTGAATATACCTGGTTAACCCATGAATACCGTGGTCAAGAGCAAAAAATGACAATAGAAAATATTTTGTTTCAAAATTGCATTAAAGAACTATTATTACAACAAATGTATATGAACTACAATCAATTACATGTAAACTAAAGCGCTAGATAGGCAGGCTGTAGATGCTCTGTCAGAAATGATAATCAAAATCTGGATATTTCAAAAAACTGATGAGGTCGTGTACATAAAATGATATGACATATGACATGAGTAACACTAATCAAAAACTGGATATTTAGAGTAGTTCACCTATGAGTACCCAGCATGAACGGCCTAAGAATATGCACCATCAACAGGTGAACACAAACTTAACGATCTAGCTAAACATAAGAAGACATGCCAACTGATGACATATCAACTCGGGCAGCCAAAAAAGGGGTCGTAGTTATGATGAGAAGGGAGCTGAACCTGCAGCTAAGCTCTTGCGACGAAGGAATAGGGTGTTGAAATCTACCTAGACAGTAAGCCTCCCCGCACCATGTCCATCGAGTAAGTAGCAGACATGGTAACTATCTCAGCATAAATGAAAGCCATGGCTCTCCCCGGCGTGACACGGGACGGCGGTTCCCCTGAAGACAGCGACGGAGACCACGGCGAGGAGACTATCAAAGGGGGAGAAACTTACCTAGGGTTTCAGACCCTGTTCATCTTTCAGGAGGATAAGTCTTCTGACTTCAGTTCTCTGAAGTCGTTGACTAAAATTAAGAATTGGGTCGAGCACGGGCGGGCAGGAGGCGCACGGGCTGGAGGCGCGCGGGCAGGAGACACACGGGCTGAAGGAGCACGAGCAGGCTGAGGAGAAGGAGCACGAGCGGGCTGAGTAGAAGGCTGAGGTGCGGGCGGTTCAAGCACGGGCTAAAGCTGAAATCTGAAGACTGGGCTGAAAATATGTCAGAAGCCCAGAACGTTTTCAGGGCTGTACCTGAAAACAGAATGCTGTTACAATGTTTTCAACAAAGGACAAAATGGGATGTTTTGGGTAGATTTGCATAATATTTGTCATAATGCTGTAGGCATATATATGTAAATCAAAACCCTATAAATCAATAGTAAGAAATATTCCAGAAACCCTAAAATTCTACATTTCTTGTTGTTCATCATTTCACCTAAAAACCCATCACCAAAACTGATCACAACATCACCAAACAGGTCCATTTTACATTCAGTTTGCACAAGATCCCTAAGACAAAAAGATGGCCATGAATAGAACACAATGAATATTGTTCTTGGCCAGCAATAACATTAACAAATGGTATCAGAGCTGTTAAGATCAGGTATGATCGTTAAGACAGCACTATTGGCACTAAACTAAGCACGACAGCAATATTCAGCACAACAACAACATATTTTTCAGCACAACAGCAATATCAACCCAGCAAGCACATGCACAAGCAGTCACAGCAGCTAGGTAACAATTTCTACGCCCTAAAACAACCTGAAAATCGAACTAGATGGAGAGGTTGCAGAACTCCCCGCCCCTACCAGTGTTTGAGGGCTAAAACTACACCTTGTGGGTGATTAAAATAAAGCCTGCCCTAAGGTCTAAAGGGTTATGGAAAGTTATTACGGAGGGGTTACCTAAACTGTCCTCTATGGGGAAATGACTACGGATGAGCAGAAAAAGAAGGTTACAGCAGAATGGGAGGAGTTAGAGACTAAGGATCAGCGGGCACTCGAGTTAATCTATCATGAAGTGTCGGAGGAGATTTTTAGCGCTCACTTGTCTACATGTGAGACGTCTAAGGCAGCGTGGGATCTCTTGAAAGAGAGGTTCCAAGGAGATCCCAAATCTGCGTGTATCAAGTTACAGGGGCTTCGGGCCTCATTTTATAATATGAGGCAAGCGGAGAAGGAAAGTATTAAAGACTATGCCAACAAGGTTACAGAGTTGGGTAATGAGATAAGAGCCTACGGGGCAAGGATTGAGGAGGATGAGCTGGTATCGAAAATACTATGCTCACTGCATATTCGTTTCAACCCTTACGTGCGTTGCAATCACAAGAGTTCAGGCTTGATGACCGAAATGGGACAGGTCTGGAATGAGCGTTTAATGCAAAACATCAAGGCATTAAACAAGGACAGAAATCTGATTATTCGAAGAAGTATGCTAAAAATTCAGATTATAAACAAAAAGGGAAGAAATTCTGCAGTATGTGTAAAAAGGATAACCATGTGGAGGCGCAATGTTATTTGAGAAATCGTGGAGAAAAATCGGAGGGAAGTAAGGCGCCTAAGACTAAGAAAGATTGTTAAAATTGTGGGAAGCCGGGACATTTTTCAAGAGATTGTAAGGCGAAGAATAACACCCAAAATCAAACGCATATTATAAGGCAAGACGATGAGGATGACTCACTTTTCACGGCTGCACATGTGGCGAGTGAGTCGCAAGACAACAACATTTGGTTGATTGACAGTGACGCAACCAACCACATGACCAAGGAGGAGGGATTTTTCACTACATTGGGCAGAAAGTTTAACGTGCCTATACGAGTAGGCAACGGCGCTACACTAACTACGGCTGGAAAAGGAGACATTGAGGTATTGACGAAGAAGGGTCGAAGGACAATACGAGATGTTTTCTTGGTTCCGGGCTTAAGCAAAAACTTATTGAGCGTGCCACAAATGACGAGAAATGGATACAATGTGGTATTCATGGAGGATAAGTGCTTGATAAAGGATAAAAACGGAGGACAAGTTGCTGAAGTTCACATGGTGAATAAGGCTTATCCTTTAAGGTGGAAATTGGCAAATGAAGGAGCGTTAGTCGCAAAGAGGAGGAGCTGTCAGATTTGTGGCACAAGAGATTTGGTCACTCCGGGTTGCATAATTTACAGATTATGCAAAGCCGAGAGATGGTGAAGGGGCTGCCTAAATTTAAGGTGGTCAAGCAAGTGTGTGAAGCGTGCATGAAGGGGAAACAGTGTAGGGAGGAATTTCCCAAGATTTTAGAGGCGAAATCCAAGGGGATTTTGGATCTGGTTCACACGGATTTGTGTGGACCGATGCAAACTCCCTCGTTGGATGGAAGCGTGTATCTATTGACGTTCACGGATGATTTCTCGCATATGTTTTGGTTTATTTTCTGAGGCTGAAATCTGATGCATTTGCTATTTTTAAGAAATTCAAGTCGTTGGTCGAGACTCAAACGGAGAAGAAAATTAAGAAATTGAGGTCTGATCGAGGGCTGGAATTTAATTCGAAGCTGTTCACGGATTTTCTTGAAGAAAACGGGGTTCAGAGGCAGCTAACGGCGGCCTATTCCCCTCAACAAAATGGGGTTGCTGGGAGGAGGAATAGGACGCTGTTAGAGATGGCGAGAAGCATGTTGAAGGAGAAGGGCATGCCGAATAATTTTTGGGCAGAAGGGTGCCTGTTACATCCAAAACAGACTGCCGACTCGGGCACTCGAAAATAAAACCCCACTCGAGGTTTGGAGCGAACACAAACCGTCTGTGGGTCATTTGAAGGTATTCGGATGCTTGTGTCATATACTCATACCAGCACAACAAAGACGGAAGTTGGACGATAAATCGGAGAAGGGAGTGTTTGTGGGGTATAGTAGTATGAGCAAGGGATACCGAGTTTATAAAATGTCGACGAAAAAAGTTGAAGTTGCTCGAGATGTGGTGTTTGAGGAAGAGAAGGGCTGGAATTGGGAGACTCAGGCTGAAACAAGAGAACAGCCCGTGCCTCTCAATTACAACCTAAGGAATGTAAGAAACAGTGAAGTACTGCAACAGTCACCTGTTACAGTGACTTCACCGCAGCAAAGAAGTTCGGGAGACAGCGGGAGACATCATCCATCACCATTCTCCCCTGTCCCGTTTAACTTGAGTGACACCCAAGGAAGAAGCGGGGAAAGCAGCCAAATGTTGAGAGGGAGTAGCAGTAGCTCCTCGAGAGAAGTTCATAGGCAAAGATGCCTAAGTGAGCTCTACGAGAATACGGAAGTTCAAGGTGATGATTCTTACAGTATGTTTGAAGGTTGTTATCTAATGATTGCAGTACCTACGTCATTTGAAGAAGCTGTAAATGAGAAAGGTTGGAGAGATACTATGGACGTCGAAATGGAGATGATTAGCAAGAATGAACCTTGGGAACTTGCTGATCCTCCAAAGGATAAAAAGGTTATAAGTGTGAAGTGGCTGTATAAGGTTAAAACCGATGAGAAAGGAGAAGTTTTAAAGCTGAAAGCGAGGCTGGTTGCAAGAGGGTTCACGCACACTTATGGGATGGACTACGGGGAGACTTTTGCCCCGGTGTCCAGACATGACACGATAAGGTTCCTACTTGCAATGGCAGTACAAAAAGGGTGGAATTTATATCAGATGGACGTGAAATCCGCATTCTTGAATGGGGAGATCACGGAAGAGGTGTACATTGAGCAGCCCCCTGGATACGTGATAGAGGGAGCTGAAGATAAGGTGTTACGACTTAATAAGGCGCTGTACGGGCTCAAGCAAGCACCGCGAGCCTGGTACAGCAAGATTGATTCGTTTTTCATCGGGGAAGGATGCAAAAGAAGTGATTGTGATGCAGCAATGTACTTGCTGATCACAGAAGGTGAAATCGTGGTAATTTGTCTATATGTTGATGATATTATTATCACGGGAAGCAGTGAGGAGATGCTTAAGTTTTTTAAAGGCAGATTATGTGACACTTTTGAAATGAGCGACTTGAGGAAGTTGAGGTACTTTTTGGGTTTTGAGATTGAATATATGCAAGAAGGAATTTTTCTTGGTCAAGCCAAGTATGCACAACACTTATTGAAGAAGTTTGGAATGGAAGGGTCTAAGAGGGTGAGAACTCATCTCACGCCTCATCGGAAGAATATTGACGATGGAAGAATTCTGTCCGAGACTACTAAATACAAGAGAATTGTTGGTGGACTTCTGTATCTAGCAGCCACAAGACCCGACCTAGCGTTTGTTGCTTCTTATCTGTCAAGAAGCAACGCAAATCCTATGGAAAAAGCTTTCAAGAGGTTAAACGCGTACTGAGATACGTGGGAGGGACAGTGAACTACGGGTTGCTGTTCAAGCGAGTTCAGAATCCACAACTAGTTGGGTTTTCGGATTCTGACCTAGCGGGAAGTAGTGAGGATGCAAGGAGCACTACGGGATATAGTTTTACAATTGGGACGACAATCTTTAGCTGGGCATGCAGAAGCAGAGTACTATCGCTGAGTCCACGGCTGATGCGGAGTACACTGCTCTATGCGCGGCAACAAACCACGCAGTGTGGTTGAGGAGGCTGTTCGAAGAGTTAGGGTTCTCTATCCTAGAGGGAGTTGAAATCCGATGCGATAACACATCGGCGATAGCGATTGGCCGCAACCTAATTGACCATAAACGGACTAAGCACATACTCATCAAATACCAGGTGGTTCGCGAAGCAGAGAGAGACGGAATAATCCGTCTGAGGCACATACGAGGAGCAGTGGGCGGACATATTCATCAAGCCACTGGACACCGGCAGGTTCGAGAAGCTGAGGGGACTCATCGGCGTCACGCTGAAAGCCATGGCTCTCCCGGGCGTGACACGGACGGCGGTTCCCCTGAAGACGGCGACAGAGACCACGGCGAGGAGACTGTCGAAGGTGGAGAAACTTACCTAGGGTTTCAGACCCTGTTCATCTTTCAGGAGGATAAGTCTTCTGACTTCAGTTCTCTGAAGTCGTTGACTAAAATTAAGAATTGGGTCGAGCACGGGCGGGCAGGAGGCGCGCGGGCAGGAGACACACGGGCTGAAAGAGCACGAGCGGGCTGAGGAGAAGGAGCACGAGCGGGCTGAGTAGAAGGCTGAGGTGCGGGCGGTTCAAGCACGGGCTAAAGCTGAAATCTGAAGACTGGGCTGAAAATATGTTAGAAGCCCAGAACGTTTTCAGGGCTGTACCTGAAAACAGAATGCTGTTACAATGTTTTCAACAAAGGACAAAATGAGGGATGTTTTGGGTAGATTTGCATAATATTTGTCATAATGCTGTAGGCATATATATGTAAATCAAAACCCTATGAATCAATAGTAAGAAATATTCCAGAAACCCTAAAATTCTACATTTCTTGTTGTTCATCATTTCACCTAAAAACCCATCACCAAAACTGATCACAACATCACCAAACATGTCCATTTTACATTCAGTTTGCACAAGATCCCTAAGACAACAAGATGGCCATGAATAGAACACAATGAATATTGTTCTTAGCCAGCAATAACATCAACAATAAGCTCCAGCTCCAAAGCGTAAAAGAGGAGTAAGCTTTGTTGATTTGCATAGAAGTAAAACAATCAATGTTAGAGTTATAAACTTCTTCATTCAGAAAAACAATCACACATCAAATAAAATGAGAGTTTGAGGATAGAGGTAAAGTATCCCCCATCATAGAATAAGAGAATAACAAGTAAAAACAAAGGCAGTATGAACATGTTTCAATATCTCTTTGGAACCTTGGAGACTCACCCTAAAACTCATTTTCACCCACTATACAGTTCAACATTTTTGCACCGAATATGAACCTTGCCCCTTCCCTTCCTTATTCGAACAAACCCAAGAGATCAAATCCTAATAAAACGATATTATATCAAACGCGTTTAGACTCACTGGTCCTGGTATTTTCCTAGTAAGGTGAACAAAAAACAAAGAAGCTAGAAGCAAAGGCCCATCTATGATCAACTATTTAAAAAAAGATGATATGACCGTGTACATAAAATGATATGATGTGAGTATCCCTAATCAAGAATATAGAAATACCTTCAATTTCTCTTTGGAACTCTTCATCGGCCTCTGAGACCTTCGAGGACCCTCCAAAGGATGAACAATCTCATGATTCAGTGTCATCTTCATCATCTTTGCAACGGAAAACAATCAAAACTGTGTGGAGATAGAGAGAGAAAGGGAAAACACAGATTAGGAAAGAAACGATGTTCATTGCCAATTCAAGTTTTTCCTCGCCCAACAGCCATGCCGGAACGTTGCTCAGCCACCCTTTGTCTCCATTGAATGGCGAATTACAGACAACAATTCTATAGTGGCAAGGAAAGGATAAAAGGCAATTGAAAACTGAAAGTAAAAGTCAGGATTAATTGGCATGCGTCTATATACCGAACACCATAGATGTTAAAGAAACTAAATGAAAATTTTAATCTGGTCTTTGTAAACATAACCTACGACAGTGAAACCACCGACAACACTAGCCTAGAAAACGTCGCTCAAGAGGGTGCCCTCGAGATTGGTATCTTCGTTAGCGTTGCCCTATTCATCATCGCTATAGCCATCAGATTTGGGGTTAAGCAACCTACGGAGAGTCTGAGGCAGGGGGGTTGGTGGAGGTGGGAGAGCAGCGGTGAGAGGTTTGCATTATGGCCTGCTTGAGAGAGGAATTGAAACCGAATGTTGAGAGTTTGGGAGCCACTTCGGTTCTCTCTCCTTGGAGAGATTTCAATAGGGCTCTCTTGAAAACAAATTAATAACTAGTTCAAGGCTGGGTAAGGTGGGTCAATATCTGGGTTATAGGGTTCGGTTCGGATTGTATCTAGGTTATTTAGATATTTTGAGAAATTCGGATTTTTCGAGTTTTTTTGTTGTTTAGATACGGATAATTCGAGTTTTATAATGGGTTCTATGAGTTTTTGGTTTTTTTGTGAATTTTTGGATAATTCTAAATTTAACATACAAAAGATTCAAAAAAAATACAAAGTAAAAATCCATTAAAAAATACCAAGTAAAAATTCAAAAAAATACCAACTAAAAATCCATAAAACTATTCGAATCATTCTTATAGAAGACTTCGACTCCGAAAAACGCCAAAATAAGTTTCTTCAACCTAAAATTTAAACACTTTACGAGTGTAGATTAGAATACATAAATAAATATTAAAAGTTCATACATTGTAAATAAAGAGTGTTGAAAATAAATACCTAATCAAGTTGTACGAAAAAAAAATCACATCTCATAGTCATCCATCCTTAGTGTTCGATATGCTACATAAAAAAGATTAAACAATAAGTCTAAAGTTAACATAACATGATAAAAAGAAATAGAAAAAATACATACCTTGAGATAGTGTGTCCATGAATCGGTTTCATCCATTAATTGTTGAATAACCCCCCCCCCCCCCCGCGACTTGCCCTTTACTCGTCCTCGAGCAAACCTAGAGTCGAGTACAAGAAAAGTTAAACAACAATGGATGCTAGCACAAATACTTCGAAGGATTAGTCATCATGCACAACAACGCATCACACAAACATAAGCCTAAGCGTACCTAGTTCAGACTTTTATCGATCGAAAAGGTCACGAGCCATGCAATCCTACACATAACCTAAGTCCATTTCACTTACCCCTAGACAACGTCCAAGCAATCTTCATACCAATTTCTCTATGTTTACGTGAGATATCATTACAAACGTTTTCTCTTTCTTTTCTCTTTTCTTCTATTTTTTTCGGTTTCCACAATTTTTTTCTTTGTAAATACGTGCTTGGTTTCTAGGACGGCGGAGTCGAAGAGGGAAGCTTTCTACTTAGACCCACGTTTCCGATTGGCACACTCATAAGGTCTTGTAACCTTAGCGGAGTGAAGAGGTGTGTCATTGAAGAATTTTAGACCAAAGATCATGCAACAACTCTAACCCTTAGGAAGTAGAACAGCGCATCATCCCACTACTTAGACCCAAACTATCAATCTCGATGTACTCATGTCAATGTAAGCCTGAAATAGTTAGAAACTTATCCATATTGAAAGCGGAGTATAAGCGCGTGGAATCTAATAATCCATAGAGAATGAACGGTAAAATATATCCAACAAAGCAAAGAATGAATGATATACACGGAGATATAGATACTTGGGACTGAAACCTAGGAGGTGAAATGCAACTATAGATCATGGTTTCATGCACAACTACTAGACTAATCGATATCCAAATAGCAAACCTAGACTATTGTTCTCGATTCGACAAAGTCGCACAATAATGACTAAAACTCGAAATTTCAACCTAGATATATATCCATCTGTTTACTCCTAAAGAAAGTAATGAAATAAAAACTCAGCATCTAATCCTAATCACGTACATGTTACTCGACGAGTACTCCCCTCCCAGACTTGAACGGAACACCGATTCGGTGTTCAAAACCTAAGAGAGAATCTCGCACACCAAAACACGGGAAGAGAAAGGTTAGAATGTGTGCAGCTTGTGTATCTTGCTGTCCCGAGTTGGTGATGCAGCTGGAAGTTGTATGCTTCTCCTCCTTAATGGATGATATCGAAGTCCGAAAACCTGTGAAGAAGAATCACACAATCCAAAAGAGGGAATACAACGTGACAGCTAACCCAGTACGTAATGTGAAAAGAATAAGAATAAGTCTTGAAAATGAAAAGAAATAAAAAGAAATATAAAATTCAGGTTGCCTCCCGAGAAGCGCTTGTTTAAAGTCCCGAGCTTGACTAAATGCTTTCCTCATCACCATCGAGGTGGACATCCTCGTCTTCGTGTGCGACGTCTTCTGCATCGTGTCCTTCCTTTGGGTGTAGCACACTAAATGGTCATCCGCCTTGCAAGATCAACCAGCCCACACGTATCCTTCTCATGCCTGGTCGGGCTATAGTCCACATTGAGCGTTCAGTCGGGCGTTTCATGCTGAGCGGTTGGCGTGACATGCTGCAAATGGGGGCCAAGAGTGTTGCACGGGTCGGGCTGTTGTGTTTCCCGATTGTGTTGTCATGTGGAGGAGTCGCCCGGTCGTGCACCTGGTACTGCCCGGTGGTGCACTTCTATGCCAGAGCTTCATCGACCAATTCCAGGGGTTCAACATCTGTTAACTCTTCAAGCATTTCATCTGCCAATTTCTATAACGCATCGACCAATTTATCTTCCTCTATCTACATCGAACTCCTAGACATACACCAATCAATCTGGATGCAGGAAAATAACAAACAATGGCTCAACTTAGAAGAAATGTAATAGACTCAAAATAAAAGAAAAAATGCAGAAAATAAAAACAAACAAAAGACTCGGAAAGGACTGGATCTCGACTCAGAAAAATCCTATCTAATGTCGTAACTAGTCCTTGGCAACAACGCCAAAAACTTGATGGTGAGAAATCAGAGGTTTTAATTTCCTAGACCAATTTACCGTAAAGTATACGGTATATGTAGTACCGGGGTCGAATTCTGGGAATTTAGTGCGAACGTTAGAATTAAGAATTCACGAGAAGAAGATCGATCAATATGTGGTTATCAATGTGAAGTAAAGATATAAAGAATAACGAAACTAGACTCAGAAACATAGAGAACCACGGGTTTCGGGAATGTCGGGATATGTAATGGATGTTTCTACAAAAACATGAAATCGGGTTATATCAATCGATGGGGAACTAAAATCTAAATTTACTACCTAGGGAATCAAAATTGCTCATCTCCCGATACAACAACGGAACATCTAGATGCATGAAGAACGAGTGGGAATACAACCTTTACTATTGAAAATAACTCTCCTGATGCCTAAATCCTTTACCTAGGGAATCAACGTCACTCATCTCCCAATGTAGGCGGAACATCTAGATGCATGAAGAACGATAGGGAATTCGATCGCTATTGTCGGAAACAATGGAAACTCAACCTCTATTAATGAAAATGACTCGCTCGATGTCTAAATCCTTTATCTAGGAGATAAACATGCTCACCTCCTGATGCAGTAAATCTATAACCTAAACGCATGAAGAACAATGGGAGTTCTACCTCGATTATTATTATTCCTATATAGATTCACCGATCTGCTAGATTCTCATTAATCTAATTCATTCTATGGTTAATCCCGAGACTCAAATCTGACTCTCCCGATGCCTAGACGAATCTCTAATCTTATTCAAACATGTCTAATCTCATTCGATCGGATCCATTCTCATTCAAACATGTGACCATCAAAGTATGAACACATTAAGTACAACCCATCAAACCATAAGATTAAACAAATCCAAAATCAAGTATTAAGAACCAAACTATCTATTACATAGCATCTCTAACCCATGGCAAAGAGAACTACTCAGAAATCATATAGAAACAAACACAGTAAGTATTCATCTTTCCTATCTTCCAAGCGTGGCCTCGGATGAATCTTTTGGTTTCTCGAAATCTCCTTCTTCAATCGTGCTCTCCCCTCCCTTCTCTTCTGGTTTGGTCTGTCTCCTTTTGTTGTCTACTGGTTTGTTTTTAAACTCCACGCTCGTTCAAGGGGATCTTTGTTATTCGTTTGGTCAGTTACCATGCAAGCCCGGTCATGCACAAGATGACACTCGGTCGTGCAACAGCTTTCCTTGAGGTGCCCGACCGGGCATTGAACAAGCTCGAGTCGTGCAACACCTACGTGGCTCATTTTGTCTCTCAATTTCGGTTGTACATGTTTGTGAGTTCGATCGTGCACATGGCTTTCTTCTTCTCCCCGGTCGTGCATTGAGTGAAGCCCGGTCGTGCTGCATGGATTCATCAGCATTCTGGTCGTGCTTGTGAGGATGCTCGGCCATGCTTGTGTTGTTCTTCTACTTGGTTGTGTTGCAAAGGATGCCTAGTCGTGCTATTCATCAGCTCGATCGTGCATATATTCAGCTCCGTCGTGCATTGGTTTTCAATTCATCTCAGTCATGCAGCAGGATGTTGCTTGGTCATGCTCCCATTACACTTTGGTCACTTTTCGGGTGGATTTGCCAAAATTACGTGTATTTTCTTGTGATGTCATCTTTTCCTGCACAACACACGAAATGATAGAAGAAGCCATCAATTTTGCTCAATATATGGATAAAGTCTAGAAATCGTAATCACAACTAAACCTAGGAATGATGAAATTATTAGTACTAATTACGTGTTATCAAAGACTCATTGTTGTATCTATCTGAAACGATGATCCTAACCAATTTTGTGTCAAAACCAAAGCTTCAACCATCTTAGGAGTCAATGAACTCCTATACTGGTCTAGGATACGCCCACCGGTACTAAATGTTGATTCGGATGCAACAGTTGAAACCAGAATAGCAAAAACATCTCTAGCCATTTGCGCTAAAATGGAAAACTTAGTACTATTCACTATATATGTATATATAATATGCATAATATATAATAAATCTATATATGTTATATTATATATTAACATATTTATATATGATATATCTAATGAATAAAAATATAGAATATTTATTTACACCTTGAATATGAGAAAATGTAGAGCGAATATGAGAAAATGAGAATAGTTTTGGAATTTGTAAGTTGTTTATTGAATTGAATGGTTACATCGCCTATTTATGGGAAAATAAATATGACTCTTCAATTTACAAAATCATAAATTCAATATGACCCTTTATAAAAGTTTTATAAAGTCATAATTTTATATAATTATAAATTTTTTATAATTACAATACTCCTCTTTGAATGTCTATCGACTGTCTCGTTAAAAACCATATCATGAAAAAAACCATTGAGATAAAAACCATGATAAGAAAAAAGAGTTCAGCCATAAAAACTTCTCATCAATTTGTCAACCCTTTGTTTTGTTTGTTAATAAGGTTTGAATGTGACGCATCCCGATGTTATGAATGTGTTTTCTCAATGTTGAAGTAGAGAGCGCATTTTTGAATAGATTAGTGACATTTTCATTTGATCTAATGTAATGAACATCAACTCTTTCTTCTTCTCAAGCTCTTGGATATATGAGAAAATTTTGGATGGATATGTTTCATTCTATCGCTTCTGATGTATCCTTCTTTTTTGGACGACACATGCTACATTATTTTCATATAATATTATTGGATCGATGTTAGCCGGTAATCCACATGTTTCTTGTATATGTCGGGTTATAGCTCTGAGCCACACATATTCTTTAGTTGCTCCATGGAGTGCAATGATTTTAGCGTGATTTTAAGATGTTCCAACTAATATTTGCTTCTGAGAGCATCATGGTATCATCATACATCCAATTGTGAAAACATATCCAATTCGTGAGTCTTTATGAGAATCTAATAAATAACCGATCAACTCATGTTTAGAATCTCTAGGATAAAATAATCTTAAATTAATCGTCCCTTGTAAATATTAAAAGATATGTTTAATCTCTGTTCAATGACGACGTGTAGGGGAAGAACTATATCGTGACAAGAGATTAGTAGCAAATGCTACATCAGGACGAATGCAATTTGCTAGATATAAGAGAGTCCATATTGCATTCATATATGGTACTTCTGGTACAAGTATATCTTTATTTTTTTCACAATGACTAAATGGATTCTTTTTAATATTTAAAGATCTACATATCATTGGAGTGTTCAATAGATTTGTTTTATCCATGTTAAAAAAATAATGTTTTATCCATGCTTTATCCATGGTCCAAGTCTATTTCACAATGACTAAATGGATTCATTTTTTATCACAATGACTAAATGGATTCTTTTTAATATTTAAAGATCTACATATTATTTAGTCCATGATGTGTGTTTAGTCCATGATGTTCATATATATATTTTCTAAACTGATTCCAAATTGAAAACTAAAATTGATTGAAAATAAAATAAATAAATTTAAAGAATTGTTTTTACGGTAAAATGTTTTTATTGTAATTTTTACGACGTAATTTTTGTACTGTGTAATTTTTTTTACGGTGTGAAATATATAATTTTGATTTTTAGTTTGTTAAAAGCGATTTTGCTGATAATGTGTTGAAAAAAATTAATAACTAGTACCGCAAATATATATATATATATATATAGATATATGTATGTAAATATTATAAATATATTTGTATATGTAAGACACATATATAGATGTTAATAACATGATATATGATATGTATATACATGATATATGATATATATATACATAATATATTATATGTATAATATATGATATATCATATGATATATATATATATCTAATGAAGAAAAATATAGAAAATTTATCTAAAAATTGAATATACAAAAATGAAGAACGAATATGAGAGAATGAAAATAGTTTTGGAGGTTGTAAGTTGTGTATTGAAATGAATTGTCACATTTCTATTTTATAGAAAAATAAATATGACTCGTAAATCTTAAAAATCATAAATACAATTCAATGTGACCCTTTATAAAAATTTTAGACATTTACAATTTTATATAATTATAAATTTTTTATCATTATAATAGGTTCCACTTTTTTCACAGTAATCACCTCAGTCTAGTGGAACATCCATGAACCATTCAAAACCCGACAACCTAACTTGTTCTCCCTGTGCAGCGCTCTCGCTCGACGATGTCTCATCCATCGGAAATCAGGCAATCGACCCAACCAGCACGCCACAACGTTGCTCAGCCACCCTTGTCTCCATTGGAAGGTGCTAACATCCTTATGCAGCGCTCTCGCTAAACGATGTCTCAACCACCGGAAATTCATCGCAATCGACCGTTGCTTCTTTTGTATCGCTCCTCATTTTTGTTGCTTTTAAAATGGCTGTGTAAGGATGACGCGAGGCAGATTCGAGCTGTAAGGCCTATTCAAATAACCGAATTAAAAAAATCGTTGAAATTGAACGCATTTCATTGGATGAGAAAAAAAAGATGAAAAGATTTCGTTTTTACGTTTTCAGAATATAAAAGAGGTTTTTTTCTCTCTCCATTCACATTCACGTGGCAACGCCATAAAAAAAAAAAGAAAAGAATCCCTTTTATATAATAGATTTTCACTAATTTTGTTTGATTTTCAGTTAGATGAACCTTCAACATCAGTCACCGACAAGCAACACTACAACTCATTCATTGCAACAAATTGCAGGAGTGAACTAATTTTATTTTGATTTAACTATTATACTTCCAAACTTAGTCACATAGACAAGAAAGTTTTCACAATCGTAAATTGAATACATTCCAACTAAACTGAAGCTGAAAAATTCTGACCCAAAATCCAAAATGTCCATGCCTATCTTGTGCCGTTTGTTCAATTTGGAAGAGGAGCAACATGATGTTTAATGGTGTGGAAAACATCAGAAAGTTTTGCGAATACTTGTAATCAAACAGCAAACCACATGGACCTATTTCTGCATTATTCTAGTCCTTAGTCTACCAAATAAACCTCTGGACACCGTGTTCATGGCTCCATTGAAACGGCCTAAACAAGAACATTGCCATGGTAAACGCATTAATACAGATGAAAATTGCTCCGGTGATAAACCATGTCCTGCAGTTGAGCACATTGGAATGAAGCATGAAGAGGTAAACTGGAATGGTGTAATATCTGAACTCGATCAGTGGTGCAGGAACAAGAACAGCACATGTCGCCAAGAAGTAGGCTACTACCCATATCTTCCTTCTAGTTTTTCCTGTTGAATAGAGAAAGAAGCACGTAATCAAGTTCAAATTGCATCACATTGTGTTTCAACGATTGAGAAGAACATAAAAAGGCCATGTACCTAGTAAAAATAGGATCGAGAACCAGGAATAAACATAAAGAGGTACCAACAGGTACTTTATCAACCAATGAGCGTTTATAATCTTCCTCCATATGTAGAAGGTATAGTGCCGATTGTCAGCGAGAAGATATGGATGAGCCAGGCTGCAAGAATTTCATAAATTATGAGACAGTTGTAGCGGCAGAGTAAGTTATGCAAGTTACATCAGGCCAACAGATTCGCGAACCTAAAAAAGTGTACAGAGATGAATCCAGTTGCAAGAGCCACAATACTAAATGCGAGACTGAAGAGCCAATTTCTCTGGATTTCCTGGAAAAGATTTCTCACTTGATCTAATGAGAAGTGCATAGGAGCAGTAAAAAGAGCGGCAACAAGACTGAAGTACATCATCTGCGCAAAATGCAGAGAAACTACATGAGCTTCCTTTGCACCTGCATTTTCGAGTAGTTGGATCAGAAAATCAGGGCCCAACTTTTCCATTTATAAGAGAAGACATAGAAGTGCTTCCCAACAGAAGATTGTAAAGCGCATAATAAAGTCCCTTACCAAGGACTATCCCACCGTTCCAGAGGATAAAAGCACCAAAAGCAACAGCAACAACAACAAAAGGACTAAAGTTGACAAAGAGCCTCCACTTCATACTCCACATTCTTAAGATTACTGTCTTTATCTCATAGAGTAAGCTTCCATTTTCTGGAAAGATAAACAAAATAGATACCAGTCAAAAGTGATGACCCTTTATGTAAGGCTTTACAAGAACAAAAAGGCGGCCAAATGTAAACAAAGCTATAAAGCTCACCTAACAATTTTCTGTTGTGGGTATAATGGTTTCTCATATCTTGAAAGCCATCAGACTTTCTTTTTCTTAAGTTTGATCTCACGGTGGCACCGTTGCTGTTAGGTCGCTGATTCATTTCTTGATTTGATTCTTGTATTTCCTCTTCGTTCCTTGTTCTGGACAATGTAATGTCTACAATACCAGAGACAACAGCAAAAAGCATCCAGATGATATTCGTCTGTCTAATTAAAACTGCTAAAGTGCCAAGCTGCAATGACAATATCAGAAGTAAATTCCCTAAAAGTTGAAACTTTAACAAGAAAATGATTTGTATAAGTTTCTAAGCATTGTATAGTGTGGTGGGTTCAGTGTACAAAAAATAGCAAAACAGTTGTATGTTGCTTAACAACCTCATAACTCAATCTTATATGCCAAATTGTACGTTCAAAAAGAATGATAAACAATTCTAATGGTACTTTGCTTCAACGTGCGTAGTTCTCCTGTCCTATGTCAACTCTATTCAACAATTAGGACACCTGAGTTAAGAAACTTGAGCAATTAGATCAAACCTCTAACACGGCCTTGTTATTTGATTCAAACTACTTACCAATGCGCTGAACTTGTATTTTTTTTTCAAACATGTGAGGTACATTGCCAAAACTGCAGTCAGAGATGCAACATCTGTATAGTAAAGAAAAGTGAAGAACCAGTGGAGGGGGTAAAGTGTCATGACCACTGCGACAAACGTTGCAATTCTATCTTTGAGATTTGGCCGCAAGAATCTGATTATCTCATACACTAGAACACTGCAAAACACCATCAAAACAGCATTTGTGGAACGTAGTATGGATGTAGAACAAGCTTCCGAGAAGGACTGGATATTCCTCGTCAAGAACATGCCTGGAAACAGAGAAGCAACATGGGCAAGTGAAAGATAGTACCTGCAAAATGTTTTAGTTTGCAAATATCAAGATGGGCAGTTACTTCAAGGTTGATATACTCCCAAAAGGAGATATTACGCGAAAGCAACACAACGAAACAACCAATAGATGAAACATATGCAATCTATCTTTTGCGGTTTTGTTCAAGAAATAGAAATGTTTTAATGTGGCAAAACCAACTCATAAGTAAATCTTAACCTTTTCAGTCGTTTAATTAAAAGACAGAAAGAGAGTACAGAAAATCAACACCAAACGGAAGGGCAAAGATTTTGTCAGGCAACAAAGTCCAACACTAGAAGTTCTTCAGACTCTAAGGACAATTCAGGAATCATTACATACAATCCAGGTGGGGTGGTGATCATGGGATCCCAGCTCCTGAAATCTCCATTACAGTATCGCTGAGCTTGAGGCACATGAAAAATCTCATCCTGCAAACCCAGATGCAATTACATGAAAATAAACAAAACACCAGTCGGAAATGAATGCTTCCTATCTCAAGTTCTTACATAACAACTAACGATAAAAGAAAAACCATCGATTAGAAACAGGGATTTTACTGGGGCCTCACCATGTAAGGCTCCGGGACAATGCGATTGATGATAATCGATATGGGAATCGCCCACACGCTCGTAATAGCTGCAACGACTAATTTCCCCATTTCTTCCCCTGATTCTCCAGCTTCGAGACAAAATGCCAAAGATCAATCAGATCCAATAGATTATAGACCAGAGTGATTACAATCTTCAATCAGTTTCCGAGTTTCGCGCCACCCTGGTTGAATCGGGAATAACAATCCTCTCCGACCCTTTTGGCCACCACACCATATCGTCCTTCCGTGAGAGGGATTTACAATGCAAGTTTGCAACTAATAAAGACAATGAGCTTTTGAGTGCGAGTCCATCGTTTAGTTCGTCGGATTTCCCTCGAAATTTAGATTTTATCTATTAATTTTCTTAACTATTCAATTTCACAAAAACAAATTTTACCTTTAACTAACCTTTTAAATAACCTGCTTTTCCTATACAATTCAGTCAATTCCTCATTCATCTTAGAAAATTTAGTAGAATTTGTTCTCAACTTTATCAATTCAGCCGATTTCTCCCTCCCTCTTGTATAAACCGTGTAATGGCACTAACCGACTCGATTTTGACCCAAATTTGATCTAATTTGAATACTCGATTTTGACCTATATTATACCCGATTTTTAACCCGATTTCGACCCAATTTTAACCCAATTTCATCCAAATATAACTCGATTTCACCTATTTTAATCCGATTTCACATAATTTTTACTCGATTTCACCGAATTTCAACCCGAGTTTCCCAATTTTTACTCTATTTCACTCAAATTAACTCGATTTCACCCTACTTTAATCAAGTTTCACCAAAATTTAACCCGATTTTACCCAATTTTTACTCGCTTTCACCAAATTTCAACCCGAGTTAACTGAATTCTAACTCTGTTTGACTCAAATTTACCTGATTTCACCAAATTTTAACCTGATTTCAACCAAATCTAACTCGATTTTACCGAATTTCAACCCGATTTAACCGAATTCTAACTCTATTTCACTCAAATTAAACCTGATTTCACCCAATTGTAACTCAAATTTAACTCGATTTTACCTATTTTAATTCGATTTGTCCAAATTTTTACTCGATTTTATCGAATTTCAACTCTATTTCACTCAAATTAAACCCGATTACACCAATTTTAACCCAATTTCATCCAAATTTAACCCGATTTTACCTATTTTAATCCATTTCATCCAAATTTTACTCGATTTTACCGAATTTCAAGCCGATTCAACCGAATTTTAACTCTATCACTCAAATTTAACTCGATTTCACCCAATTTTAACCCGATTTAACCCTATTTTAATCAGATTTCGCCAATTTTTACTCGATTTTATCAAATTTTAACTCTATTTCACTCAAATTTAACCCGATTTCACCCAATTACACCCAAATTTAACCCGATTTCACCTAGTTCTAATTTTATTTCACCCAATTTAATCTGATTTCACCAATTTTTTACCCGATTTTACCGAATTTTAACTCTATTTCACTTAAATTTATCCATGATGATAAATCCATCGAGCTTAGCTCATTTCGTTTTCCATGTATGCACCATTTAAATCGAGGAATATGAGTACATGAGTTTTTCTATAGACGAAATTGAGCGAAATAGAGTTAAAATTCGGTTAAAATGGATTGAAATTCGGTCAAATCGAGTAAAAATTAGGTGAAAGGATTAAAATTGGGTGAACACGGATTAAAATTAGGTGAAATCAGGTTAAATTTGGGTGAAACT
This sequence comes from Gynandropsis gynandra, assembly GCA_036759665.1. NCBI lineage: Eukaryota > Viridiplantae > Streptophyta > Magnoliopsida > Brassicales > Cleomaceae > Gynandropsis > Gynandropsis gynandra. Next base: position 27,428,502 of record CM071873.1, read on the forward strand.
GAGTTAAAATTGGGTGAAATCGGGTTGAATTTGAGTGAAATAGATTTAAAATTCGATAAAATCGAGTAAACATTGAGCGGAATCGGACTAAAATAAGGTAAAATCGGGTTAAATTTGGATGAAATTGGGTTAAATCGGGTTAAATTTGAGTGAAATGGAGTTAAAATTTGGTTGAATCGGCTTGAAATTTGGTAAATTTTGGATGAAATGGAATAAAATAAGTAAAATCGGGTTAAATTTGGGTGAAACTGGGTTAAAATTGGCTGAAATCGGGTTTAATGTTAGTGAAATAGAGTTATAATTTAGTTAAATCGGGTTAAAATTCGGTAAAATCGAGTTAGATTTGGCTGAAATTCGGTTAAAATTGGGTGAAATCGGGTAAATTTGAGTCAAATAGAGTTAGAATTCGGTTAACTCGGGTTGAAATTTGGTGAAATCAAGTGAAAATTAGGTAAAATTGGGTTAAATTTTAGTGAAATTTGATTAAAGTAGGGTGAAATCGGGTTAATTTGTGTGAAATAGAGTAAAAATTGGATAAAATCGGGTAGAAATTCGGTGAAATCGAGTAAAAATTATGTGAAATCGGATTAAAATAGGTGAAATCGGGTTAAATTTGAATGAAATTGGGTCAAAATCAGGTTAAAAATCGGGTATAATATGGATCAAAATCGGGTATTCGAATTGGGTCAAATCCGGGTCAAAATCGGGTCGATTAACGCCACTACACGGTTTATATAACGGAGGGAGGAATCGGCTGAATTGACAAAATTTAAGGAAGAATCGGTTGAATTTTGTAAGATGAGGGGGAATTGGCTGAGTCGGATAGTTTAGGGGAATTGGCGTAAAGTAGATTGGGGGTGCTGGAGGCTTTTTTCCTTATTTTTTTATTAAAACTTTAAATCCAATTTTTAAAACCCGAAAACAGTGTTTCTAACCTAAAAACATAAATTTCTCAACTAAAACCAATGCACAGATAAATAAACTATTTTTTTATTGTTTTATGTTATCAAATGAGATAGTTTATGTATTGGATAAACTATGGTTTCTCTCGATTTATAACTTTGTAAGATCATCGTCAAGTTGGTCATGAGTAGATATATATCTAGCGACAAACGTACCTTCGAGAATTTCGTTTCGAACAAAGTGACGATTGTATCAATATGCGGCTAACAACGATGTGAAAAGCAAATTAACTATTACCATACAACTAGAACAAGACAAAAGTTAGAGACACCCATAATAACAAGCAACGACTTCAACCATTTGATTTATAGACGATCACTGTCGTTGCATGATTTATACCTTCACCGAAGGAATAAGATAGGTTTTCATGCTTCTTGGTCATCCACAAGACAAGCGAACTACCAAGACTAACAAGCCAACTAGGGATAAAATGACGTGTGGGAGGACAATCGGTCCAATGTGAATCGCATCAAGCCATAAAAGATAAATCAACATTGCCCTTGATAAGAATACATTGACTATGAATAGTCTTCAAATAACGAACAACTTGTAAAACTAAATATCAATGATCAACCATGAAATTTTGAAGAAATATTGATAATGTGTGGATACTACAGTAAACGTGAGGACAAATAACCCCAAGGTAAATAAGTCCACAAACTAGATGTCAAAATTGAACAAGTCCACAAAGCTAATGATTTGGTTCTATTGGAAAGAAAGATGGTTTATAACACAACAACCACGCTTCTAAAATAATGTCAAGTAGAAGTGTCATTCAGGTCAGGCCGACCCGAAATCAAACGGCCCAAAATCTTAGGTCCGCGGCTCAGCCTGACGGGCTTCGGGCAGCCCGCGGTGAAGAGAACCAAAAAAGAAGAACAGGTGGTTAGATCTATGGTAGAAGAACAGAGGAGAAGAGATGGTGGGATGGCGAAGTTATATCTACGGCAACGGGCAGAAGAACCAATGAGAATAGAAGAATATGGTGCAACGCAGAAGAACAGAAGAAGAGAAGAACATCGCGCAACGCCGAAGAACCAAAGAGAAGAGAAGAGTACAATGTAGAATAACCAAGGAGAAGAGAAGGAGAAAAGAAGAACACATGGCGGCAGACCAAGGCAGAGAGAAGTGGTAGACCAAGGCGGAGAAGAGAACCAAGGAGAAGAGAAGCGACAGACCAAGGAGAAGAGAAGGAGAAAAGAAGAACACATGGCGGAAGAACAAGGCAGAGAGAAGTGGTAGAACAAGGCGGAGAAGAGAACCAAGGAGAAGAGACAGAAGTACACAAGGCCTAAAATTCGAGCCTAAAATTCGACGGGTCGAGCCGAAGATATGTGGGATTTTAAAAAGCCCGAGCCGAAGGCCCGTTTGTATTTGGGATTTGAAATTTAAGGCCCGAGCCCGCTTTTTTGGGCGGGTTTCGGGCTGGCCCGTGGGTCGGGCTCAAATTTGACACTCCTAGTTACGAGCAATCTTACTACCAACTAGAGATTATCAAATTATCAACATAAACCAAGATGTTTAGTGAAACATCACCCTTATAAAGAGTAAACAACGAGTATTCAATCAATAATTGGACAAAATTATAGCAAAGTAAAGCCTTAGAAAGCTTTGCAAATCAACACCGCAAAACCTGTTTGAGGTCATATAAAGAATTCTTTCCAATAATCATGTTTGCCAAACAACATCGAAAATTAGTCCGAGAATTAGGGACATACAAAAAATTGTCCTTGATTCGTCCGAAATTTAGGAAAGTATTAAAATTCGTTAGAAATTATATGAAGTTACAAAATTTGTCTGGAATTTAGTAATGGAAAAAAAATCCATCCAGATTTGAGGAACATATCAAAATTTGTTCGAAAAATTCATCTCTAAATTTAAAATTTCTAGTAGTGGAATTTTGAAAATAACAAACTCGAGGACCTTTCTCAACAAAAACGAGGTAGATGCTTCATATATACCTCATCATGCAAATCACCATGGAGGAAAACATTGTAAACATCCACTTTTGATGAACCTCTCAATTAAGAGCAGCGACCACGACTACGTACATTCGTATTGTATTCATTTTTTTCCGTGGGTGCAAATGTCTCACCTTAATCAATGCATTCAACCTGATTGTTAACAATAACCACAAGACGAGCTTTGTATCTTTCCACCATACCATCATAACAATATTTGATCTTATAATCCTTTTAAATTATATTGCTTTCTTTCTTGGTGATGAATGTTGGAGATAATTCAGTTCCAAGACATCAAGTTTATCTTGCATGACTTGACACCAATGCTCATCATGAAACGTAAACTATATTGCTTTCTTTTTTATGGTGAATGTTGGAGGGACCGTGTATAATTATTTTCCAAGACATCGAGTTTATCTTGCATGATTTGATTCCAATACTCATCATGAAACAAAAACTATATTGCTTTCTTTTTTGGTGGTGAATGTTGGAGGGACCATGTATAATTTTTTTCCACGACATCGAGTTTATCTTGCATGACTTGACACCAATGTTCATCATGAAAGGATTTCGTGTGATGGCGAGATTCCACCAACGTCGAAATGGCCGCAACAAAGGTGCGGACTATCTTTATGTATATATTTTTCATGTTTTTATTGTTTTTTTTATAAAGAGGGAGTTCTTAGATCTCTCTGGTCCAATACCTGACATGTAAGGTATATCTTTAAACTAATTTCAAACTGAGAACCAATATAGAGTACTTTTCTCCCTCACAATTCACCCATATGCATTTAAAATAAAATTACCTAATAGGTGACTATACATTGACATGCTAGGCACATTATAATTTGACACCACTAACATTCATGAAATACTTTGAAAATAATTATGATATCTCATATAATATTATAGAAGTAACATACTTATTAGTGTATAGCAATGGAAAAAAATTAATTCATATATAATTCTTTGTTAGCATATAACAAATGAAAGAATATTAAATCATATTGTAAAAGAAATAGAACAATATTAAGAGAAGAGGGCAGGAGAGAGGAGGAGATAATTCT
>CM071873.1:27450275-27473898 GCA_036759665.1 Gynandropsis gynandra
AGTCATATTTGTTCGCATGATGTCGCATTGGTCGCATGAGTCATATTTGTTCGCATGATGTCGCATTGGTCGCATGAGTCATATTTGTTCGCATGAGGTCGCATGAGGTCGCATTGGTCGCATGAGTCATAATGAAGAATTTATCGAATTATAAGGATGAAAGTCCCAAAAATTTTAATGAAAATAATACAAATAATATAGTATTACACAATTACTAACTAACAAAGCTTTCTTTTATTTGAAGTCGGCGTTGTCTCGGTTGTCACGTTCCAAACACTGCCAATGATGCTGGCTTTTGAAGATTGGGTTTGTAACGACGCAGCAGACGGGGTTTGTATCGACACAAATGGGTTTTGTAACGATGAAGAACACAGGGTTTGTGTCGACACAAATGGGTTTTGTATCGACGAAGAAGAGAAGAACACGGGGTTTGTGTCGACACAAATGGGTTTTATATCGACGAAGAAGACGGGGTTTGTCTCGACGAAGCAGACGAGGTTTGTGTCGACGAAGATGGGGTACTTCTCCGAGCCTCATCGGGTCCAGGATAACGATTCACTTTAGGTTTCCCGCTTTGCCTTTTTCTGAGCCAGTATAGGAGGTTCAAACACATGCTGAGACACTTCAGGGGGAATGTCCCAATCACTGCAATCAGGAATCGGATACACGGTTTTTTGGTATGCCAAACACCATGTCTCCCGAAGGTAGTAGTGTGAACATAGATCTGGTATCTTGTCACCTTTACCAACCTTATGTGCTGCCGCAATTGCGTGACTGCATGGATACTTATCTACGTCAAACATTTTGCATTCGCACGTTCTTTTTTGAAGACTCACTACAAATCTTCTACCCATCTCATTTCTCACCTCATACTCATCAGTGAGACTGTTCAATTCAATAACATCATACTTGGATGCCTGTCCAAACCGTGCATGTAACGTTTTCTCAACGTAAGGTGTTAACTTTTGAGAATCATCACCGGTAGCTGCTTCCAACCTATACCTATTGAACCATTCCACTGTCTTTCCCAAACAAACATCTAATAGCCCTAGGATCGACAATTTTTTTGACTTCTTCAACGTTGAGTTTATTGACTCGGCGCCATTAGTTGTTAATAAGTTGTACCGTTCCCTCTTAAATTTGCATCTTGCCCACTTAACGGGATCAAGTTCCTCTTTCTCCAAATACTTTGCAACATTAGGATACCTGGCCTTCAAATCATTCAATAGCACTTCAAATTCGTTCTCCGTGTATGCTGACGCACATCTGAAGAACATTTCCGCCACAGTATCACCCCTTTTCGTCTTTCTACCATGGCCTTTATTGACGTAGCTCTTTATATTTTGCGATATATGACGCGCACAAAAACCATGATCAGCTTCTTTATACACTTCTTTGACTGCTTTGATCAAGCTTTTATGGCGATCAGATATCACAACGACATCACGTCCGTCCGGTACCACCTGTTGCAATCTTGACATAAACCACGTCCATGATTCGTCCTTCTCTCTGTCGACTATTCCCCATGCAAGAGGATATTGGTGATGTTCACCATCTTGCGCGGTCGCCACAATCAATGCTCCCTTGTACACTCCTGTCAGAAATGTCGCATCCACGGCAACCACTTTACGCATGTATTTCCATCCCCTTATAGCCGCTCCGACAGCCATAAAAAGGTATTTGAAGCTTTTCCCATCATTGTCGAACATTAGATTTGCGACAGATTCGGGATTTCTTATATAAAACATGTGCAACCACCCTGGAAGCCTCCTATAATGTTCAAAGTCATCACCACGAATATCCTTTTGAGCACCGCATTTGCCTCTTAATGCCATCAAATACGATACATTGGCACCATATTTTGCTTTTACACGAGCCATCAATTCTTTTGCTGGAGGTGTTTCATAACTTCCGGCAAATTCCTCCTTCAAATAATCCTTAACCATTTGCGCTGTACCCTTTGTAGCTTCGGTGCGTTTACATACAGGTGAACAATTATGAATGGGATGATGTGTTCTCACACTAAACCGTTTGGAATTCGGGATTGCTGCCACACGTAATTTCCATTTACAACCATTTCCGGAAAACTTGCATCGTACTTCCCACAGCTTCGTATCAGATCTCAATGTTGTATATCTAAACGAAGCTTCGATTGAACCCTTCCTTACAAATGCCTGTACATGCTTCTTGCTATCAAACTCTTGCCCAATTTTAAGATCCAATCCATCTCCGAACTCGAAGATATTATTTTCGCCATTGTGAACTACCATTTGCGAGTTGTTCTCACCATCACCATACTTGTGCTCTGCTGGCACATCAGAAACAACATTATTCTTGTCACAAGTAACTCCATCAACTACCACAGTCATGGCGCACCCACATTCTTCTCTTAACCCGCTTGTATGTTCACTATCAGAATCATTCGAATCCAAAATATCTATTGTCTCCGGATTACTCTCATCAACTCTACTTTTATCTAGATCTACAATAACACAGTCATCATAATCTACAACACCTCGATCCTCACCTTCTTTAGCAATGCTTCCAAAAGCAGGAATTAGAGGCTTAATTTCCCTCTCAAAAGCAGGAATTAGAGGCTTAATTTCCCTCTCAAAAGCAGGAATTAGAGGCTCAATTTTCCTCTCAATTTCGATTTCACAATTCACACTTGCCGATTCTATCTCCACATACAATAGTGGTCGAATTCCTCTTATGCGATCGAACATATAACAAATAAGATGTTTGTCATTCATTATATATGTCAGCTTCCTATTTTCACAAATATTGGGCAAATAGCTTAACTTCAACTTCGTTGTATTATTATCCACCATCATCTCTGCGCATAACTCATCAATCAGTTGCTGGTATGTCAGACTAACCGGAGGACATAAGAAAAATACTCTCTGGTTTTCCTGAACTCTATCAACCCATTCAGATTCTCCATTTGGGTTTTTTTTCCCATTTACCATCATACAAAAAATAAATCAGTGTGATTTTCTCATCCGCTGTATCCATTACACCTGTAACAAAAACATAAAAAGAGGGGTAAATTCTGTGACCCACAGCGACCGTGCGACCCTTGGACCCGTGCGACCCTTGGACCCCTGCGACCCTTGGACCCTTGCCACCCTTTCAACCCTTTGCGACCCTTGTACCCCTGTGACCCTTTCAACCCTTTGCGACCCTTGTACCCCTGTGACCCTTTCAACCCTTTGCGACCCTTGTACCCCTGTGACCCTTTCAACCCTTTGCGACCCTTGTACCCCTGTGACCCTTTCAACCCTTTGCGACCCTTTTAACCCTTTGCGGCCCCTTTCCCCTGCGACCCCTTTACCTCTGCGACCCTTTGAACCCTTTGCGACCCCTTTCCCATCCGACCCTTGGACCCCTGCGACCCTTTACCTCTGCGACCCTTGGACTCCTACAACCCCTTTACCTCTGCGACCCTTTGAACCCTTTGCGACCCCTTTCCCATCCGACCTTTGGACCCCTGCGACCCTTTGACCCTTTTCGAACCATTTACCCTTGACCCCTGCGACGACCTTTGATCCATTTGACCCCTCGATGAGACTCTGTGACCCAGTGCGACCGTACGACTCTGTGACCCACTCTGTCACCTTTGACATTGCAATAAACACAAGAGAAACACGAAAAACTCACTATACATACCTGGTTTTTCTGCGGAACGTGCTTAATTGCAAGCTTCTTTGTTGACAACAAAGGATTTCAACCTATTGGGAGCGAATCTGATGCCGATTGCAAGCTACTCTCGCCGAATCTGTTGTGGTGTGGGGGGGGAACAGTTTTCGCGCGAGAATTAGAGGTGCTCTAGAGGAGAGAGAAAAATTGTCGTCAAGGGTAATATGGAATTATCAATATTTTAAGGGTAGATTTGAAGTTGAAACTTTTTTTTTCAGCCAAGGGTATTTTTGAAGCACTTTAGCTTGTGTTGTCACGTCATCGTCATCATAGAGAGAAAAAATCCTCTATAAACCTATCTCAACGATGTTTTTGTTGAAATAATGAATTACGTTAACTCCAAATCAATTTCAATTCGTTGTATCTACTCATCCCCTTACTACAACAATTCGACTAACCTAGCTTAAATCGACAATACATATGCTTCGATAGAGTTTTTATTAAGGATCGAGATTTGGAGAGAGAAATTTCCTCCGCCATAGTAGAGAGAGTAAGAGGTTTGGCTAACCAAGCTTAAAGCGTCAAAACAGATGCTTGGAGAGAGTTCTTATTGAGGATTGATGCTTGGAGAGAGAGATCTCCTCCGCCATAGTTGAGAGAGAGAAAGAAAGGGAAGAGGTTTAACTAACCTAGTTTAAAGTGATGAAACAGGTCCTTGGAAAAAGTTTTTATTGATGATCAACATTTGGGGGGAGAGACAGAGGGGAAAAGGTTTTAGATCGATATCGAATGGAAGAAGAGTAGAAAGGGAAGAGTGTGATATCGAGAGACTGAAGAAAGCAGAGTTTTAAATGGCTACAACCTACTTTTGATCAAGCAAATTAATCAAATCACAAGTTGACATTTTTAGTTTAAGGCCCTGATTGGTGGAGTCTCAGTCAAAGGCAAACGCGGCGACTGCGTTTTTTAGCACTCCGGACGACATTAAAACAGATTGGTGGAGTCATAGTTGCCCGAAAACGCACCGAAATGTAGATTTTAAAAATCTGATATTATGTCGCGTTACGTTTGCGTTTTGGTGCATTTTGAATAAAATTAGCAAAATACTCTCGTGTGTTTCCCTTCTCTTCTCTCTTTCTATTATAATTTATATTAATCATAAATATATATATATATATATATATGCATACATATGTATCTGTATTGTATATTTAAATATAATAATAATTTTAAAATTTTAAAATTTCTTTCAAATATTAATATTTGATAATTAAAAAGTATCACAATTTAAATTATTTTATTAATAATTATCTGGTTTGGTAATTTTGCTTAAAACGCAATCACAACAGTTTTCTACCATTCGTTTTTAGTCGTAGTCGCCCGCAAACGCAACGTTTTCACCATTCATACAAAATAAGACAAAACACCGACAATACCTGAGAGAAACGTCGCCAAACACAAGCACAAACGCTGCGTTTCCATCAGTTAGCCCTAAGACCTATATTTAGCATCTATGCATCTTCATCTTTTGTAAGAGAACTTTGATATATATGATGTATTGGAGGAGGTGAGGTGTATCACCTTCAAAGTAACCATCGGCCAAAACACTTTCCAAACACCAAAACATAACACATTTCATTGAATCATCAGCATCCACAACACACTCAAATCAGTTCATTTTGTTTACTGTTTCCACCAAAAATAAGTAAAGAAAAAATGATGTTCATGAGACTCTCAAACTAAGCTCATGAACTACAACAACTAACAAATTTCACTAGATGAGCGTTTTGATTTGTACTGCAGGGGAGTCATTGAATTTGGCATGTCCTGGGAGCATATGTCGGAATACTGGAAAGAGAGCTTGGAGCAACCAGAAAGAATGTTGTTCTTGCAATACGAGAACATAAAAGAAGACACAGAGTTGAACTTGAAAAAGCTGGACAACTTCTTTAGGTCCCTATCTCAAAAGAAGATGAAGAACAAGGTGTCACTCATGGAATTGCAAAGCTGTGTAGCTTTGAAAATTTGAGGAGTTTAGAAGTGAACAAAATCCAACAAATCAATCAAGAACTTCGAGAATAAGTTCTTGTTTAGGAAAGTCCAAGTGTCTGATTGGATAAACTATCTTCACCCTTCTCAGGTAGAGAGATTATCGAAGTTAGTGGACGAAAAATTACGGAGTTCTAGTCTGACTTTTAAATGTAGTTGCGTGAGGAAACAATGAGAAGCAGACCACGCTACATTATCTGATTGAGGTGAAATGCTGTGACTATATCTATCAAAGAGGGTTATTGCCATGTCTAAGAACTTTTTTTTCTTTATATTCTATGTGATTATGTGATTTCAGTAAGCACTATTCTATCATGTCTTAATTAAATACAAATCCTACTATTTCATGAAAATAAATGCTTTCCATCTCTAATCACTGCATCATCAAAGACCTACACATAAATCATAAGAACGAATAACAATATATACACTCACATAAAAAATAAAGAAAAGATCGTCACAACATAAATTTATTGAGAGAATTTAACTCAATGTTGGTGTTTCTTGTTAGTTCAATGGTGCATGAGCACGAGTATTTGCTAAGCTAATGACCTTCTTTCCATAATCCTTAGCTTGTGCAGAAAATAAACTGAAAATGAACTCTTGTGTTTATTTTGGTTTCGGATGGTTGAAGTTTGGGTGAGAATAGGATCTTGGACATTAAATGACTTTGTTTGCAAGTCCTTAATACTATCTTCTCTCCAAGCCTTAATATATAGTAGCGAGCCCGCATCCTTTGCAATTTAATCGTGGCAATTTTAGGGTCTCTTTAAACCTTTCAATAAATTTTAAGAAGCTTTAGAAGTCTTGTATATAGAAAGATGAGTCCCTAGAATATCTTTTGTTACAACACTGTAAAGTAGTTGTAAGGCTATTCATTTTTAGCCTCCATTTCTTTCCATACATCCATAACTTTTTCCATTTCTTCCTTAATGGGTAAATACCCCAAGGTTTGCTTTTGTGGTAGCCTTTTAAAGGACCACCTTCCATAATTACTTTTGCTTTAGTATGACCTTCATCTTAATCACCCGCAGATTTTATCTCTTTCCATCAAACACTGAAATATGTGTATTGATTGCATTCTCCTATCCTTTTCTTTTGACACAAAAAACTTAATAGTTTTGTGGGTTACCTTACCAGCTTCAGGATTGGTGTCTAGTGTTGGTTAGTGTCTTGCCTTGTGCTCTCTAGTGATCCTTTGTGCTTAGTTGTTGTTTGGACATTTAGCTCTCTTGAACCATAAAAGTTTTTATACCATTTGTTAGTTTAGTAAATGCACGAGCTTTAGCATTTCCAGAAGCTCATGACCATTTTCTCTCTGTAAATTTGTTTGTGTAGAAGAAAGAAAAAAAATTGGTCGAATTGTTGTTTTGTTCCAATATGGCTTTAGGGTAAACAGAGGGTTTTAGAAATGTATCTTTTATCCAAATGTGACGCTTCTCACCTTTTTCATGCTTCATATATATTCAAAGTCTCATAAAACATATTCCCGTGTCAATTTCAAAAAAAAATATCATAGAATACTAAATATAGGTTCTAAATTCATAGTTTGATTTTTCAAAATATACTCTTGTGCCTCCACTTGTGCTCGTGACCCTTGCTGAAGCTTCGTATTGTTTTGAAGGTGACTTTGTTCTTCTTCTAGTATTTTTACGTCGTGGGCTTCAACATTTGGCTTGGGCTGCATAAATCAGGCCTTCAAGGGCTATGGTTTCGGTGACTTTCTTTAGGCTTCACCTTCTTGGTCTTTGGTCTTGGTATTACTTTGGGCCTTTGTTAGCCCGTTTGAGTTATCCATGTAATGCAAACTTTCGAGAACTCTTGACCACATTAATGAGATAGACGTTACAGGAAGTACAACAAATCAATTGAAACCAATCAAAAAATGTGAATGAAATGTTAAGATCGCTCTCTATCTCTTATTTCATCTGTAGATGAGTCAAGATTTAAGAAGATTTTCAGTGCAACAACCTTGTAGGAAGTATGGGACATTTTTCAAAAAGTGTTCAAGGGTACTGATGGAGTTAAACAAGTAAGTTCTCAAACTCTATAGGGTGAGTTGGAGGCTATGGAGATTAAGACTATGAATAGATATCCAAATACATCACTCTTGTGGTAACAGTAGTAAATGAACTTATACGCAATGGAGAAGATCTCATGGATGCGAGAGTGGTGGAGAAAAGTCTTTGATCATTGAATGATGATTTTGAGAATTTCGTATGTGCGATCGAGAAATCAAGGAATTTTGAAGGGATAATTGTCGACAATCTCAAGAGTTTTCTGGAAGAGCATGAGTAACAAAAGAAGTAAAAAAAGATGTCTTGGAGAAGGTGATAGAAGTAAAAATGAAATAAAAAAGGATGATGAGATGTATGCACAATAAACTCAGGAAGAGGACGTGGTCATGGAGGTCATGGTCATGGAAATGACAGTAAAAAGAAAGGAGAGATGAGTCAATAAACTGGCGTCGATGAGGCCATGATCTAGGAAGAGGTGGTCGATCAAATTTTCCAAGCGCGGAATGTTATAATAGTGGAAAGTATAAACCCTATGCAAAGGATTGCTACTTTGAGAAGAAATTAGAGGAAAATGTGAATCTAGTCATGGAAGATGAGAAAAAATATCATGGAGTTCTTAATGAAATACTTGAGATAATTTCATGGTGTGGTATCTCGACGACGATGCAAGAAACTATATGTAAGGTCATAAATATCTCTTTGTTGATATACAAAAGATAGAAGTTGTGCATGTGTCTTTTAGGGATGCGCCGAAGGTGAAAGTTAAAGGTCCAGGAAAGATATGTTTTTTTGCAAAAGAATGGAAAAGAAAGTATCATAGAGGACGTTAACTATGTTCTTGATCTAAAAATTAATATTCTGAGCATGTGACAATAATTAGAGAAATGATTTTCAGTTTACATGAAAGACCAGATGCAATACTTGAGAGACAAAAATGCGAGAGCTCTCGCACACGTGGAGATGGCAAAGAATGGAATGTTCAAATTCAACCTTATAAATATGCAAGAAAGGTGTATACAAAACAACTTGGAGGATAAAACAAAGTTGTTTCACTACTGTTCAAACACTGACATTATGATGGTCTAAATGGAGTTAGAAAATAAGGAAATGGTCCATAATTTTCCAAACATGGACTAGATGAAGTACTTCGGCTAGAGATTCATACAGTCATTATGATTACTAACAACATAAAGTTCAAACTCTGACCAAGATTTGATGGATCCCATCTTGATCAGTCAGTCACCAACTACGCAAATATCTAATTATTCCCAATATCTATTCGACTAGTACTCTAAGATAATAGGTCTCTAGGACCAAAGAATAATAGATAGAATGCTAGTTACTATGTTGATCTCAGGTCTAAGGAAAAACTAACAATCTAACTATCTGGAGAAATCTTAATTACAGTTCATTGGTAATTTAACCATTAAGGATTTTCCCTTTAGGTCAGTTCAGTGATCACATCATCATGTGTATCACCCACATATGTGATTTAGTAAAAGAGATCCACTAATTTCTATCAACATAGAAACTTATCACATATATGTTGTTCTTTCCGGATCACTATAGTCCGGATAGTGATCCTATAAACAAGAACGTTTCAGATTAAGTCATACCAAAAATTGACTATCTTTATTGTGATCTCTATTATAATGTCAAGTTTGAAATTTAATCTTGGACTCTATCATACACTTATAAAATTCATCAAATGAAAAATAATGCCATATACTATTAAATAAAATCGATGTTCAAAAATTACATAACTCGCTACTAGTCTACAAACTAATCCCAGCTCGTCATGTCTCTCAATCCGATCCTCAGCTTATGCTTGTCAAACTCCTTTGATCCAAGCGCCTTCATGAACGGATCTGCTGTGTTTTTCTTTCCATCCACCTTTTGGATTTACAGGTCCCCACGCATTATGATCTCTCGCATGTTTCGATTTCTGATGAGACCTTGGTTCCTTCGCCTGAGCAATAGCTCCTGTGTTACCACATAATAAAGGAATCACTTCCTTTATCGAAGGCACCACACCAAGTTCATCTATGAACTTTCTCATCCAAACCGCTTCTTTAGCTGCTTCACAAGCCGCTATGTATTTTGCTTCAGTCACCGAATCAGTTATAGTAGCCTGCTTGGAACTTTTCCAACTTATTACGCCTCCATTCAGACAAAACACATAGCTTGAAATGGATTGACTATCATCCTTGTTTGTCGAGAAACTCGCATCAGTGAATCCTTCTAACTCCAAGTTACCATAAATGAGGAACTGGTCCTTAGTCCTTTTAGATTACTTAAGGATGTTCTTAACAACCTTCAAGTGTTCCTCACCAGGATCGTCCTGATATTTACTCACTACACTTAGTGCATAGGCTACGTCAAGCCTAGTACACGTCATGGAGTACATGATGGCTCCCACTGCGCTAGCGTAGGGAAGCCGACCCATGTGCTCTCTTTCCCCCAAGGTCTTAGGACAATCCTCCCTATACGATTAAAATTTACTCAATGTTTACCGACTATTATTTATATTATGTGACCATCAATACAATATTAGATGTTAGCTGTTAGATAAATAATACCATCACATATACCCTGTAAAATATTATGCGTGAATTCACAAACACAACATTAATATCAATTTAGATCATTGTGTATTTTAAAATTTATTGTTCGTGCTTTATTTGTTTAAAACTTTTAAAAATATTTTCAGTAATCTATTTAAAAAAATATATGTTCATAATTATGTGTCTATATCTCTTTATATATCATGGAAAGTACACAAAAGATAAATAATATTTGATAATATATGTCCATAATTATGCGTCTATCTCTTTGTATATCACGGAGAATACACGAAAGATAAATAATATTACATCATTAAATTGTTATATCTGAACAAAACAAGTTTTGCGATTAAAGAAACAAAAAACAAGAAATAAATAATTTTTTTATTAAAAACACAGAAAAATAGAAGAATCTTGGGACAGTAGGCATACCATTAAAGTTGGATAGTTTCCACTTTATAACTCAAAAAGACTAAATTTGTCTTCACAAAAGTCAGTGATAGCATTTTTTATAGACTTTAGACACCAAAACCCTTAATGAAAACAAGCTAAGATAAGAATTTATTCCACATTTTTCTTTTTCTCTGTCTTTTGGTCATTGAATTTTGGACGAAGTGTTTTGCTTTCCAATATATTCTTTAAAGCTAAGTAGAATGCATTTAGATTTAATTGTTGGATTTCTAACTACACAAAAAATAGAAATTTTAACAACTCTCATATTCATGAAATTTTTATATAAGTTTACAATAGACAAAAAGATTTAGGTCGAACTTACACTATCTCAAGGGTAGAAGTAAATGTAGGAAGTGAATTTTGAAATAAAAACCTACACAAATATCACTGAGATCAGATTGTGATGGAAAAATTTTGATGTAGGTTGTAAAACACTCTCTTTTATATTGTTTTTGAAAACAAAAATTCTTTTTTTTTTTCAGTTTTGTTGTATCTAATTTATATTTAAAAAATTCTATATTTTACACACATTTTAGAGTGTAAAATTTTAATTAAATATTAATTATCATTGTGATTTCCTGCAAATAATCTTGTTAATTTGTGACAACTAATCGTCTTAATTTTATCATATTAAATTCATATAATTATTAAAACTAATCATCGAATAATTAATCTTTTATAATTATTCATGAATTTACTCGAGATTATGATATTATAACATTAATGAACTATAGACATTATTATATTTCAACAATATCTCATTTACCTTAGTGATTCTATCTTCTAGCGATTTTAATACATATGCATATTTCATATGTAGAAATTAGAGAGATATTCATTTCTAATTGATAATTCGATTAATTTTCTATATCAATTATATATGTTTTTATGTTAGCTAGCAGGCAATATAATTGTTTCGACCAAGATTGTCAAAAAGTCTTTAGCAAAGACGAAAATATTTTTATGTGTGTCACCTTATAGGTTCAACGCTGAACCAATAGTGAAATAGTTCAATCAATGAATTAATCGAGGTTGATGTCTAACAACACCTTTTAACTAACATATAGCGTAAAGTAATATCTTTTACTCTGCAATACCTTTGTAAGGCAATGCATATTATTTTCGTTATTCTAGTTTTAAATAATCCTAGAGCACAAGTTGATTGTGAAATTTACTAGATTATCAAATATATTTCATGTTAATTATAATTTGCTAGAATATGATTCTATTTTTTTTGGTGAGTCATATGCCTTAACCAAGGTCTTCAACAATCACTATTATCGATGAAAGCATAGAGATCAAACTCATTACTAAGAGTTGAGACATTCCATCTTGATGAAACATCAACTGCATACGCATATAAATATTGTTGATATTCCTCTAACTAGCACTTTTAAGCACCATGTGTTAGAAATAAAAAAATACCAAATAACTTGTATGTTACTCTATCAAACCTAGGTCAAAGAAAAATTCAAACATGTAGATCCTTCTAAAAGATCATACTAATATATTATTGGTAATTTGATGAGTAAGAGAGTTACGGGAAATCATGGATTTACCAGTATATCCCTTTCCAGATTATCAACCACCAAATCCTCATTTCCAGATATTACGGAAAATTAATGATTTCTCAGCATATCTCTTTCTATATTATCAACCACCAAATCGCCATTTCCAAATATCAAGATTATATTTGACATGGTATCAGAGCTTAGTTCGTCCTAATTTGAATATACCGATATTGGCCCTCCGATTGTGTGTTCACGCTCCAGGATCGAACCTGGGTGTGAGGAGGAATGTTGTGATATATTGTCCAACATCGACTAAGGACATGAACCTTGGTCTCATATATATGGTGTTAGGAAACCCTAAAATCTTGAACTAGCTTTTGGAATTAGTTAGGCCCAAGCCATTTTGTGTATAAATATTCAGCATTGAAGTTTTTTCTTTTCACCGACTCATTTTGTGTATAAATATCGATTATGTATCGATATATCAAATAAATAAGTGAATCATAATAAAATTATAAATCCTTCCTTCAAGTCGCATCATGGTATTAGAGCTTCTAAAAAAATTTCATTCTTCTCGGCTGATTCTTCTTCTCTCCTTATTTTCTTTCACCTCCTTGGTTCTTCTTCTACGTTAGTCTCATTCTTCTTCTCCCAGATTTTTCTTCTACGTTGGCAGATTTCTCTCCCATCTTCTTCTTCTTTCTCCTTCTCCATCAGATTTTCACGCCAGATCCTTCTTCTTCTTTATGCTAGATTCTTGGTTGATTCCTTTTTTTTCTCGGTCAACTGTTCTTTTTCTCGGTCGACTTTTCTTTTTGGTCTATTCTGCTTCTTCGGCTCACTGCTTCTTTTTCTTCGCCAGAATCTGACATAAAATATACTTCCTATGTTTCCCCTCGAAAACTGATTCTTCTTCTATTTTCTTCTGTGTCGATTCTTCTTCTCGGCCTACAAAAATTGACCTCTTCGATCTTGTTCTTTGTGATCTGTGATTCTCCAATCCCTTGTTATGTTTCTTCTCAAACTCCGATGAAAACCCCGATAAAAATCAAACCTGATTCGCCTACCTCTATGCCTTACTGAACCAGATCTGAAACCCCGACGAAAACCGAACTAGATCCCCACACATCGACCGATAACGCTACCCCGACAAACCATCTTCCTTGACGCTCCAATTCTTGAACCGTCTAAAATCTCCTCCCACGCTGACCCTCGTAAACAACAGACATATGTTCCGCATCTTCTTCCTTTCGATCACTCTTCTCCCTCTACACGATCGACTAGAAACAACCCATTTACATCTCAGTCTCTCTCTACCTCAAGATCTCAAGTTGCGATGAGAAATTCGACAAAAACCCATATGAAAATCAAACTAGATCCGCCTACCTCTCTGCCTTTCTGAACTAGATCTGAAACCCCTATGAAAATGCCAACGGAAACCAAACCAAGACAACGACACGATAAACCATCGAAATTTTGAGACCCGACTATAAATTACAAAATTCTTCACTAAAACATCAAGACGAAAATGATTTAATGTTTTAATGGTAAGTTGGACGTTTGTGATCTACACGCACTAACTTGATATCCCTTTCCAGATTATCAACCACCAAATCCTCCTTTCAAATATTACGGGAAGTTAAGGATTTCCCACCATATCTCTTTCTATATTATTAGCCACCAAATCGTCTTTTTCAGATATCAAGCCTATATTTGACAAAGAAACATTTTACAGTAGATTAGTCAACTTTTACCTTCAGTTTGTAATACCACCTTTAGGTGCTTTGAGCTTTTTCTTGGGCTTCTTCTTAGCCTTCATTTTCTAAGAAGTGTGGATGATCATTACTGGTACATGGTTAGGTGTAGTCAACTTACAATCTAAGTTCTAATAAATTTAACATACACCATCTACCACAAGAAATATAGATAATGTAGTACCATAGTCAATCATATGTATTATGAGTGATGAAATTACATATCCTACAAAAATTATAATCATGAAAAGTATCAAATATTGTGTTTATGAACATTAGCTACACAAAATAAACTACTATTACACGTTATTTAAATGGAAATAATGTTCACATGGTTTTGGGATTCGCTTGAGATGAATAGATTCACTTTTAAAGACTTTGCAAACAAATTAATATGATAATAATCATGGAATTTTATTATTTACATAGAAATTTTCCTACCAAAATCTAAATTATTTATTCCAGCATCTAATTCATCAATATGCCTATGACACGGGTTAAATTTCAAATGCTTAAACGATTGATATATGAATTTGTAGATTTCTTAACTTACCTTTCAATATGATTAATTGATTTGTACAATACAAGATAACTTGATCTATTCAATATGACTATCAAAACAAAACCATAAATCATCCACTCAAGTGACAAACAAGAATTGAAAGCATTAAAATAGTCCATAAATTGAAAAGATAACAAAAAATTTAAATGTAAATGTTTCAACATATTGTAAAGCTATACATACAAGTCCTTGGCCTACAAAGAAAATTTGAAAAAATGCGTAGTTGATGTTTCAAATGCCTTTATCGTAAACTCAAATCTAATCCATCTTAATTGTTCTTAAATACACAATGACCTCTCAAGGTTTTCGTCATTCTTGTTTTCGTCATTCTTCAATTGATCATTTAAAAATTTTTATGTTGTGTTTAGCAAATTGTTGATGTAGTCAATGGCTTATATTCGACCAATTTCCAAAATGTTATAGTCAAACATTCCCACTAATGCATGTGCTCGACTGATTATGTGGAGTGTGAGGTCGTACAAATGTTTCTATGGTGTGTTTACAAATGTTTCTATGGTGTGTTTGATTAAATTAAACTATGATTAGGCTGAGCATTTATCTTGTAATATGATGATAAAGTGAAAATGTAATTATCAACCATCTCCAATCTCGATCCCTTGGACATGTGAGGCAATGTTTGATTATAATAATTAATCATTAGATACAACATATCACACATATCTTTATTCATCTTGTTCATGTTTAAATCACAATAAACGATAAAAATATCTTGGATAATGATTGTAAGGTTATATCCAACATAGTTTTAGTTAGTTAGATTTTAACGATACACTAACTCATATGTTAAGATTCTTTCAATTGAGAGGGAATATTAAAGTCTATTTTTACGAACAAAAAAGGAAAAACCAAAGAGAAATTATGGAAGTTTTTCTGTATATTTCTCTGAGTTCAAATTGGAAAAACACGCCAAACTCCTCTAGCATTTCTAAAACATATTTCCTTTGAGTTATATCCAACATAGTTTTAGTTAGTTAGATTTTAACGATACACTAACTCATATGTTAAGATTCTTTCAATTGAGAGGGAATATTAAAGCCTATTTTTACGAACAAAAAAGGAAAAACCAAAGAGAAATTATGGAAGTTTTTCTGTATATTTCTCTGAGTTCAAATTGGAAAAACATAAAAATGAATCTACCAAAACAAAACGCAAAACAAAATGTCTTTTTATATCTAACGGGTAAACATCTCCATTAATAACAAATAATGGAAAACCAATAAACTAACCGCGTTACCGTTAAATAATGTTGATACCTTCCCTCAAGATAAGGAGTATATGTCATATACTCCCATCTTGGAAACCAAGTGTTGAAACTGTGAAGCCGAGATAGCTTTAATCAATATATCTGCCACTTGATGCTCTGTTTTGACATGCAAAGTCTTCAAGAAACCACTTTGAATTCTTTTCCGCACCACATGACAACCAATTTCTATGTATTTTATTCTTTCATGATAAAACGGGTTACTTACGATATGTAACGCAGTTTGGTTATCACAAAAGAGCAAAGCTGGCTTTGGATAAGGCAGAAACATAGAGAAGATAATCCATACATGAGCCGAGTCTGCATCAGCAAAAGCCTTCAACTGCAGATCAGAAGTAGCAGAATATAACAGACCTTGTCCTGGGTCTACCTTTAGAAACCTCAAAACTCTCTGAGGTTCAGCTAGGTGTACATCAGTAGGAGTTGACATATACTGACCAAGTTTGTTCACAACAAAACTTATATCCGGTCTAGTAATTGTAAGGTATATAAGTTTTCCCACTAATCTTCTGTAATAAGTAGGATCTGCTAAAGGTTCCCATATTCCTAAACCAAGTTTTGTATTGACTTCCATGGGAATTATCACAGGTTTACAACGTAACATGCCAAACTCCTCTAGCATTTCTAAAACATATTTCCTTTGAGATATAGAAATACCTCTATGTGATCTTGCAATTTCCAGTCCCAGAAAGTACTTCACTAGTCCAAGATCTTTAATTTTAAATGCCTGCCCAAAAATGAACTTCAAATGATTGGTTTCTGCATCACAATTACTGAATATCAAGATGTCATTAACATATACGATAAGTGCCAGAAAAAAATCTGCATTAGCTTTAACAAACATAGAACAGTCTACAGAGAATTGCTTGAAACCATGTTCAACAAAAACTGCAGAAAATTTTTGATGCCACTATCTTGAAGCTTGTTTCAAACTATAAAGTGACTTCTGAAGCTTACGGACTGCATTTGATGGCAAAATCTTCCCCTGTTGTGGTGCATATCCAGGAGGTAGAGACATATAAATCTCCTCATCTAAGTCTCCATGAAAAAAGGCATTAGTGACATCCATTTATGTTACTGTCCAATTATGAGATGCAACAAAAGCAAGAAGGATCCGAACTATAGTCATTTTCACAACAGAACTAAAAGTGTCTACAAAATCAATGCCTTCTTGTTGTGTATATCCTTTTGCCACTAAACATGATTTATACTTATCAACACTGCCATCAGCATTGAACTTGATTTAAACACCCATTTACATCCCAATGGATGTTTTCTAGGTGGTAAAGAACAAATTGTCCAGGTATTGTTGTTCAACAAAGCACTCAATTCTAGATTCATTGCATCATTTCTCCATTTCTCAGACTTAACAGTTTCTTTATAGGTTTTGGATTCAGTTTCTGTGGTGATATTTAGGATAGTGTTTGTGGGTAGTATGAAGTTTGTGATATGAAACATAGTTAGAAATGGGATAAGGTGTGGTATACTGTGGGTTAGAGGTGACAACATGATCATGTGAAAGCTGATAACAATGAAAATCAGTAAGATATCCTGGAGACTTTCTTAATCTTTTTGGTCTGGCATTTATCTGTGAAGAGTCAGAGGAGACTGAAAGTGTGTTTAGTGACAAATAAAAAAATGAATATGAAGGAAAATCTGACTCTGGGGGAATAGAAGATGCATAAAGATCATTTACACACTCAGAAGGAATAGAGCTATATGTTTCATTAGAGATTGGAAGTGGGAAAACAGAGTTGGAAAACAGATCGAAAACTGGTTGAGTGTGGGAACCATTTTTGTAAGGAAAAATACTTTCATGAAAAACCACATTTCTCGAGATGATGATTTGATTAGTTGGAAGATCAAGAACTTTTTATCCTTTAAAACTTGAAGGATAACCCAAGAAAACTACAGATCTTGCTCTTTTTGTAAATTTGTTTATGTCTTTTTGGTAAAGTAGAGACATAACAAAGACAACAAAAAAATTTCAGATGACTGTACTTAGGTGTTTTTCCAATTAAGAATTCATAAGGTGATTTATCTTGTAAAAGAGGTGTTAGGGTTTTGTTTATGAGATAAGTAGCAGTAAGAATACAATCTCCCCAATATGAAAATTGAATGTTGGATTAAAAAAGAGCTCGAGCAACATTTAAGAGGTGCTAGTGTTTTTTTCTACTACAAATTTTGTTGGGGAGTGTAGGGACACGAGTAACAATGAAAAATGCCTCTGTTTTGTATGATTTCTGTAAATGCCAATTCTGGAGCATTATCAGATTGAATGGATTTAACTTTGGTACGGTATTGTGTTTCAATAAGGTTTAAGAAAGCTGGAAAATGATATGAAACTTCACCTTTATTTCTGAGAAAGTACACCCAAACAACCCAGTACAATCATCAACAATTATAAAAAAAATATGTGTATCCTTCAGTGGTTGTTACATGATAAAATCCCCAAATGTCTAGATGTAGTAAATCAAAAGGTTTTTCAGATCTTTTATTTGAAAAAACATAAGGAAGTCTTTTCTGTTTGGCTAAATGACATACATCACATTGTGATGTAGGAACAAAATTGGAAGTTTTGATGGAAGACTGATTTAGTAACATCTTCACTTTGGCAAACGACGGATGCCCAAGCGTTGATGCCAAAGATCATTGGAAAGAGTTACGACTGGACATTTTATAGAAGAAGAAATAGAAGAATTGATGTCTAGGAAATAAAGATTATTGGATCTTTTACCCTTCCCAATCATCAAGTCCTTAGTAGGGTCCTGTATTGTACAAAAATCAGTGTGAAAAGAAACTGAAAAACTAGAATCTCTTTTCAAAACACTAACACTGAGGAGATTAAAATGAAGATTTGGTAAATATAGGTCTGAGTTCAAAATAAGGTTTGTGTGAAAAAACAACAGTTCCCATGTGAGATACTGATATAGATTGACCAGTTGGTAAAGTAACAGAAATATCAAAGATGGGGTGAATTTCAAAGAACAAAGCCAGATTACTACACACATGACTACTAGCTCCATCATCTATGATCCGTTCTGTTAATGGAATGTTAAGGCAAGGTTCAACAGAAGCAGAAATGAAGGAAAGGATATTAGAGCTACTAGTGTCAGGGGAAATTTAAGGATTGGGGAAAGTTGCGGCCGTCTTTCCAAATGAAAAAATGTTATGTCCTTGAAGAGTGCTAAGGTGAGTAGCAATTTGCTAGAGTTTCTCTTTTGGGTAGAAATTTTTGAGTTCCTGTAGCCCCAAAAGTAGACTTTGAAAACTGGTCTGGGAATAACTGATTCACTTTAGATGATGTTTGTCCTCTTGGACAAATGAAAGATGTTCCAGAAGTTGAAGCTCTATATTCAGGATGATAACCATGTAGTTTATAGCATCGTGTAACTACATGCCCCATCATACCACAATGAGAACAAATAGGTCTAGGTCTAACAGTTCCAAAGTATTCTCGAGGTCTCATAGCTTGTATCTGAGAAGGTCTTGTATTAGCTTGATAGGTAAAATTTTCATGTGTTGCAGTAGCTTGAAAAACAACATTATCTGATAATGCTAGCACATTTTATGTTGTTTATCTTGCACAGATGGAAGGGGATCAATTAACAAAATCTGAGGCCATACAGATGCATATGACTCATTCAATCCCATAAAAAACTTCAGAAGACATCTTTGTTCCTCTTTTTTCATAGAACGAGTAGTGTGACCATATTCAGACTTTCTACAAGTACAAGATGCATACTCATCCAAGCTCTTAAGCTCTTCCCAGAACGTTATCAATTTGGTGTAGTAGCTATTCAGATCTAGTGAGCCTTGATGTAAATTTTGAAGTTCTTGCTCTATTCCATAAATCTGAGGAATGTTATTCTAACTAAAACGATCTGATAAATTTTGTCCAATAGCTAACGCCGTTTCATGTGAAAAATGCTAGCAGTAATGGATTTACTGACATAATTCACAATCTAGGAACATACCACATCATTGTAGCGATTCCAAGTGTCTAGGTCAGGATGATCTGAATCTGGAAAAGGAAGTGCTCCATTAACAAATCCAAGCTTATTTCGACCGTTGAGCGCCATCATCATCGATCTCTTCCAAGTATTGTAGTTGAGCTCACCTTCAAGCTTCTCAAAGTCTAGAACAACACAATTGTTATCAGTATTGAGTAGAGAAAAAGGATTTCGATAAGGATTTGTAAGATTAATAGAAGAATTTAAGCTGGATCCGGAAATTGGATCATGAGTAGAACTAGAAGACGCCATCAAAATAGAAAATGAAGGAAGAATCAAAGCGAATGCAGCCGAAGAAGCTGAACGGAAAAGTGCTCTGATACCATTTTATGAAAAAAAGGAAAAACCAAAGAGAAATTGTGGAAGCTTTTCTGTATATTTTTCTGAGTTCAAATTGGAAAAATATAAAAGTAAGTCTACCAAAATAAAACACAATACAAAATGTCTTTTTATATCTAACGGGTAAACATCTCTGTTAATAACAATCATCGGAAAACCAACAAACTAAAGACGTTGCCGCTAAATACTTTTGATACCTTCATCAATAGGGTTGAAGAAATTCTCCACCAAATAAAAGGATTAAACACTCCATATCTCCATGAGGGTTCAATCTCCTTCTCTTGCCCTAATTGGTGTCATCCATCTAAGAAAAGAAACACCATATTTCCTTTTCTAGTTTAGGCAACCATATATTTGTTTTCCTACTTTTAATCTATTTACTTTTTAATTATTTCTTTGTTCGTAGTTTTTATATTTGAACATGTAAACTGTTCATCTATGTATATGACTATTGTTGAAATAGTGCATCAATCAAGAAGCTCGATTCAAACACTTAGCTCTTGCTCATCTTGTGCTCTTAGCACACATTATGTCATTAATCTTCGATCACTCGTCACTCGTCTAAATCTTTGTTTATGGGGTGTGGTTGGGAAGCTTCTTCTACGATGTCTTTGTGTGGATATAGTCATGGTTTGCTTTTTATTTGGATGCAGCCTGCAACAATTTTTAGTCTAGCTATTGATAAGCCTTGATCGACCTTCTTGCTCAACGGATGTGAACAGGTGAAGTTTCTATGGTATAATTGTTATTGAACCATGAATATTAAACTTAATTCCTTGTAATCATATAAAAAAATGTCTAGAACTTATTTATTATCTCATAGAGTTGTCCACATATTATTTTGGACTTCCGAATGGAAGATCCACGTGTCTCATATGCAGTGCACTATGTAATTGATAACATTTTTTTATTCATATTCATATTGTGTTTTATTCATATTGATAATATTTTTTTTATTCATATTGTGTTTTATTCATATGGTTTCTTCTCAGAGTCGGGACTGTGTCTTTCGTGATTATCCTAATGATCAAAAGGTTTGGTGTCTCTTTGATTTTAACCAGCATATTTGATTGGTATATGAGACGTGGTGTTTGACTAAACCATTTTGTCATACTTGTCACCGCTAACGGTCTTATGCAATTATCCAATATTGTGATGGATCTTATTAGCATTTTTGGTGTATGAGTTTAATGAAATAGTTTTTAAGGTTATGAATCATTCTCTTGTGTAGAATGAGGAGTTGGTGGGATCATGTAACCTGGATGACTCCACATCTTCCCTTTCATGTGCAGGTACATCGGTCCAGTTTTCCCATCGAGGAAGATTTGGATCATGGCATATATTCAAACTACCTTTTATTGATCGTTCGATTCTGTTCCAAACACTATACCAATTTTAAGCCTTTCACACCTCACCTTTGTTTCTTCAACCACCTCACATACGCCTTACCCTTGGTCTCACTTTGTTATATCAAATAACTTCTTGGCTTCACACCGTGTATTTGTCGCAATTGTTATAGTGCAATTATGCTGAAATGGCTCACTATTCTAAATGATGTACTATAGTGGAACATGAGATTGATGCTTTTAATTTCAATGGGACATGACCCCTTAGCTCCTATTTTTGTGTATGAAAGTAACATGTTGCAAGTAGATATTTAAGATCAATAACAAATCTAATGGTTATGTGGAGCAGTAAAATTCTAGATTGGTTATCTTAAGCAAAAACAAAGTTAAGCTGATTAATTATAGTGACACTTTTGCTCATGTTGCAAAGCTAACCACTTTTCAAGTCTTTCTAGTTGTATCTTATGTGTTGAACTAAGAATTCAATCAAATTTACGTTCTTAATGCCTTCTTGCTTGAGGACATTACCGAGGAAAAGTACATGAAGTAATATGTAGGCCTTGATAGCGATTCTGCTAGTCGTGTTTGTCGCATCAAAAAATATTTTTATGGTTTGAAGAAAACTTTTCGTTTTTTTATTGCTAAACATCCATTGGAAATATGTAGCTATAGAAGACAAACAAGCAATTGGTTTTATCTTTTTTATTTGTGAAATAGAATGATTGTCATTTTTTTTATCAAATCAAGTGGATTATAACTTTTCTTCATGATCTTAGTATCTTGTATTGCCGTCCTATTTAACTTTATCATGACAGTCATGTTGCATTACACATTGGTAAAAATCTAGTCTTACATGAATAACCAAAAACACTGGGGTAGACTTTCTCCTTGTCCGGCACAAGATTGTCGTTGGCAGAATTGTCAGCAAGCACGTGACTACACAACATCAGTTAGCAACATATCTACAAAGAAACTTTACAAGAACGAATTTGATGACTTTATTCTCAAGTTGGGCATCTAGAATTTTCAAGCTCGAACTTGAAAGGGTATTAGCGAGGATATATTAGGATTTTTATTAGTGAGGATATAAGGTTATGTATAGGGTTATGAACATAAAATATGGGGTGAAGGAATATCTGATATATCTGAATTTTGCATGGTATTCGTAATCGTCAATGTTCAATTATACAATTCATATGTTTATCCAAAAATTTGAATATCCGAAAATTCGTATAAAAAAAATTAGATATTATCAAATATTTGTATTAGAAACTCATCCTAAAAAGTTTTAAAAGTAAAATAGAAAAATGAGTTTCAACTTAAAACACAATAATTTATCGAATAAAATTGATAAGCAAATTTTTAGATTAAACAACACATAAAGAATATATAATCCGTGGAAAGAAACACAAATTTTTTTTAAACAATTACCTTGATATCAACCATCAATATGTTATTTTAATGATGACTTCAAAAGCTCTATAGTAGATTTGTAAACAATACTAAACTTGTTCGTTTTACATAAATATCACCAAGTGAACAACATCAAATGTACTCTATGGTCTTAAAGCAAAAAAAGTGCAGAGAGAGCCTGGCGGTGTGACAGGGGGACGACAACTGTGGCTGTGCGAGAAGGGGACGATGACGAAGATGCAAATACTCGAGGATGATCGAGAGGAATAGGATTGTAGTTGACATTAAGGAAAAAAACGCTCCAATACAGAAACAAAGTACATTAGGACTCAATACTATATTTTAATTATTTGCAATTAATTTATTTTAGTTTAATTTTAATAGATAATTGTATATATATATATATATAATAAACTAATTGTTTTGTATATTTAGATATAAATAGTTATAATAATTGATCTATTATGGCTCACGACTATTCCATATCAACTATTTGTATTTGTATTTTATCTACGGAAAATTGAACAAATAGAAAATTGAACAAATGGAAATCGAATAAGAATATGCTGGATATTTTGACTCACTTGTATAAAACCATGTTTAGGCGGGAGAACTTAAAAAATACCCCTATAGGGCTAAAGTGCTTCAAAAATACCCTTGGCTGAAAAAAAAAGTTTCAA
>CM071873.1:27480150-27506459 GCA_036759665.1 Gynandropsis gynandra
CGCAGGGGTATGAGGGTCGTAGAGGGACAAGGGTCGCAGGGGTCCAAAGGTCGCAAAGGGACAAGGGTCGCAAAGGGACAAGGATCGCAAGGGTCCAAGGGTCGCAGATGGACACGAAATAATAAATTATTCATATTATTTGTAAATAATTGTATTTGTAAATAATAAATAATAATTTTTTCATATGATTTGTAAATGATAGTATTGAAGTTCCCCCGGTTCAATAGTAAGTATAATAAATTATTCATATTATTTGTAAATAATTGTATTTGTTGGCACAAGAGTCGTAGAGGGACAAGGGTCGCAGATGGACAAGGGTCCCATAGGGACAAGGATCGCATAGGGACAAGGGTCGCAGGGGTCCAAGGGTCGTAGAGGGACAAGGGTCGCAGAATGACAAGGGTCGCAGAGGTCCAAGGTCGCAGAGGGACAAGGGTTGCATAGGGACAAGGGTCGCAGGGGTCCAAGGGTCGTAGATGGACACAAAATAATAAATTATTCATATTATTTGTAAATAATTATATTTGTAAATAATAAATAATAAATTTTTCATATGATTTGTAAATAATATATTAACGATTTTTTGACAATGATTCAATAGTAAGTATAATAAATTATTCATATTATTTGTAAATAATTGTATTTGTTGGCACAAGGGTCGCAGATGGACAAGGGTCGTAGAGGGACAAGGGTCACAGGGGTCCAAGGGTCGCAGAGGGACAAGGGTCTAAGGGTCGCATAGGGACAAGCGTTGCAGTGATCCGAGGGTCGCATAACCTCTACGACCGTTGATCCTCTGCGACCCTTGAACCTCTGCGACCCTTGAACCTTTGCGACCCTTGAACCTCTGCGACCCTTGAACCTCTATGACCCTTGAACCTCGGCGACCCTACAACCCTTGAACCAAATATTTAAAAATAACAATGTACAAAATATTTAAAAAATAACAATGTATCAAATATTTAAAAAATAAAAATGTACCAAATATTAAAAAAAATAACAATGTACCAAGTATCAAGTTAAGATTTGGGTGGAGGGATACGTTTTCCATTACTAAATATCTCCGCCGCCATCTTCTCACGCATGGAAAGAACATTGTCGTCGCAAATGGAGTGCAAATCATGCTGTTTTTTCGTTACCGCGGCTTCTAAGTATTTGTATGAGTAAACACCACAGTCACCAGATGCCAAAGAAGGAAACCCTCCGAGAATGAACATCTTGGGGATAGCTATTCTTAGCTTCTCAATCACCGGATCGATATGCGTTCCCTTAAGCCTCGTCTGGCAGTCGTATACCGTGATGCATTGGGTTTTGAAATCGGCTTTCATGGCTACCCAATGACATCCTGTATATCTACAACTGATCGACGAAATGTTTAGAACCGCGACAAAGCCTTCGAAAGCACTAATTGGTTCCGTAGTTCTATATGAATACTTTCCCTTCAAACAATCACTAACAGGTTCCGGCAAAGTGTCCATAGTGTCCAAATTCTCGTACGCCCAATGCTTGAGCATCTCCATGGAAAACATAGGAAAAACGTAAAGTTTCTTAAATAACCCAGGGAATGTCTTCATGTGGCAATACTGCATCAACAATGCCTCCTCCAATATACATATGGCACAAAATAACCTTTGTGACTTCGGGTTTAAAATAACTTACCTCATCTTCCAACCACACGTTGGGCGTTAATAAAACTTCCAAAACTGTGGCCCCCGGCCAACATCTAGATCAGATTTCCACCAACTGTCATATCCAGGTTTCTTCAGGAACGTATAAAGAGCAGTCAATTTTTCACCATTTGCGTCAATGAACGAAGGTTCTCGGGTTATCGAGCCCTTTTCTAATCCCTTGGACGTCCACCAAAACGAAGGTTCTTCATCCACCTTGTTATCGGGTTCTTGAACCACCTTTTTTTCGGGATCTTGAACAACCTTCTTTTCGGGTTCTTGGACTCCACCAACATCTTTCCCTCGCCCTCTCCCTCGTAATGTTCTTGCTCTTTTCGCCGGCGGAGGATCAACATATGCCTTCCGTGGTCTTAAAACTCGTTTACGAAGCGGCGGAGAATCCTTCGATAAAGGTCCAGCACCTGCATAAAATTTACTTCATTAAACATATGGCAACCAATGCGACCCTGCGACCCATGCGACCTATGCAGACCCATACGACCCATTTGACCTTTTATGACCCATACGACCCATACGACCTTGTATACCCATTCGACCCATACGACCCATTTGACCTTTTGTGACCCATACGACCCATTCGACCTTTTGTGACCCATGCGACCGATACGTCCCATACGACTCATACGACCCATTAGACCCATACGACCCATGCGACCAATGCGACCATTGTGACTCAAAAGACCGTACTTACTTGGTGAAACCTCCTTATCCTTAGAGGGGGCCTCTTCGATAGGACCGACTGTAGGTTCCTCGGAAGGAACCTCCTTATTCTTAGAGGGGGCCTCTTCGACAAGACCGACTGTAGGTTCCTCGGAAGGAACCTCTTTAGGGGGGCCCTCTTCGACAGGAGCGACTGTAGGTTCCTCGGAAGGAACCTCCGTAGGGGCGCCCTCTTCCACAGGACCGACTGTAGGTTCCTCGTCAGCGACTTCATCGACAGTAACCACGGGAGCATCTGTATAAAATTACTTCATTCATTAGATGCGTATTTTACGACCCATGCGAGCCTTGCGAGCCTTGCCAACTCTCGATGGAAATTGACTCAAATGAACTTTTTCACTATTTATTACTTACTTGGTGGAACTTCATCAGGAGAAACGACTGCAGTAACCTCTCTAGAAATGTATTCAGTTAGAGGAATAGTGTCGGCAGATGCGATATTTTCAATTAATCTCGAAATATTTGCCAAATCCTCTTCTGAGCCATCTCTAGAGACATTTTCAGACTCTGACTCAACCGGCTCTTCGTTAGGCACTGGATATGAACGTTGAAGGAATTCATTGTCTCTAACACTGCCGGAAGATTGGTTTGCGGTGCTCGCATCTATCTCGGCAGATTTTGATTTTGCCTTTTCAGCACCTTTGGGATTTGCCGCCTCTGCTTTTGTATTAGGCAAATGAAACCCGACATCCCATAGAAGATCTCTAACAGGGTTGATGATTATTTTCTCCGACTTCTTTATTTCCTTCACTAATTTCTGCTCCAGTGTCAGCCGGACTGCAGCTTCTTTTCCTTCAGCTTCATCTTCATCCTCGCCTTCTCTTTCAGCTTCAGCTTCAGCATCAGCTTCAGCATCACCATCTCTTTCTTCATCACCTTCAGCATCAGCTTCATCATCATCAAGCTCTATCATTTTTCCCTCACGCTCTTTTTCCTCTTAGTCCCCTTCCCCTTCCCTTTCCCCTTCTTTTGATCTCCAAGAATTGTTTTTCGCGTCAGCAGTTCTTGCTCACGAATGTCCTCCCAACAAAGTCCCTTCGGTTTCTACGAATATGTTCCATCCATATATGAACATCGGGGTCGTAGCATCCCTCATAGTCGTTCACATAAAAAACTAAACCGTATTCTTCGTGATCAGCATAAAGAATACTTCGAATATCCTGAAAAACAAAAATAGCCATTATTACCCTATGTGACCCTTGTTTTCCTTGTGATCCTTGTATAATTGTTACCTTAGAATCTCCGATCAGCCTTATGATTTCTATGTACTCCAGGTTAATACTGGATTTAATCATCTTCTTGCACATTCTTGGGCATGATGGATCCGCATCCATAACATCAACATACCATCCCTTTCCGCCCAAACTAAGGATGGTTTCGAAAGGAAGTAACTGCAACATTTAAAAAATAAGAATGCAAAAAATATGAAAAAATTCAAGTTATTCGAATAATATATACAACTTACCATTAGTGGGATCATGAAACCGCCACAATACCATTTTGGTTTCGGTGATTCCCCGCTAACGTGCTTGCGGCAAGTATCCACAATCTTCTCGAATGTGTAACGCCCCCATGGAAAGCGTTCACGAAATTCCAAATCATCAACCATGTCAATGAGATCATGGCTGACAGAGTTGTCTGATGAAGGCTTGTGAACAATAACTTGCGCCAACAACAACAAAGTTGCCAACCTCTTTCGGTCCTCGTCATTCTTCGCCTTCACAAGCTTTCCAATGATTTGTACGGGGATCGCCTTTCCACGACCGAAATTCTTCCGCCTGAATGTATCACCCCTTTTTGACTCCCATCTTTTGGGATATGGTCCGCAGTTCAATCCGGAAATTAGTGCGTGCTCCACTATAGAGTACCGGATGGGAACGCCGTTTAAGACGAACCACAATTCCTTCTTGTCCCAAACTACCACACAATGATTTAGGAGGATAGACATTTGAACCTTAGTCAATGTGGAGTCACATTGGAAATGGAATAAATGTTTAAATTGTGATTCCTTCTCGAAGTAATGCAAGTCGTATTCATCTAAGATTCCTCCCAGCTTCGTTATTGTCTCGTGAGGATAACACTTGGTGGCGATATTTGACATTCTGTCCATGTGTTTGAATTCATACACAAACTTCGGCTTTGGGGCCACCTGCAAAATGACCAATTAATAAGAATACATTATACTTCTACCGACTCAAGCGACCCATGCGACTCAACCGTCCCGTGACCGACCCATCCAACTCAACCGACCCTTTGACTCAACCGACCCATGCGACTCGACTGAACCATGCGACCCAAACTGACTCACTAAGACAACCGACTCAAACGACCCTTAGACTCCCTGCGACGCTCAAGCGACCATTACGACCCAAATCGACTCACTCAAGACTCAACAGACTCACTGACACTCACACCCATTTCAAATCAATAAACCATCCTGGGACTCGACCGCTTGCAAACCCTAGAAATCGACGCTCAACCGACCATCGCGACCCAAACCGACTCACTGAGACAACCGACTCTTGCGACTCAACCGACTCACTCAGACTCAACCGACTCATTGAGACTCACACCCATTTCAAATCAATAAACCATTTTGGGACTCGACATCCTCCAAAACCCTAGAAAATCGATTTACTTACACTTATTGAAGATTGACTCGTGCTCTCTTCTCCACCGCTGCTGATTCTAGCCATTTCCTTCTGGCCAACTTCGAATCGATCCTTCTCAAGTTCGAAATCACTTGTTCTTTCTTGGCTTTTACTCTCCCAGAATGCGGGTTTGGTTTTTACTCTTCCAGAATGCGGGTTTTTTCACGTTCGAAAATTAAATGTAAATTTGTCTTTTCTCCAGTTTTTTTTCCGATTAAATAATTATTTTAGGGAAGGATATTTTTGAAGCGTTTTAACCCTACGAGGGTATATCTGATATTCCGTCTGTTTAGGCAGTTTGTATTTGGCGCACTTTTTCTATCTCTTAAACGACCCAAGGAATTTAATACCCATTTCTCGCACACGAAATGTGCATTGTTGAATAAAATTTACCCATCGAATTGAATTCCGCCTAATGACTCTTGTTTGAAATGAAAAGAGAAAACACTCTGTTTGGAATATTTGTTATTCATTAATCCACCGGATGACTCCATATTGCTTAATCAATCAAACAATAATAATTCATTTGCCTTTCCTTTGCCATATAGTATATTTAAAAAAAATTAGATTCTCCAGGATTGACAATAATGTTAAAGCAAGAAAAAAAAAAGTTGCTGGTAGATGCTTATTCCGATAACACTAAGCCTAAAGAAAATATTCCCGCGGAGTGGATTTATTTATTTTTGTATAATGTGTATAAAAACTAAACAAATCTCTACAAAAATATATATTATTAAATCCTAATAATCAATTTCGATATTAAAAGGAATGCAAAATTTAAGCAAAATATCTAGGTTGATTTGGATTCATTTTTCATTTTGATTCTGTCTCTTATAAACTGATTATATTTTTTTAATCTATGGGATCATGAAATCAATAGTAATAAATCTTATTCTAAAAGATTTACATACACAATGTTTCGAGATAATACTTTCAATAAACCGAAATTTAGAAACTGAAATCTTTATCTTTCTGAATCTTATGTAATTGGTGAACTAAATTTTGTTAAATTCTTACTTTAATAGAGCAGGTTTTTCCTTTTTCTCCTAAATACAACTCGTACAAAGTGTTACCGTCCCACCTTTACTCCTTTGTGCAAAATTTCAAGTTCTTTTTAACATTTTCTTATTATAAGATATTAAACAAGGGCATATATATATATATTTAAAATTTAAAACACGTTATGGTTTTTATTATCCTTTATCTCTTCATTTTTATATTTTTTATATTCTTTATGTAAATATTGTTTCAAAGATGATTTTATTCACCACTACGTATCCATTGAAAAATATTTATTGAAAAATATTTATTTTCTAATAATATGATCTGATTTTAAGTGATATTGATTTTTGAATAGTAATATTCAAATCAAGAATAAAAATACATTTTATCTTAGATATTTAAAAGATGAACTAATTCATTTGAGGTTATATATATATAAATACAAACTAACATTATGTTATGTTATAACAATGCTGCATACTAAGATATATTTCTGAGTGTTACACCTGTTCTTATTTTTAATAAGAAAATTATGTTATTTAAATAAAAATCATAAAGTTCCCGATAAAAAAATGATTGCATTGTTTGCATAAGATTAAATTTAAAAAACTTTAGAAAAAAATCTATTCAACTGAGTTATCAAGGAAATTTTAAAATTATCTTAAAATGTTGTTAGGTTTAAATCTTACTTTTTTTAAAATAAATTAATTTCAAAAATACTCTTATAATATTGATGTTCTCAAATCGTCTCTCAAACTAGTGCGACCCAAATTACCCAATGCAATCCAAATGACACCAGTACGACCCAAACGAACCAATGTGATCCAAACCATCAATACAATCTAAGCAACTTATACAATCCTTGTTATCCATATAATCCAAACGATCCATATGATCCATGCGACCCAAACGAGCCATATGACCCATAGACCCAAACGATCCATATGATCCATTTGACCCAAACGATCCAAGTGAACCATATAACCCATGAGATGTTCGAAATCGCTCGAAATCACTCGAAATCGCTCGATTCACTCGAAATCGCTTTCATTAGGTTTAGGGGTATACGTGAAGTCCTAAAACAATACGAAACTAAAGGGTATTTTTGATATTTTCTCCTTGAAAAATGAGAAATAAGTTAAATTACTGAAAGATAATTATAGTCCCTTTTCTCGATCTTTTGTACAATTCCAATGTTGTCATTATTATATAATAATGGACTGGTTATAAACCAAGAATATATACTTCGCGCGAGAGAGAGAACATTTGCTTTCGACCCTTTTATTCCATTCCATCGAAAATTCTTTCGCTCTCTTTTGTGTCCTGTTCATAGCTTTATTCTTCTGGTGCAGAGCTTACCACACAGATTCTTTGGCTCTTACGAATTTTTTAGTTCCAGTTTCTCTTTTAGTGCTATAGAGAAATCACAGCACCATCTGCATCATCTTCCTCAAGCTAGCACCATTATTATATGAGCTGGTGTCTGTGAATTTCTTTTTCGGCTAAAATAAATTTGTGAGTACTTACTGATGTTTGTATATAGGCATCATTTTATGCAGAACTGCCCTCTTTATTTTTCTTTTATATCAGATTAACAAATTTACAACTAAGATTTTCATTGCTTTTCTGTGATCTTTTCACTTCCTGGTTGCTGCTTCAGGCTCCTATTATGAAACCGATTAGAATTTGCTTAGTTCCATTACTTCCTGCTTGATGTTATATGTTCAGTTTCTTAAACCAAATATTACAGCTAAAATTTAGTATTAATATTTTTAAATTTACAGAAAAACTTCTAAACTTCTACTTCGTTTAAAATATTAAGACCCAGTGATAAGCTAAGAAGCTGTATTAGTTAGTATCTTGACGTCCAAGATATATGCTTTTGTTGCTGAAGCTTCTCAGCAAACTCTGTTTCCTGTTTCTGCCTCTTCAATATTTAATCCAAAAGAATTTACGTCCTCTTCTTATGTAGCCATTTATATTCAGATTCATTGTAATTGATGATGACACATGATGCATATTTCTTATTTCAGACTCTGAAGTTTACATTTGTTCGAGTTTTAGAGCATTCAGAATCACTCATAAAGTGAGAATATAAGAGATATAAAGCCATGAGTAAAGATGGCGCTAAGAGCCAAGAAGATTATAAGCTCAAAGACATGAAGCCTGAGCTTGGAGAGAGATGGCCACACGGAGGATTACGCGGTGGAGGTGGATGGATCAGCAGCGAGCGAGCCGCAAGCACGTACGACCTTGTTGAGCAGATGTTCTATCTGTATGTTCGTGTAGTCAAAGCCAAAGATCTCCCCCCAAACCCAGTCACTAGTAACTGTGACCCTTATGTGGAAGTAAAGCTTGGAAACTACAAAGGAAAGACTAAACATTTCGAGAAAAGAACAAACCCTGAATGGAACCAAGTCTTCGCCTTCGCAAAGGATAAGATTCAATCCTCTGTTGTTGAAATTTTTGTGCGCGATAAGGAGATGGTGACGAGAGATGATTATATAGGAAAAGTTGTGTTTGATATGAATGAGGTTCCTACAAGGGTTCCTCCCGATAGCCCACTTGCACCTCAGTGGTACAGATTGGAAGACCGACGGGGTGAGAGTAAGAAGAGGGGAGAGATTATGGTAGCAGTTTGGATGGGAACACAAGCTGATGAAGCTTTTCCCGATGCTTGGCACTCGGATGCTTCTTCCGTGCAAGGAGAAGGCGTTCATAGCGTGAGGTCTAAAGTCTATGTCTCTCCTAAACTATGGTATTTGCGGGTTAATGTGATTGAAGCACAAGATGTCGAACCAAGTGATAGGACACAGTTGCCTCAAGCTTTTGTTAAGGTTCAAGTGGGGAACCAAATACTTAAAACAAAGCTGTGTCCAAACAAGACAACAAATCCAATGTGGAACGAAGATCTCGTTTTCGTGGCTGCAGAGCCGTTCGAAGAACAGTTCTACTTGACAGTGGAAAACAAGGTTTCATCGGCAAAAGATGAGGTCATGGGGAGGGTAATCTTGCCTCTCACCGTTTTTGAGAAACGATTAGATCACAGAGCAGTTCATTCCAAATGGTTCAACCTCGAAAAGTTCGGGTTCGGGGCATTGGAAGGAGACAAAAGACATGAATTGAAGTTCTCCAGCAGAATTCATCTACGAGTCTGTCTTGAAGGCGGTTATCATGTAATGGACGAATCAACTCTGTATATAAGCGATGTTCGTCCAACAGCGAGGCAACTCTGGAAACAACCGATTGGAATTCTTGAAGTAGGAATTCTGAGTGCACAAGGGCTTTCGCCGATGAAAACAAAAGACGGTAAAGCAACCACTGATCCATATTGCGTAGCCAAGTACGGGCAAAAATGGGTGAGAACAAGAACCATCATCGAGAGTTTCAATCCTAAGTGGAATGAGCAATACACATGGGAAGTGTATGACCCTTGTACTGTCATTACACTTGGAGTTTTTGACAATTGCCATTTAGGAGGGAGCGAAAAAGCAAACGCCGGTGGAGCTAAGGTCGATTCAAGAGTTGGAAAAGTGAGAATTAGACTTTCAACTCTTGAGGCCGACAGGATCTACACTCACTCGTATCCGCTTCTTGTTCTACAGTCCAAAGGATTAAAGAAAATGGGTGAGCTCCAATTAGCGGTACGATTCACTTGCCTGTCTTTGGCACATGTGATATATCTCTATGGCCATCCTCTGCTCCCAAAGATGCATTATCTGCATCCATTCACTGTTAACCAATTAGACAACCTCCGATATCAAGCTATGAGCATTGTTGCGGTGCGTTTAGCACGAGCTGAGCCACCACTGAGGAAAGAAGTTGTAGAGTACATGCTTGACGTCGATTCTCACATGTGGAGCATGCGAAGGAGTAAAGCAAATTTCTTCAGGATAGTATCTGTTTTCTCAGGCTTCATTGCTATGAGCAAGTGGCTCGGCGATGTTTGCTTCTGGAAAAATCCAGTGACGTCAATCTTGTTCCACGTTCTCTTCTTCATACTGATTTGTTACCCAGAATTGATCCTCCCCACGGCGTTTCTCTACATGTTTTTGATAGGAATTTGGAATTTTCGGTTTAGGCCACGCCATCCTCCTCACATGGATACAAAGCTGTCATGGGCTGAAGCTGCTAGTCCCGATGAACTGGATGAAGAATTTGACACTTTTCCAACATCAAAAGGTCAAGATGTTGTGAAGATGAGGTATGACAGGCTAAGAAGCGTTGCTGGTCGGATCCAGATGGTTGTTGGAGACATTGCAACACAAGGGGAGAGATTTCAGGCTCTATTGAGCTGGAGAGATCCGCGAGCGACTTGCTTGTTCGTGATGTTATGTCTCGTTTCTGCTGTGGTGTTGTACATTACGCCCTTCAAAATTGTTGCTCTTGCTGCAGGATTGTTCTGGTTGAGGCATCCAAAGTTCAGAAGCAAGATGCCTTCTGCTCCAAGTAACTTCTTCAGGAGGCTACCTTCTCGAGCTGATAGTATGCTCTGATTGAACTACAATTCTCTCCGTGTTCTATTCTTGCTGATTTGATCTTCGGTGTTATTTTTACAAATTAGTATCATAAACTTGTTGATCACTGATTTTGGTATTTGAATTTTCAAATATTTTTTGGTCTAATATATCGGTTTACCGGTGTTTTATCTATGGTTATGTATACCTCGAGAAGATAAAATAAGATGTCAAACAACTTTTGTAATCATATCATATATCTATTGTGCATAAGTTTTCATTTTCTTATGTTAATCAAAATCTTTTAAGTTGGGAGTGTACTTGCACTACAAGAAAATTAAGATTTAGAGACTGAAAAATCCGTCCTTAATCTGTCTCTAAATGTGTTTAGGGATGGATTAGGGACGGCCAAGAGGCATCCGCAAACGAGCGTCGTAAAATGATGTCCGATCCTAATTCGTCTGCAAATAAAGACGAAAAATTCAGTCCGTAAACCGGCCGTAATTGCGAACCACCAAACCGTTCGCAAATCGACGAGAAAAGTCGAAGAAATTTTTAAGAAAAAATTACGGACGGGTGGCCTGTTTGCATTTGAGGAAGCCCCTTTCCATCCCAAATTTGCGGACGACCCTTTCGTTCGTCCACAAATTTGGGGACGGGCGGGGCGCCTGCAAATGCAGATGGGGTCGCTCGTCTATAATTTAAAAAAAAATAAAAAATAAAATTGAAATTTAATTTAATTTAATTAAATTTTAATGTTTTTATACATAAGAGTAATTAATTAGAAATGATATGTGAGTAACATTTAAAATTCGGAATCTTCGTTATCGGAATTCAGGACGACCGTCGGAACTCGGAACGGACGGTGGAGCTCGGGACGACCGTCGGAATTCGGGACAGCCGGTGAAACTCGGGACGACCGTCGAAACTCCGGGACGGCCGTCGGAACTCGGGAAGGACGGTGAAAGAATCAGGAGAGTAATAAACGTGGAAATCACATAAAATCGATATGTGATTTTTGATGATGTTTTTGCTGACGGGGCGCTGGCCCGCACCCCGTAAGGGGCGACCTCCCCTTGACCCCCGCCCACTAACCAAATAGCGGGAACGCCGTATGCTAGCAGCTGTTAAATCCCTAAGGCGGTATCTATCGATACTTGGTTAATCGGAATACGATGTAAATATCTATCATCGTAAATAATGAGATCTAATAGCAATAGTCGAGCATCATTGAGAATAACCAATATCAATGTTGCATGAAGACTAGTATGTGTAAATTGATATGATATATCAATTTAACACATAGCTACATGTTAGAGAATAATGTATTGGATCAATCAGTCATGGGATTGCTACATGGATTGTTATATGAGTATCATATCAATTCTCATAATGATTATGGTATATGTGATTCTATGACTTGAGATCGTAAGAGATCTTAACATAAGCAATTGCATGCTTTGACACTATCAAACGTCACTCGTAAATGGGTGGACAAACAAGATAGTGATTGGGTATGCAATTTATAGTATGTTGTTTGATCGAGATAAGGATTTTTCCCTCCTATATAATAGGACTGATGTGACGAGCTCACAGATTGAACTAGATGAGTATGATACGTTCCATGACTCATGTTCAATCTAGACATCAAGGAAAAATGGATTAATGTACATAAATCACGAGATTGGTAATGTCGAATCATAAACATTCTCATTGTTATATCCCATCATAAACATATAGACGTTTTGAGTCTTTCACCTTGCAATCAAGCGTTCCTTAGTAAACTAGATAAGGAAATCGAGCCAAGGACATACAAAGAAGTGCAAGGAAGCTATAAATGCCGATAAGCCGTCCCGAAGCCATCCCCAAGAGGATATATGGACGTCCCGGATTAGGGACTGCGACCCAGGGACGTCCGCAAATTGCAGATGGCACTCGGTCACCGTCCCTAATCCGAGATGCCCTCAGTGTCCGTTTCCAATCCGTCTGCGATTGCGGACCGCTTAGGGACTGCTTGTCCGTCCGCAAATTTAGAGACGGATTAGGGACCGATTTTTTTTCGTCCCTATTTTTTCCGCAAATTTAGGGACGGACTGGTCAGTTTCCAAAATCCGCTTGCAATCTTCAAATTTCTAGTAGTGTTGGATCATATTTGTTGGTTTAAGATTGGTTAATGCTGATGTGT
The DNA here is from genome assembly GCA_036759665.1 of Gynandropsis gynandra. Classification (NCBI taxonomy): domain Eukaryota; kingdom Viridiplantae; phylum Streptophyta; class Magnoliopsida; order Brassicales; family Cleomaceae; genus Gynandropsis; species Gynandropsis gynandra. The sequence goes on from CM071873.1 coordinate 27,492,854, forward strand.
ATATGCATCCAGAAGTTATTATTAAGGTATATAATATGTGTGATTGATATGAAAATATTCTCTCAGGTCATATATGATATTATGAGTATATTTTTCGGGATACTCATTATTTTATTTGATATCACATTGAATAGTGAAAATATTCTCTCAGATTTTACGAATATTTTACAAGATTCTACTTTTTTTTTATTTGATATTGAATATCTATATAAGAAATGCGACTATATACTCAGACGTGAGATCATTAGTGACTAAAAAACAAAACTGCAACATGGTCGAAGAAATCGATTTTGAAGGTGGTGGTTGGAACGAGAGAAAAAAAATAAAAATAGAAGCCTTTGCAGAGGCTGTGATACCATGACAAATTATGCGACTACATTTTCAAAGAGGTTGAACAATGATAATTGTTTTATTAATTACGAAAGATTTTCTAATATAGATATACAATGTCAAACAAAAAACAAATATGATCTTGTATAATATTCGTATAATCTCAGAAATATTTTCGCTATTCAGTGCAATATTAGATAATATCTTAAATATTCCGGAGAATATCCTAAGAATAATATATATGACATCATAGAATATTTTCGTATCAATAACCAAGATTGTATCCCTTAATAATTATGGAAATTAAAATCAAAGAGTTTCAACAAATGCATCTCTTCACTTGACCACATGTTAGAAAATATTAAATGCACATGCAAATGACAAAATGAAGTTTTTGGTTCTAAGATTAAAAGAGACCATAAAGAGAGGAAACCCGTTTGTAGAAAATAATGTCATAGGTCTATTAGATTAGATGAATAGTGTGAGAAAATAATTGATTAGTACTTATGCATGGACTAATCCGACAAATAAAATGAATGGTTATTAGTTTTATGTCATTTTAATGGATGGACTTATTTATATCAGTACAAGCGATCTAACAATTAGGAAATTATGTGATATAGAGCTATGAAAATTGATATTTTTGTAACAATAAACTTTAAAATGATGTAACATATTTGAGAAAGGACGTTAGGACCAAAGAGATAATTTGTATTAAAAATGGTTAATCTACTAATTAGAAATAGTGATTCCCAATGCTATATATTGATTAGTAGAATATATGCTTTAGATAAAAATCCATATTTCAAATTAAATTTTTATTGTTCTTACGTACTACATTTTGTTTTTTAATTAAAATTTCTTTCTAAACAAAAAACGTCCTTAATTTATTTGTGTGCTATCCAATACATCAAAAATGCTCGAATGAAACTTAATTTCTGATAACACAAGCTTAGATTAGTTCCCATGCGTGAAAAACTAGCTAACTGATCTTATAGAACAATCTTAAAATTGTATGCATACAAAGTAAAATAATCTGTCCAAGATCTGATATTATAGTCATTATTTGAGTTATTTTCATAGTTCACCGTTAATTATAACATGAACAGTATGAGTCAATGCGATATGTTGCAACTTTCAAATACTAGAAACAATGTAAGAACTTTATGATTTTCTTTCATGATTTCAGTAGTTGCTTTTTATGATTATATATTATTGGATATTTGTAGTAGTTTTAACAAATCCAATATGTTGTTGGGATTGAAAATGAGTAAAAAAACTGAGAAAATGAAACCTACAAGTGGAAAAGAGTACAAGCATTGTGACATTAATTGTAGGAGTGATTTTTCAATATATCTTTTTAGACAAATTCTTATTGTTAGAAGATTGTTACTATGTGTGAAATATTATTTCAAACATAATTTCTATTTTGTGTTGGATAAATTTAATTTTAGTACAATATTCAATAATAATATTCACTCTATTAAATTTCATGGTAATGAAATGTATAAAAACAATTGTTTGCGATATGATATTTGTATATTACATTATGTAAATATTAATATATTTAACATACATGTTTATGGCTATAAGAGAAAACAATGATCAAATAAATCATGTTTTCCTTTGACATTGTAGACTTGAGTGGAAAAATAATTGATTCATTTCATAAAAAAATTGTTTTAAATATAATTACGAATAATTTTTAATTTGTGAAGCATGCTTTAAATGAAAGATGACCAAATATCCATTTACTAGATGTCACGGTGAACCCAATGGAAATCTCTCTTTCTTTTATTATTCAAAATTACCTTACAGAGATCTTATATACACATGAATACAATTTTTAACCTAGCTATCAAAATAGGAAAACATAATAAAACTCCCGTAATCAAGATTAATAACAAAATCAATTTGTTGCACTGATATCGCAATGGTATCCCTGAATTTCCGTAACACCCCCCCTCAAGGTGGTGCGTGAAGGTCTCGAACGCCCAGCTTGCCGAGAAAAGCGTCGAACTCTTTTCGTCCTAATGCCTTCGTAAAGATATCTGCCAATTGTATCTGTGTAGAAACATGTTGAGTACTGATTTTTCTCTCGAGAATGGCATCTCTAACGAAATGACAATCAACTTCAATGTGCTTGGTACGTTCGTGAAACACCGGATTTTCACTAATGTGTAGAGCTGCTTGATTGTCACAATAGAGCCACATAGGACGTGGGTGTTGCACACCAAAATCATGTAGTAAGGCCTTCAACCAAATGAGTTCACAAGTCGTCATGGCCATGGCACGATATTCGGCCTCTGCCGATGACCGAGAGACGACGTTTTGCTTCTTAGTCTTCTAGGAAATAGGAGAAGAGCCCAACTGTACAAACCAACCTGTTAACGAACGGCGACTCAAGGGGCAACCTGCCCAATCAGAATCTGTCCACCCATAAATCTGCAAGTCGGAATCCGATCGTAAAAATATGCCTTGACCCGGGTTGCCTTTGAGATAACGAACCACGCGTAAGGCTGCTTCCCAATGCACACGTCGCGGAGAATGCATGAATTGGGACAGTATCTGAACCGAGTATGAAAGCTATGGACGTGTGACGCCCAAATAGATGAGTCGACCAACAAGGCGACGATAAGCAATGGGATCAGCAAACAACTCACCATCGGCCGAAAGTAATTGATGGTTCTGGTCCATCGGGAAGCTAGCGGGCTTAGCACCAAGAAGGCCGGTCTAGGCTATAATATCCAATGTATATTTCCTTTGACACAAGTAAATGCCCGTCGGATTTCGCGCAACCTCAATGCCCAAAAAGTACTTCAAGTGACCAAGATCCTTCATATGAAAACAGGATCCCAAATATTGTTTGAAAGCCGTGATTACAGGAAGAGAGTTCCTCGTAATAATCAAATCGTCAACGTAGACCAAAACGTGAAGTCGTACCCCTCCAACAGAAAATATGAACAGAGAGTGGTCCGACGGAGCTTGCTTGAAACCGTAAGATTTCAATGATGTGCCAAGCTTTGCGAACCAACACCGAGGTGCTTGTTTGAGCCCATATATTGATTTCCGAAGTCGATATACCTTGGATGAATTGGAAGGCTGAAATCCGGGAGGCGGTTTCATATAAACCTCCTCATGTAGATCACCGTGTAGGAATGCATTGTGTACATCCATCTGATGTACCTCCCAGTTACGTGCGGAGGCAACAGCGAGAAACAAACGAACCGTGACCATTTTGGCGACGGGAGCAAAAGTCTCCTCATAGTCAAGTCCTTCGACTTGGTTGTTTCCAAGAGCAACGAGACGAGCTTTATATCTTTCAATGCTTCCATCCGAGCAATATTTGATTTTGAAGACCCACTTACTTCCAATCGCCTTCTTGCCCGGTGGAAGAGATTCGAGTGTCCAAGTTTTATTATCTTCGAGAGCTTGAATCTCGTCATACATCGCCTTGCGCCAATTTTCATTTGCAAGAGCTGCCTGATACGTGCGTGGTTCGTTTCCAGACGTTACAGCAGCCAGAAACACTCGGTGTTTTGGAGCGAAACGTTCACAATCAAGATAGTGACTGATTGGATAGAGAGACAATGAATCAGAAGAAGAAGAACCCGAGACCTGCACTGTATTGGTCACATAATCCCTCAAACGTGTTGAAGGATATTTTGTCCGTTGACCTTTTCCCATGTCCAAAGATGAAGTCTGTCCGAGAGCATTTTCAGCAGAGTCTGTATGTGTAGAATCCGAGAGAGACCTGTCCGAAGAAGGCAATTCTATTTGCTGCAGCATTGAATTTGGTGGAACCGTAACTAAAACGCCCTCAACATTCGGCGGCAGAGATCTAGAATCATCAGAATTCCTGGTTGACAATGTGGAGGAAGAACCCCCCCTGACGGCCGTAGAAGGTAAGTCAGAAGAAGCGTGCTGCTGTTCTACAGATCGAAATGCAGAAGAAGAAAAACGAAAATCGTCATTATCATGCCAATTCCAGTCTGAAATCGAAGGCAGAGTAGAGTCTGTAGGAAAAGATGGTGGAGAGGAAGCATAAGGAAACACATCCTCACGAAATATCACGTCTCGAGACACGAAGAATGTCTCCCGATCAAGATCATATACCCGCCATCCCTTCTTCCCCATAGGATATCCAACCAATATACAACGATGGCTTCGACTTGCAAATTTGTCTCCGTGAGTATCTTGGTTATGGACATAACATAGAGATCCAAACACGCGTAAATGAGTGTATGCAGGTTTGGTGCCGTGAAGTACCTCAAACGGTGTGCGTCCATCAATGACGGGAGAGGCAGTCCGGTTTATGAGATGTGCAGCCGTGAGAACACTATCACCCCAAAATTCCACTGGTAAGTTTGCTTGAAAAAGAAGAGATCGAGCGATATTGAGAATATGACGATGTTTCCGCTCGACTTTTCCATTTTGTTGGGGTGTTCCCACACAAGACGTTTGATGCAAAATTCCTTGTTCCAAGAGAAGCTGGCTGAGTGCAAGAAATTCTGTACCATTATCGGAGCGTATACACTTGACCCGTGTATCAAATTGTCGTTCAACCATAGCTAAGAATTGGCGGATATGAGTAGAAACTTCGGTTTTAGTCGGCATGAGATAAATCCAAACTCCCCGTGAAAAATCATCAACTATTGTCAAGAAGTATTTAGCACCGGTAAAAGACAGAGTACGGTAGGGTCCCCAAACATCGCAATGTATAAGCTCAAAAATAGATGACGTTTTATTCGAACTATCGGGAAAACAATCTCTTCCTTGTTTAGCGCGGACACAAATCTCACACGCTTTATTCAAATTTGTAGAACTCGTAGAAAAAGACAATTCAGAAAACAAATCTAAAATCTTCGAGGATGGATGTCCGAGGCGTTTGTGCCAAGTATCCCTAGAGCAAAGATCCCGTGTCCGAGCAGCCGCGGTGACTTCCACATTCCGAAAATAGTACAACCCTTCCCGTTTCTCACCCGCTCCAATCAGCGTCTTTGTAGGTTGGTCCTGAACGACGCAGAATTTATTAGCAAATTGCACCAAACAATCTCGTTATTCCAGTAATTATGAGATCGAGATAAGATTGAAATTCAACCCCTCGACATAAAACACATCATTCAGGCGCAAGTTCAAACCGAGCTGCACATTCCCTTTCTTACGAGCTATACTCTGTCTTCCATCAGGTAGAATGATTGAACATGGGCTCATTTCGGAAATTTCCAACAAACGTGACGATTGGCCTGTCATATGATAGGAACAACCAGAATCAAGAATCCAATCAAGATTAGACAGCTTACCAGATTGTGTCTCTGTTGCCCCAATTTTAGTTGCATTTAGTACCGCAACAATAGTCTTCCACTGTTCGTCGCTAATTCCACTGATTGCAGACCGATCAGACTCTTGAAGAGACGAAGAGGATGAAACCGTAGGAGCAGAGAATCATGCTGTCCCAACCTGTGCCATATTAGCGCGCGCCGGGAAAGATGCGCCTCTGCCTCGTCCAGATACAGGGGAAGGAAGAATACCACGTCCTCGGCTGATGCGTGGTTTAGGTCGATCACCCCACCAATCTGGATACCCCAAAAATTGAAAGCATCCAGTTGAAGAGTGTCCAGACCGTCCGCAATGGGCACAAACAAGCTTTGCTTTTTCTTCGGTCGAGAGACGAGAGAATTGTCCTGTTTTAACAGCAAAACCCATAACAGATGAACGTTCGTCAGAAATTTTTTTAGAAACATGTGAACTCTCATCTTGGAGAACAACATTATAAACGGTGTCAAGATCGGGCAACGGTTCCCGCGACAGGAGATTGGAGCGAACAATCCCGAAGACAGAGTCCTCAAGCCCCATAAGAAAATCATGAACTCTGTCTTCATTTCGATCTTTCTCAAGCTGCGCCGTAAGATTGCAGGTGCACTTTCAACAAGTGCATACTCGGAGGGGACGAGAATTGACCAGATCCCGCCAAATTCTACTAAGCTTCCCGTAGTATGCGTCAATACTCATCCCACGTTGTGTGCAATGAGCCAATTTAGAACGAAGTCGATGAATCTGAGGGCCGTTTTTAACAGCGAACCGGCCTTTCAAATGTTCCCATAGATCCCGAGCCTCCTCACGGTGAGTGACATCAGAACGGAGTTTCGATTCAATGGTGTTTTTGATCCATGAAACAACTAAAGAGTTGTTCGTTTCCCAATCTTCAAAATCAGGAGATTCAGGGGAAGGTCGCGGAATTTTCCCATCCACGAAGCCAAATTTCTTCTGGGATTTGAGGGCATATCGAATGTTGATTGCCCATTCATCATAGTTTTCACCACGTAACAGTGGCTGAGAGAGAATCAGTCCGAGATTGTCGTCTGGTGTCAAATCATAAGGGGAGATAGTCCTCCGTTGCACAATCGATCTGTCGGGATTCGCCGTGTTCTGAGTTGAGTCAGAAGTTTGAGTCGTTGAAGCCATTTTTGAGGAAGAAGCAAGATAGATTCACTCAAAAAATAAAACAATCGGGAGAATCAGAATCGAAATGAAACAATCAGGAGGAAGAAGGAGATTCAAAATCAGCCGAGAAGAGTAAAAGGAATTTTGGGTTTTTAGGTTAGGGTTCAGAAATCGGAAAAGATCGACGAGTTTCAGGGAATTGTTGAGTTTCAGGATCGAATTCGGTGGGTTTAATGGGAGGAATTTTTGTTGGGAAGTTTCAGGAAATTGTATTGGTGTTTCAATGAGAGGGAAACAGAGGTTTAGCAGATGTCGGTCAGAAACAATGGTGATCGGTGAGAGGAAGAAGATGAAGATGAATCATGATTTCGGTGGAGTTTAGGAGGAAGTTTGGTCAGGCTCTGATACCATGTCACGGTGAGCCCAAAGGAAATCTCTCTTTCTCTTATTATTCAAAATTACCTTATAGAGAGCTTATATACACATGAAGACAATTTTTAACCTAGCTATCAAAATAGGAAAACATAATAAAACTCCCGTAATCAAGATTAATAACAAAATCAATTTGTTGCACTGATATCGCAATGGTATCCCTGAATTTCCGTAAGACTAGAGATAACGAAGATATACTAAAATCTTATGACTCATTCATACGATTGTTTGTGGACTCATTAAAAGCTCAAAGAAGAGATGAGAATTCATATTTTATCATTTTCACGAATGCTAAATCGAGATAGAGATTTGTGTTTCGTATTAAACGTAAATCTTAATATTTTAAAATATTCAAAGGTTTTCGTAGTGATGATGAGAAAGAAACAAGAAAGGGTATCAAAGAGTTAAGATCCCACCATTGAGGAGAATATATGAGTCATACATTTCTTTACTATGTAAACCAAATGGGATTTAACACAATGAATCTATACAAAAACACCATATCATAATGATGTATCGAAAAAAATCGAATCTTATTAGACATGATGAGAACCATGATGAAGTTCACTAATATTCCTATAAATTTTTGGGAAAAATGTTTTAGAAACAATTGCATACTTGTAAAAAATGTTTTCACAAAATAATTTCCTAAACTACATATTAGATATGGAAAACATATAAGCCAAATTTAAAACACATAAGAATATTAGGTTGTTGCTAGGATTGAAAAGTGTCGTTTCATTGGAAATTTGTTACCATAAATGTACATGTTATAACATTGGGCGTAATGCAATAAGTTTGTCAATACACTACAATGAGACTAGAAGGAATTCCTTGATGAAGGAAACTAGAGTGAATAGATAATTCTTGATGATATTCAAAAACTTGCTGAAACACTATAGACTGAGGAACATGATATATGTAAGTTGAATTGCATTTATTGGTAGGGGTGTAAAGTATGTTGGCAAAAAAAAAAAAACACAAACTCGCTCAGTTCGACTCGTTTTCAAAATGAGCTGAAAAATCTCAATTCAACTTAGATCACCTTTAGCTCGCTAAAAAAACGAGTTCACTTGCGAACTAGATTATTTGACTTTATAACATATTAATATTATATGTTAATTATCATTAAACCATAATATATCTTGAATTAAAAGTTATTAAATATCAACAAACTAATTGAAAATAATTTATCGAATATCAAATAAAATATCAAATACAAAAACATATTTTTAATAATTTTTTTAAAATATTTTTCTTTATTTTATATTAAAATATATTAATTTAGTAGAAATAGGAAAATAACAATAATATATTATGTTTCCTTAAATAATATTTAATAAATACAAGGAATATTTATAATATATAGAAATAAGAAAACATGTGATTTTGTACATAGCTCGTGAACAAGCTCGTCTAAGCTCTAATTCGTTTATGACTCAGCTCGTCAGCTCATCTTTCAACACTACGTTTATGACTCAGCTCGTCAGCTCATCTTTCAACACTACTAAAATTAACCACTAGAAATTAATCATGCTTAGGGACGATAGACAGTGATCCGCAAACGAGCATCGCCAATAAAAAACATCTGTAAATAAAATTGAAAATCTCAGCCCATTAAACGTCGGTAATTTCGGACTGCAAGACCGTCTGCAAATCACATAAAAGTTGTCGGGAACACTTTGCAACGTTTATAGACGACCGTGACCTGTTTGCGAAATTTCCTTTGCGGACGACATATGTCCTTCAGCAAATTTGCGGACGAGCCACCATCCGATTTTTTTTAAAATAACAAAATAATAATTTATAATTACAATTAATTATAATTACAATTTATAAATTTAAAAAATATTATTAATTCATTAATATTTAATACCTAAATAACGTATATTACAAATTTGTCGTTGGTATTTCTGAATGATCATAATCGGAACTATCTTTCTCACACTCATCCAAATCGATAGAAGGAATTTGTTCCTTCCGCAAGTTTATTAACCGTTGATGTCGTCTTTCTGATTATGGAACACGTCTTTGGGATTCTTGTTGTGATTCGATTGGTTGGTATACAGTATTTCGCATCTCTTGCTCTGCCGCTTTTACCTTACATTTGGAGGAACTTGCATGTTATGATGCAATTCCAAAAGATAAAAAATGAGACCTTTATATGGTGAAACTTAGAGTGAAAGAAATATCGAAATTTAATTACAATTATAAATAACAAAATTATATTGAATTGTAATAAATTTACCTCGAGATACAGCTCGTTGTATTCTTCATGACTTAGAGAAGATTGTGTTCCGTCTTCTTCGCGAAATTTGGGACACTCGTTCCGATGCCATATTCTAAACGTCGTCATGAACACGTTTTGCTTTTGCATTTACCCATGAACTATCTGATTTCCTAATGTGCGTACGTTCCAGCAATTCTAAGTATAACGGTTCGGATCCCTTCTCTTTAGTCTAAAACAAATATCAAAAATATATTTTTAATATTAATCAAATGTCAATTGTATAAATTACCAAATAAAATTATAAATCTTACTAGATCTTCGTTAAATTCGAAAAAAGAACGAGAACAAGCAGTATGTGTGCTCATCCCATATCCTTCTCTATCAGAACCACAAGATTGACTTGCTCGCTCACTTCTTTGCTTAAAACTGGATCATCCCAATAAGCGTACATTTGTTCCAAGATATTGTCTGCCATCCAAACAGGTTTCCCTTTCTTTTCTTGATCTTTTTTTTTGCAATTGTTTATGAGAGCTTTAGGACAAACTCTCGTAACCCGTTCAAATTCAGACTTTACTACTCCAGTAATCTCTATGTTCCAATAAAATTTTTGATGAAATAATCAAATCATTATTTTATTTAAACTATGATTTGAAATTTGATTAAAATAAATATTATTAAAAAGGTACCACAAAAGATTTCCACCAAGATTCCTTAATATAGGGGCTGGTCCTTGTCTAACTATAACATGGACGATCGTAATCAACTTTCATCGTGTTTGTTATATGACGAGAGAGTTGATTATAACCAAACCTATAAATCAAAAATAAGATAAATTAATACTTAATTAAATAACTATCTACAACTTTCCATTTGAATTAATTGATACGTACCACTATGCGCCATTTTCACAACTCGGGTCTAAACGAAGAAGTTTATAACTTTTCTCATTCATTGATAGAATTTCTTTCACCGTTGGTTCGTGATGCATCTGAGGCTCGTGATGCATTTGAGGCTCGTGATGTGATAACACGTAATCAGTCATAGTATTTACATCATTCTTAGGTTTAGTTTTGATTAGATTTCTTAGATTTCACCGATTTATCGAGTTTATTCGAGGACTTCATCTACATTTCGTGTTTTGTATAGGAAACGAAGACATGAAGCAAAACACGAGTGATTACGGCAATTCAAACCCAAAAACGTGATTGAATGACAAGGTACAACTTGTGCAAGGCCATGGAAGCAAATCAAACACTAAAGCATCGAGCGAAAGGAGCGGAAACAACATTTGATAGTGTACATGCTCGGGCATGAAGTGTGCCCGCTCGGGCTGTGTTTATGCACCCGATCGGGCTGTAAAATGGACCAGAATTTCACCGAGAGTTAGCCCGAATCGAGCTCAAAGTGTGCCCGCTCGGGCATGCCAGCCCGACCAGGTTTCAAGTCATGCACGCACGGGCTAATGGACTGCACGAGCGGGTAGAGGTTGTGCCCGCTCGGGTCCACCTTTTTCTCAACAAAGCTTAATGCTTGGTGGTTCTTAACGCTTTTGTTCTTGTACGCCACTTGAATGAATGAATTCGGTACTTGATCATTTTTCAGATTGATTGGTTGTGTTTAATGCTTTCATTCTTGTACGCCACTCGAATGGATGATTATAGAAGTCTAATGAATCTACGCCAGTGGATTAGACTTTGGAACCTAGCCATGATTTAAGGTTTAATTGGTTTAGAATCTATCCCAGGTCAATCGATTGAATCTAGGGATTAGGATAGCAGTCTTAATGCGTCTATGTAGGTGAGATACACAATCGATATATTGGTATACACATGATAGATAGTGGACAAGTTTACGCCAGTCAGCTCCTATATAAGAGCTTGAATTCCCTGAACTCGTGATAGTATCTAAGACCAATGATCTTGTTAGAACTTCGTTGCATCGTTGTGCGACTCTCGATACCTATGGTGTTTAGTCGTTGAGTCATTCCGTTTATTAGTTTAGTTTAGTCTAGTTCGCATTCCCATTCACTCACTGATTTCACACGTCTTATTTATTAGTTACTAGCTTTAGAGTTCCATCAATTCCTTGTGTTCGACCCTGGTACTATACGATCCGTATTCTTGCGGAAGCGTTAGTCTAGGTAAATTATTACTTGAGATTAACCCACATCATGTTTTTGGCACCATTGCCGGGGAATTGATTATGCCTTTAGAGTTAGGATACTTTTGAACTAAGACATAGTCCTTTCCGGAGTCTTTATTTGTTTTTCGTATTTTTTTTTGTTTTTGTTTTATTTCTTATTGAGTCAAATATTTTTTGTTACCTCTCGGAGCTTCATCGAATTTTGTGTTCTTTATTTTGCGAGGTAACAAGAACAACGTCAACTCTTTGTATGCCCATATAGCTGGAGTAAAAGATCAACTTGCCGAACTTCGTCATATATTGTCTAACTCATACCATCCACATTACTCGGAGCAATCATGGGAACAAGAAGTTTGGGGGTATGAAGAAGAGATCTATGAGAGTTACAATCAGCCTTTCGGGAATACATACAATCATGGATGGAGCGATCATGCAAATTTTCCGTATAGGAACACTGATGGTATGCTGAATGCACAACGTTCAATGGGGAACTTCCAACCGCGTTTGATGCAACGCAATCAGAATTTTCAGCCAAGGACGCAGCCCCAAACCCAGAATTACCAGCCACGTGCGCCTCCCCCTCCACAACAAGAAGCTAACTCCGATATTACGTCTATGTTCGCTCAACTCTTACAAGGACAAAAAGATCAATACAACGAGATTGAATTGTTGAGAACAGAACAGGAAGAGATGAAGATGCATCTAAAGATCTTGGATACTCAAGTTGCACAACTCGCTACGAAATCCTCTCAACCGCAAGGAGTTCTACCGGGGCGACCGGAAGCAAATCCTCGTGGGTATGTCGATGAAATTTGCCTAAGGGATTGTAAGATGGTGGATCAGATCATTCCAATGTCTGAAAGGGGTAAAGCATCTATCACAGTAGTGGAAACGGCTGTCAACGAGCTTAAGGAGAAGCTCGAGGAGGAAGAGGAGACTAAATACGTCATACCCGAACCTAGACCTCTTCCTTTGTCATTCCCCCAACGTCAACGCATAAAGACGGTAGATACGCCAAATCCCTCGATATATAAAAAAGGAGAAGAATCTAACACAACAGCGAATAAGGCTACAGACATTGATAAGCATATGAAGAAACCCGAGATGGAAGTAGAGTGCAGCTTAGTGGACACACTTGAGCAACAGTGCGTTATCGATTTTGTGTTCCCCGACAGCATCTTTGAGAATTTAGCCGAGGAAGTTTGTGAGGAGTTTCAGAATACGAATTCCCTAGATATGAATCTCATAGCAGCTGGAGAAGGATTGTACAAGGTATCAAACGAGCTGCTTGACAACAAAGAGAAGGAGGAATCCCCCGACCGAGACTTCCGCACAACCCGAGCTAAATGTGCAAATCAGTACATAAACGATCCGGAGATGCCGCGAAGCTACACCAAACGTCCAGCACACAATTGGGACATTGACAAGGCACCCAAAGTGAAGATGAAGCCTACATCACAAAGGCTCACGCACCAAAAATCTCTGGAGACGCTGAAGGAAACAAGCGACGAACGCCTTACCGGTTTCATGGAGTACACAACCGGACTTATGGACAGCTCGACCAGAATTTTTGGACAGCACGATCTAGTGCCCGACTTAGAGAATATCATGACCAATCTTAGGGAAGATATGACTGATCGTGCAAGGAACTGAATTGATCTGCGTGCTACACCCTATCGAGCACATATTGCACGCGAGACGCTACGCACGCGACGACGTCGAAGACGTCCACCTAATAGTAGCATTCGGTCAAGCTCGCGACCTTAAACAAGCGCTTATCGGGAGGCAACCCGACTTTTGCATTTTCTTTTAAATTTGGTTTTCGGACCTATTCTTTTCCTTTTCACATTGATGTACTCGGTGGGATAGTATCCCTTCTTTTGGATTGTGTGATTCTTTTTCGTAGGTTTTTCAACATCGATATCATCCATGAGGAGGAGACGCATACAACGCCCAACCACATCACAAACTCGGGATTGCAAGATACACAAGGTGCACACGTTCTAACCCTTATTTTCCCGTTGTTTG
>CM071873.1:27508175-27519961 GCA_036759665.1 Gynandropsis gynandra
ATGAATTATAGAAGCTAATGAATCTACGCTAGGGGATTAGACTTTGGAACCTAGCCATGATTTAGGGTTTAATCGGTTTAGAATATACGCCAGGTTGATCGATTGTATCTAGGGATTAGGATAGCAGTCTTAATGCGTCTATGTAGGTGAGATACGCAATAAATATATTGGTATACGCATGCTAGATAGTGTACAAGTCTACACCAGTCAGTTCCTATATAAGAGCTTGAATTCCCTGAACTCGTGATAGTATCTAAGACCAATGATCTTGTTAGAACTTCGTTGCATCGTTGTGCGACTCTCGATACCTATGGTGTTTAGTCGTTGAGTCATTCCGTTCATTAGTTTAGTTTAGTCTAGTTCGCATTCCCATTCACTCACTTATTTCACACGTCTTATTCATTAGTTACTAGCATTAGAGTTGCATCAATTCCTTGTGTTCGACCCCGGTACTATACGATCTGTATTCTTGCGGAAGCGTTAGTCTAGGTAAATTATTACTTGAGATTAACCCACATCATGATGCATCATTGGCTCCAACGGTGGTGGCATTTGTTGATAATAAGGATGCAACATATATCGTATCGATCCAGTGTTCGAGAATAAATTCGAATTCATAAAATCCGAAAATACCGTATCAATTACCGCGTTTGTTGTGGAGGAGATGGAAAATTTGAACTTTTCTCTGAAGTAGAACAATTGACGAGACGTACTAAAATTTTAAATTAAAATATTATAATTGTTGTTAATTATAAATTTTAATTCACCGCTTCTTTTTAAGAAATTATATAAAAATGTTTTCAATATATTTAACAAGCTCATTAAAACATAATTTAATATATGTTCTATTATCCTAAACTGATCAAATTTTCAACTACACTTAATCCATAAAATTTTAAATATGAAATTTTTAGTTAATTTTAATTCGTTTAAAATTTTTCTATCTCTTGTAGACATTTTAACAAAAAATGAAACTACGCATTCCAAATCTAACTAAACTTCATCTAAATCTAACTAACTATATAACAAATCTTAACAAACATATTGTATATCTAAAAATCATGTCTAAATAAACCTGGAAAACCGATGAACAAAGGATGGAGATTGATGAAAAACCAGAGGATGACAGACGGACGACCGGACAATGATAGACGGACGGCTAGACGGTGAGGGAGAGGCATGGACCGAGGAGACGAACGGTCGAACAAACGGGACGAACAAATCGACGGACTGGGATGCATGGACGGACAGAGACACAGCAACGGAAGGGCGGAAGAAGGGGCGGATGGCTGCGAGCGGATGGGCGGCGAGAGAGAACTAAGCAAATTTACAAGGAAGGAGTTGCATGGACGAATTTACATAAATTTGCAGACGGGTGAGAAAATCCGTCCGCAAATAGTCCCTAGTCACGGACATGAAGAAGAGCCATTCCAAAGTTGTTCGTAAATAGCGACAGACTCAAGACAGGCATCCGTAGTTTCTAGAAGGACAAATATGGAATCTTGTGTTCGTCCCTATTTACAGACCATTTCCGAACGGCTCGTGACAGCCGTCCGTAAGATGATCCAGAGATATCCTTCAGCAAATACGAATGGCTAGAAAACTACCTTCCGCAATTATAGACGGCTCTGGCACGTCCGTTCATTAACTTTAAGCCGTCCGTAATTCGTTCCCAAATATGCGGGATAGAGACACAGGGACGGACCAAGGGACAAAGAGGGATATAGAGGCACGAAGACGGGCCGAGGGAGGGGGGCGGACAGACGGCCGGAGAGGGATGGAAATGGGCAGACCGATGGATAGAGAGGTACGAGGATGGACAGAGACGGACCAAAGGATGGAGATCAAATATCCGAAGCCGTCTATCTATCGTTGTGTAACTCTTCCCATTGTTCATTTTCAAATAATTTTATGTTACAAAATCTCAACAAAGAATAAAATGATTTAAGAATTCATTAAGAAACAAAAATAATTCTTTTATTATTTTTCAAAGCTGATGTCTCTTTAAAAAAAGTCATGTAGTTGTCTTGACAAACATGAATCTTTTGATATGACAATAAACCTAATGATCACATCATCTTCTTTGTCTCATAATATTACTCTACCGCCTTATTATCTTCAAGCAAATAATCTTTTACTAATTGCAATATATCATCCATGCAATTCTCAAAAAGATTATTTTCAATCTTCAAATTCATTAAACGTGCGTATAGGGACCATTGTGAAAGATCCATCATAAAGTGGATGCCTATCTCTTTCTAACATTTCAAAAAAAAGTTTTCGCTTCTTCATTCGGATATTCGTCAATATTATCTTCGTTTCTTTCACTGAATAAATTTTACACAATTTCCAAGGGTTCATTTCTAGATCTTGAGAAGTCTCAAGCACTTCATGATGTATAATACCACTACATAAATCTTCAACAACATTACTAGGTCGTGGTGCAAAATTTTCTCCATGAGATAACCACATGAAATAATTCTGAGTAAAACCTCTTAAATAAAGATGATTCCAAACGGTTCTCTCATTAAATTTTTTTCATTTTTGCATTTTACGCATGGAGAAACCAAATTACCGGTTTCTTTATAAACTTATTAATTTCTTGCCATCGTTATAAACTGTGCAATGCTTTCTATAAACTCCTTCAATACACCTTGAGGTTTTGGATCATTTTTTTTGTGCATCCATTGTCTAGAATCAAAATATTCGATCTTGAAGATGATACCATTATAATCAGAAACAATAAGAATATATTTAGTAAACTATGTGAGAATTGAGTGTGAGAAACTGATGAAAGTAGGAGGGGTTAAATAGATAATTTCTAGACCGATTAAGGACGAATTACAGACTAAGAAAAATATTTCCCGACCATTATCCCGAAAACATCCCTAAATCCAAACGGTACACCCGTAACCGTCCACAAATTTACGGATGGACACTGTTGCCATCGCAGATTTGCAGATGACCTTTGATTTTGTTCTTAATCCGCGACAGCCACAGATTCCATCTCCAATCAATCCGCAAATACAGACTACTTCTGGACTCTTTTTCCATCCAAAAATTTGTGGACGGATTTATCTTGTCATCTCTATTCTGTCTGGAATTCGTCCGTAAATTTCAGGACATATTACACCATTCGCAAAATTCTGTTTGGAATGTTTAAATTTCTTGTAGTGCAACGAGGTGGAAGATATCTAGCTCAATTCACTCAAATATGTTTCGAGCTAGAGCTGGTTCGCGAGCCGACAACTCATTTTACATCTCTATTTACTGAAAATATTGAATTTGAGTACAAGGGTTCCATCTGTAATAGTCTAAGAGTGAGGAATTGTTACAAAATCAGTTTAAGAGCAAATTCAAGAACAAATTAAAAAACACATTTAAGGTCACGATGAACCTAAGATTTTCTATTGTTCTCCAATTGCATTGGATAAATTACATCTTATGATGCAAGAGAATGAGTTCAATTAGAGTGGATGATGACCCTAAGACTTTTAAGGAAGGAATGAAAAATTAAGACTAATAGAAATGATAGAAAGCAATGAAATCTGATATGGAATTAATGATGGTTAATTGAGATTGGATTTTGGTTTAAACTTTAAGGAATTCAATGTCAATTGGTTTTAAAAGGATTTACTTGAATAAGATTGAAGCAGGTGACAAGGTAGCGACCTATAAAGCCGCGTGGAGTTAGCAAAAAAGGTATTGGCTATGAAACAATGTTCTCCTATGTTGCAAAGCTTTACTTCAATAAGATTGGAGCAGATGACATGACAAGCGAGAGACCTATAAATTGTTTTGTTTCCATGTGGTATAGTTGACGATATGGTATTGGGTAAAAAATATTCTCCTCTATAGCTACTAATCATGATTTTCAAATATGAAAAATGGATATGAGAAAATATTTCTTTAATGGAGAGCTACGTGAAGATTTGAACATGACTGATTCTGAAGGTCTTTCTTTGTTATCTATGAGTAAGATGGTCAATGAGTTTCAAATATCCATTTATGGATTAACAAACGCTACTTTTAATTGGAGTATTAATTTTATCTAAGTAGGTGAAACATTCAACTTTGTTAGACACAAATTAGAAACTTGTGTTTTATAAAGGTTTTAGTAAAAGCATTGTTATTTTCATAGTGCGGGCTATATTTTCTTGAATCACGAAGCAATTTGTACAAGCATAGCAAAAAAAAAAATTATTAGTTATTCGAAAAGCTCTCCAAAACATTTTTAGAAGAAGCGGACTATATTTTGAGAATAAGGATCAATAGGGATTGATCGAAAAAATATCCTAAACTTTTACATGCTATGATTTTTCACATGAATCATGGAGCAATCCGTGAGTTGGAACTTATTTAGTTTGAATGGTAGAGCAGTCAATGAATTGGAAAAGGTTATTCGCCTACGAAAGCATAATACAATGGTTAAAGAATTGGAAAAGTTTATTCGCTGACGAAAGCATAATACAGTGGCATATGAGGGAGCTAATGAATAAAGATTGATGGGTATGTTTAGTCCATTTATGAAATATAGAATTGGACAAATCTGGATTGTGGTTTGATTGTCGTAGTGGAGCACCATCAATTGTGTGGTCTTGATTCCAAGGCCTTTGAGTAAGGATTTGATTTTGATTAGCTCGCATGTTGCGTGACCATAGCTCTATATCCCATCTCTACACTTTTTCTTGCCACTACACCTTGCTTCATGTTTCCCCATGTCACTACGTTGCCTCCTACAAATTTTCAAAATCCAATGGTAGATTTGTTTCGTCACTGTATCATGTTTAGTAAGCATCACAAAACGTCACAACATCGAGGTTATTTTATACTTCATTTGTATCCCTTTTTCTAGTGCTTCGTTGAAGTAATTCAATATCCACACAACCATATTTCATTGGTGTTTGATTGGTGGAGGCATGAACTTTTTCACTTGATTTACGACAAAACAAATGTCATATGAGAGATCATGAGATAAATTAGTTTGCATAGCATTCTTTGATAATTTTCAAAGCTTGAAATGGTTCCCCTGATGTGAACCTTTAAATTTTAGTTAATGAGGATCTTCATCAGTTTCATGCCAAGTGTTTATAAATCACTCAAGAGATCAAAGGCATGTTTCTTTTCTAATAGAAATACGCCATCGTTGGTTCATGTAGTCTCAGTTCCCAATTATATTTTTAAGAACTTTTTCATCCTTTGTATTGTTTCTTGTTGTTATTATATCTTATACGTAAATTAGAAAAATAATGATGCCTAATTACCCCTCAATTTAAAACATGAAATTATAGACTCACATCTAGCAAAGTCGTAACCTAATAAGACATTATGAAGAGTTTGATACCATGCTCATAGAAATTATTTCAACTCATAAATCAACTTCTTGACTTTACAACTATCATGGTGGACATGACATATCCAGGCGTTGACTTCCTAACAAACGATTTATGATCATTGGAAAGGTTAGTGATATTGACAATGAATTATATGGGAAAAGTCACAACTAGATTAGAGTAATGAACTCGTGATTACTCCTCGGAAGCTGTTTATCTTGTTTCTGGTTGCTTGAAGTACTCGTGTTAATCGTCATTCTAAAAATTTTAACTTTTCTTTTGTTGCAGGACATCTATATGTTGGTTAATAGTTGGTGAGAATTTATGGGTGTTATTTTCCCGATTACTAGAGGTAGGTGATAACAGAATTTTAGAGCTTGTACCAGTATTTGCATTGTTTTTTCGCGATCTAGATCCAACTCTATCTGAGTTAATGATGTCAAATTGGATTAGGTTTAATTGGATTAGGTTTAATAAGTTAACTCAATCCAAATGGATTTAAAATTAAATGAGTTTAATGGGTTTTAGACCCATTTATATTATTTTAATGGGTTATACCCATTTAAAATTATAAACGTTTAAATCTCACACTCTCTTGAGATTTTTCTCTCACGTTCTTTCGTCGGCGGTGGTGGTTAACTCTGCTTCTCCGTTTAACTATGTCCGGTGGTTGGCTCGCTCCGGTGATTGGGTCGCTCGCTCCGGTAGCTCGCTCCGGTGGTTGGCTCGCTCGCTCGCTCGCTCTCTCCATCCAATCTCTTCTCTCGACGAATGTCTCTCTGCCTCCTTCTTCGGCCTCCCTCCCATTAGGTACCACCTCCTCGTCTTTCTATATCTATATCTTCAATTATGGTTGAGAATCCAGATTTTTTTTACTATTGTGGTCCTAGCAAGTGTTGATTCGGCAACCAATTTGATGTTCTTTAAACCCATCGATTATCTCCAAGAGTACAAAGAGTGGACAACAAATTTGATGTTGGGTTGGAAATTAGAGTCCGAACTCAGAGTTTGAATGTTTCAAGTGCTGAAATTAGAGTGTTTGATCTCGAGTTCAGTCCAATGGTTGAAGTCAAGGTTTATGGTGCCTTCTTAGACTAGCCAAATCTGTTGCAATCTGTCTGAGAGCCCTTTCCATCTCTATTTTGTCTCGGTTTGTCTTATTTTCAGAGGCTTTGATCATCTTCTTCATCCTCACTATTGAGTTAGATATGCTGTCTTTGATCTCGTGATGGACCTCTGGTCAAAAGAGCCTAAAGCAAAGGAAAACGTTGCTTTCTCTTAAACGTTTTTCCTGCTGCTGCTCTCGCTTGTTTTAGGGAAATTTTCCTGCTTGCTCTCGCTTGTTTTAGGGAAAAAGGAATGTAGAAGTGCTGAGTTGTATGAAGGATTAGGATTCTCAGGACGAAGTTTCACCGATATAATCTGTACTTGTTGTGTGTGGATGGAAAGAGAAAATAGAAAACAGACGGTTGACATTGAAATTTATCTTCTAGCAACTAAAGCATTGTCTCAGTTGTGCACATCAAGATTTGGTCATTGTTTGTGAATCAAATAGCTATGGCTTATAGTTTGATTGATTAAGAGAGTCTCTGCTTTACCTTCTTGGTTTATGTCATACTTGAGAACGTAAAATGCTTCATTACTGAATTAAATTCGTATACAATTGTTGTCATAATTCTGAAATGCTGGTGCTGCTTCTCTTTTGACTGGGCAGGCACAGGATAATTTAATGAATCTTCCTGTTATTTTATCTGTAATGGGTCTTTAGTTTCTTTAGCCTTTTGCAGTAATTGATAATCTAGAAATGTTCATTGATATTTGTTTTACAGTGTGATCATCATTACCAATGAGGAGCGGAGAAAGTATTAACGAGGTGTCATCATTACTGAGTGAGTCTATGGAAGCAAATGATCAAGTAAGTACACGAAAACGACGACGTTCTTCACGTGCATGGGATAATTTTTCAACTATTGGGAATAGAATTGCTTGCAATTATTGCAAAAAAGATTATCCTGATAATGTCACTAGAAATGGAACATCTACGCTCCTTCGTCATTTGTTGGTATGCAAAGGAACGCCTGCCAAATTTTCTGAATTGATAGAGATGTTTGATCGTGAAGGAATGGTAATAGCTAAAACAATTGAGAAATTGATGATTCGCAAGTTTTTAGCTGTGGCCGTCATAGAGCATGATCTTCCATTTTTCTTTGTGGAGTATAAGAGAATTAGACAACTGATTAAGTATTTGAATCCAAATTTTAAACTGATTTCTAGAAACACTGTCGTAGCTGATGTACTTAGATTATATCAAAGTACGAAAAAGAAGCTAAAAACTGAGATAGCTAATCTTTCTAGTAGGATTTGTTTAACTGCCGATGTGTGGAGATCTATAGCTGTGGAAGGTTATATTTGTGTGATTGCACATTATGTTGATGATTCTTGGGCATTAAAGAGTAAGATACTATCGTTTAGTGCTTTGCCTCCCCCACATTCTGAAATTGAGTTGGCCAATAAGGTTTTTGAGATTTTAAAAGATTGGGGGATAGAGAAAAAAGTATTTTCTCTAACACTTGATAATTCATCGGCTAATGATAGTATGCAAAATATATTAAGGGATCGACTTTGTTTACAGAATGGTTTGTTATGCAATGGTGAGTTTTTCCACGTGAGATGTTGTGCACATATTCAGAATTTGATTGTGCAAGAAGGGCTTAAAGTCGTCGATTCTGCTTTACATAAGATTAGAGAAAGTATAAGATATGTGAAATGGTCGGAAGGAAGGATAAAAATGTTTGAGAAATGTTGTCAGCAAGTTGATATTCAAAGTGGAATAGGTCTGCGATTGAATGTCTCTACTAGATAGAATTCTACTTATTTGATGTCAAAGGTGCTATCAAACATGAACATGCATTTAACAACATGCAGTTGCTTGATAGAAATTATAAACATTGTCCATCAATCGAAGAGTGGGAGAGGAAGAAAGATTTGTGATTTTTTGGAACCATTCTATGAGATTACAAACTTAATTTCTGGTTCTAGATATCCGACTTCCAACTTGTATTTCTTTCAAGTTTGGAGAATAGAATGTCTGCTGAAAGATTATAAGAAGAATAGTGGAGATGAGATGATAAAATTTATGGCCAACAACATGAAGGACAAATTTGATAAATATTGGGAAGAATATAGTATGACTCTTGCATTAGGAGCGGTTTTAGATCCAAGGATGAAGTTGGAATTGTTGGAATTTGCTTACAATGAAATTGATCCTACCACTTCTAGAGAAAAAATCGATAAAAATTGGTGTTTCTTTTTTATCAATATAAAAGTAAATCAATGGTTCCAAGTTCTTCGCGAGGACCTACAAGTCCAAGTTGGTGTCTCTCCAAAGGAAAAGGAACAAACTTGACGGCTTTAAATGTAAGTTTTGTCTTTATTTTGAATTTGTTTTTTTGTTGTAATTATATAATATGATTAAAATGGTTTAATATAGGCTTTCAAAGCGTATGAGAAAAGTCAATCTATGCAAGAGGGGCGAAATGCTTTGCAAATATATTTGGAGGGCAAAAGGTTAGAAATGAACGAATTTGATGATATCGATGTTTTAGAATATTGGGAAAGCCATAAGAATCGCTATATGGAGACTTAGCTCGAATGACTTGCGATATACTTAGCATTCCAATCACAAATGTGGCGTCAGAATCATCATTTAGCATTCGTTCTCGTTTATTAAACAAGTATAGAAGCCGCATTCGTTCTTCTAATGTCGAGGCATTGATATGTACGCGAAATTAATTGATTGGATATGAACTTTCCAAATACGGTAAGACCTATATTAGTATTTTTATTTTAATTAAAATATATTATATTTTTAATATGTTTATAAATGATAGGTGACGATAGTTGTACCGATGAAGTTGATGTTGTCGCTGATGGTGATGTTGAAGTCAAGGACGACGAGGAAAATGATGAAGACTTGATGATTGTATCGGACATCTTTTGATTAGAATTTGTCAAAAATTTATTTTCAGGAATTATCTTTTTAGCTATTTATATATTCAGATGAAAAATTGATGATTATATCATATGTTTTTAATATATATCTTTATTTTATAAATTTTATTTTCATTAATTATCATTTTATTTATTTTTATAAATTATTATTTTGAACATCAAAACATTAATAATAATATTTAATGTATATATATATATATATTTATAATGTTAAATGATAAAAATATATATACAAAATATTATTTATATAAACAAACCCGTTTAATCCGACCCATATAACCCGTTATTAAATGGGTCGGATTGAACCCAACCCAATTACACCATATAACCCGTTTAATTTTAATGGTTTGTGCACAACCCAACCCATTGACATCCCTAATCTGAGTTCACTCCTGCTTTTTTTCAAAACTTAATTTTGAGTTTTGTCGAGCTAAACCTCCCTTGACATGTATACTAATTTCTATATGGGGTGAAAGCAATTTTATCCTTTCCGATTTGGTGACTATCAATTACAACGCACTTGAAGCTCTTTGGTGCGAGTAAGTTCCACATTGTTTCAGATAGAAATACATAGCCACTCTTAATTATTTAGGTAATCGATATCAGGGTGTTATTAAGTAACTCGTCTGGGGTTAGATTGTTGAGATATCGTTTCAGAAGTATCCTATAAATTGAATTGGAACTCGTCCATGGAAGATTATGGTTCGTAAAACTTCCATGTGATGATAATTCTTTCCTTTCACGATTCGATTTTGTTAGAGAGTGTATGTACACGACGTTTGGTGAATGATCAATCTCACATTTGGATAGATAATTAATATGTGCATTATAGTGTGTACATAAATAATTGTAAAACATAATCGTCAAAAATATCAATATTAGTTGTGAGTAAATAGATCCATTTATGTTACATTGTATCATCTATAAATGTCTTCAAATACTTTCTATGATGCCTAGTGTAATTAGGTAATTTCAATAGGTTTGATTTTTTTTACTTCAAATCATATTTCATAATTAGAAATTGATTTAGGAGACATGGTTCTACAATATTTTCCTTGGATGTATGCTTCCCACGTTCATGATTAATAGAAATATGCGAAACAATCAATTTAAGATCCTTAGTGTCCGGATGTCCTAATTTATCAGACTAAAAATTAGAGTCATTGTTCACAGATATAACTTATTATTCGAAGCAAACATAATAGTATGATATAATTTAGAAAACACTGAAATAAAATTCTGTAAGATATAAAATTTAGCTTTAATTGTGCCTTCTTCAATGCTCTTTCGTCTTAATATCTCAGATCCAAAACTAGGTAGAAGAAAACTTGTCAGAAAATGTAGTCTTTACTTAGTTTACGAATGAACAATAGGTTATTAGAAAGTAAAGGAACATAGAGGGTTGTTCTATCTTTGTTTAGAACCTAAAGAGGTTGTACTCCTTTTTCATATATTAATTTCCATTAGCAATCACAAGACAAAAATATGGTTTAAAAATTCCTTACTGAATTAAGATTATTAATCATATGATTTGAAGCTCTTGAATCCAAAATTATGTCTTGAATCCTATATCTTTAGTAATATTAATACCCAAACGTAGAAAAGGATTAAAATACAACATCGAAATTTATATATATATATATATAATCCATCTTTGATTCATCCTTTTTCATATCCTTCTTTGTCTTCATATATTGAATTCAAAACTTGATACATTCAAAGAAAACATAGTGTTGTGATATTCTTGTTGAGAATAGTAAGGTATTTTATACCTTTACTTGGTATACTCTTACCGTTTCAATTTGAAGTTACCTAAGTGTTGTTGTATATTTCTAGTCATATTAGGATCTTTTATAATATGACTTATAATTCATGAATCTACTATACTATGATGATCATATTCGGAGATAAGAGCAAATTTACCAGAATTTTTGATTTGTTTGGCCAAATCGCAGCCGATAAGAAGATTGATCTCTTCTATGTCGGCTTTGATAGTGTATGTCAATTGGGTTGTCTCACGTGACCTTATCTTCTTGAGGTGATGATAGAGTACCCAAAGATTCCCCATAGCATGACTTCTTTTTTTGTAATGATTACACGAAATGATTTTGCATTTAGAATTTGGATTACCTTTTCTACAGTGAGCCGCGTCCAGTGGGCGGAATATCAGAAATACCCTCATAGGGCTAAATCATTTCAAAAATACCCTTCCCCAAAATAATTATTAAATCCGAAAAATAAAAACTGAAGAAAAGACAAATTTGCCCTTAATGTTCGAACGTGGAAAAATGGAAGTTCGGCAGTTTTTCGACGTGAAAAACTGTCGAAAACGAGAAATCCGAACAATTTTTCGCCGTGAAACCTGTTTAAAAGTTGATAGCAAGAAAGAAATAAGTGATTTCGAACTTGAGAGGGAACAATTTGAAGTTGGCGAGAAGGAAA
>CM071873.1:27532718-27582577 GCA_036759665.1 Gynandropsis gynandra
AACGACGGGATCGACTAGCGCGCTCACTTCTCGCCTTAAACTTAGGAGTCTCCCAATAGGCAAGCAGCTCTACCCAGACATTATCAGGGACCCAAACGGGTTTGCATTGTTTTCGATCATAGTCCTTCTTCGTGTTGTACACAAGATTTTTGAGTCGTTTTGCCGCATGCTTTTGGAATTCGGACTTTACTAGTCCGGTTAATGCGAGACCCCAATAAACTTTTTGCTGAAAAATAATGATTTAGTTATTCAATTAAATATTAAAGATAAGTTTAAAATTTATAATGAAGTGTATATTTAAAAAATATACCACGAAAGCTTTCCACCATCGTTCGTTTATTTCGGGATCGGTTTTCGTCCTGTTATAAGATAGACGATCATAATCGGCTTTCATTATCTTTGTGATATGATGATTAAGTTGCATACGCCCAAACCTAAAAATAAAAATAAATTAAAACTTGATACTTAATTAGGTACAAAATTAATTTAAAGTTAGTTTGTACCAATGTTCGGATTTTTCATCCTGATCTACACGAGGAAGTTTGCGTCTTTCCTCGCCCATTGCTAAAAGCTCTTCAACTGTTTGTTCCTGATGCATCGGAGGCTCGTGATGCATCATCGGTTCGACCGGCGGTGGCATCTTCTGATAGAATAGATACGGCATATATTGTGCCGATCCAGTCTAAAATATATTCGGATTCATAAAATCCGAATATATTGGATCCGATTGTCTCTGATGTTGTGGACCATTAGCACTTTCTTCAGAGGTCGAATGATTTCTATTGTTACCACCTCTCCCAGCACGACGCGACATACTAAGTTTGTAATTTTCAAGTAATTTTTATATTATTAACCGAAAATGAAATTATCAACCGATAATTAGTTTTATTCTATTTACATTACAATATTGACTCTATGCATATCTAGACTCAATATTTTTAACAACATTGACTCTATGCGTATCTAGAAGTTTGTCAAATTTTCAAATTTTCATATACAACAAATTTTCATATTTAATAATTTTTCATATTTAACAACATATACAACAAATTTTCATAGTTAACAATTTTTCATATTTAACAACATATACAACAAATTTTCATATTTAACAATATATACAACAAATTTTCATATATACAATTTTTCATATATACATATAAACATTTCTTATAACAAATTGTCATATATAACAATATATAGAACAATTTTTCATATAAATATTTCATCGAACAACTTGTATACATAAAATATACCTTAAGACAACGAAGGGCGGATGGCACACTGGCGGCGGGCGGTCACTCGGCGACGGCGGTAACTCGCGGCGGACGGTCGTTGGCGGCTGAAATTCGGCGCCGGTCATACGGTTAGAAACGTTGGATAAAAACCGAAAAAACTACAACCGCAAGAAGCTTACCTCGGCGCAACCACGATGGACCTTCGGCGGACGACTGGCGGACCAAAGGCGGACGGGCGTCGGTTGACTGGCGGCTACGGGGAGAAAACGGCAACAAAATCAACTTTCGGTTGTGAGGAAATGAAGCATTTCCGAGCATAAATAAGCATTTTTGGACGGGAGACGCGTT
Organism: Gynandropsis gynandra; assembly: GCA_036759665.1. Taxonomy (NCBI): domain Eukaryota; kingdom Viridiplantae; phylum Streptophyta; class Magnoliopsida; order Brassicales; family Cleomaceae; genus Gynandropsis; species Gynandropsis gynandra. Next base: position 27,534,302 of record CM071873.1, read on the forward strand.
CCGTCCGGAAATTAGGGACCACTTACGGACCAAACTTGCAGCCGGTCCGGAATTTAGGGACCATTTACGGAGGAGTCCCGAGCCGTGTCCGCAAATTAGGGACCGATTCCGGACGCCACTGGCCCTTCGTCCAGAAATTGGGGACTGATTCCAGATGAGCCGCAAGTGGCGTCGACAAATGGCGACTGGTTGCCGACGAACCAGGCGACCCGTCCCGAATTTCCAGACCGTCGACCTTCTCGGTCCCTACACCGTTCGGAAATTAGACCCGAGGGTCGGGTTTAGACCCGAGGGTCGGGTTTAGTTAATACAATTCATTCATAAAACATTATATATATATATATCCGTTAATATAATATAAAGATAAAAATAACAATTTAAACGTCCGAATTTGATTCAGAGACACATAATTCTTCTCTCGATTCTTCTGATTCTGAATTTTATTTAAATTCTTCATCTTCTTCGTTTCCTTTTATCGTTTCATCTTCAATTTCTTTGACTTCACCATGTGCCAATGCTTTAATTGTAACTTCATCAATAGCAACAATCTCGGTGGTTTGTTGTTGCATGGCCAATTGTTGTTCTTCTGTGTTGTCGATAAATTTACCCCTTGGAAATATCTTCATTGCAAAACGCCAACCTGAAGATCGTCTGATATGTGGGTATGAAACATAACAAACTTGATCGGCTTGTGACGCAAGAATAAAAGGCTCGTATTTTTCATATCTTCTTGTAGAATTAATTTCTACAACACCTAATTTGTTTATTCTTGTTCCGCGCCCGTTTATTGGATCGAACCAATCACATCAGAATAACATCATTTTTAAACCGACATAACCTACAACAAATGGCAAATATAAGTCAAAATATTTGAAAATTTAACACATCGAAATAACATCACTTTTAATACATGGATATTCCAATTGCAAAATGTCTTTCAAAATCCCATAAAAATCTGGTTCGTCGGTCGATTCACAATAGCTTTCACCTTTCACACATACACCGTAGTTCATAGTCTACTTCGATTTTCCGTGCTCGTAAGTATGAAAGTGGTAACCACGTGTAAAATACATGGGCCAACTCGTAACTTTTAGAGTTGGTCCTTTAACAAGATCGCGTAACCATAACGGGTGATTGCCAATCTCAATCTGCATATAATGAAAAAATCATCGATATAAACGTCTTATCCCTTTGGAGAAATCTCTTCCTTTAACAATAATATATATCTATCATTTACTTACATATTGTCTTATCCATGTGGAGAAATCTCTTTCTTTAAGCTCTTGGAGTTGAGATTCATCAATATTCATGTATGTATTCTTTAATACATCATCGAACATCCTGAATAATGTCAGAAACATTATGTTAATAATACAAAACATACACAACCAAAAACTCTTAAATGGTTAATAAGAGGTTTAGTTTTGTTTAATACCTCAAATGGGGAGAGATCTTGTAGGACTTTTGTAGGGGTTCGGTTTATAAGATAGCATGCGGTTAAAACCGCATCTCCCCAAAACCTTTTTGGTACACTTGTATGGAACATCATAGACCTTGCCACCTCCATTAGATGTCTATTTTTCCTCTCGGCTACACCATTTTGTTGGGGAGTATATGGACAGCTTGTTTGGTGGACTATGCCATGCTTAGATAGATATAGTTTGAAGGTTGTGCTCATATATTCTCCACCATTATCCGATCTAAAAATTTTAATCTTGGCATTAAAATGGTTAGTAACATAGTTTTGAAAATTTATAAATGCTTCTAGCACCCTATCCTTAGATTGTAATAAAGTAATCCATGTATACTTTGATTTTTCATCTATAAAAGTGACAAAATATTTATGGTTTTCTCTAGATTGGCATGGGGCTGTCCACACATCCGAATGCACAAGATCAAAACAATTTTCATAGTTTGTGAGAGATTTAGAAAAAACAGTTCGACAATGTTTTCCTAGAATACAAGCCTCACATTCATCCGATTTAAAAGAAACATTAGGCAACATTAAGCTTAAGGCACGAACATGTGGATGTCCTAATCTAGCATGCCAAATAACATCATCATAAGAGACTGAAAAAGTTTTGAAAATATTAGAAGCATTAAAAACATCCAAAATTTTAAAAACATCCGAAAAAGACTTGGTGTCTTCAAGCATGTATAAATCATCCTTGGTGACTCCTTTGCCAAATATTTTCCTTGTCTTAATATCCTGAAAAGAAACCTCATTAGGACTAAAAATCACATTACAATTTAAATCATTTGTGGTTCTTTTAACCGATAACAAATTTGATGTAAACTTAGGCAAGTATAATGCTTTTGTATCTTTTTCAAATAAATTAAGAAATTTTTCACCTTCTATTGGAACCTTGTAACCATTTGCTACTATGACACTACCTAAGGCCGGTTTAATATTTCTTAAGAGATTAGCATCACTAATCATATGATGAGAAGCTCCGGAATCAATTAATAACGGTTTAGTATTTTTAGATGCAAGAAAACCTTTACCCTCTTTATTACCAGAATTCTCCTTCAAGGCTTTGATGAGTGCTTCAATGTCGGACTTCTTGACCATCTCAGCTTGAGCATTCATCATGTAGGCGACCATAGTCTTGATATTCATCCCCATTATTTTGAGAAGAAGATGCACCGGTCGGCTCTCCTTGTGTTTTGTTGGAAAAGTGAGCTCTTTGGTTCTTGAAATTATTGTTCCTTGGTGGCTTGAGGTGGGGATGAAGGATCCAACATTCCTCTTTAGTGTGTCCTTCCTTTTTGCAATACACACATTTTTTGAATCCTTGTTTGCCGCCAAAGCCTCCAACGCCTCCTTGTTGAAAATGTCCCTTGTTTGCTAGTTGAATCATCTCGCCTTTGCCTCCAAATAAACCAAGTGACCCTTCTTCTTTTTGAATTTGAGCACACACATCCTCTAGGCTTGGTAGAGTGTCGGACCTAAGGATGTGCTTGATAACATCATTATAGGCGGGACTTAGGGTGAAGAGGAGACTAAAGACTTTATCTTGTTCTTTCCTCTCATTGAGAACTTTTGGATCAATGGAGCTCGGCCTTAAGATGTCTAGCTCCGCCCATAAGGACCTAAACCTCCCAAAATGTTTGTTGAAGGTCATCCCTTCTTGTGTGAGATTGTTGATGTCTCTTTTCACTTCATAAATCCGGCTTATATTGGAGATGTTGCCGAAAACCTTCTTGAGGATGTCCCATAATTCCTTTGCACTTTCACAATAGGAATAGGCTTCAAGGATTGATGGCTCAAGTGAGTTTTGAAGGAAAGATAGGACAGCTTGATCTTCTTGTGTCCACTTTTCCAAGTCCATGGTGATAATTTCTTTTCCATCTTCACCGTGAGATGTTACCTTTGGAGCTTCATTTTCTTCAATATGCTTCCAAAGTCCTTTGCCTCCTAGGGCTGATTTGATTAATCTTGACCATAATAGGTAGTTTGGACCTTTGAGGATTATGGGAACAACCATTTTTGTGCCTTCCATATCCATTTTGCTTGTAAAGAGATTTTAGTGATATGAAGAAGAAGAAGAGAGATCGAGAGTTTGAGCTTAGAAACACAAGAGAATGATGAGATAATAAATTAAAACCGCTCTGATACCATGTTAGAATTTGAGTGTTTAAGAAGAGAATAAGATGTTTGTAGAACTAAGATAATAGAAAGAAGAATTAAGAATAGACTTTTAATTCATTCCATGAGTTTAAGCATTACATAAGTTGTTCTATATATAGAGACCATGAGCTGAATTTAAACTACAAGTACAACATAATTAATGAATTTGTCCTCATCTTTCACGGTTATAGAGGAGAAAGGGACAACTCCTTGTTGCTTGGTTTCTTGAGTTGCACATGTGATTCTAATTACTCAAAAATAGCAACATCCCTTTCCTTCCTTCCAACGGCCACCTTTGACTACCAAATATAGTTGTGTGTGTTTTATTTAATCCTTAGGAGATTATTAAGAACTAATCTATCCATATATGATTAGTCTCATATATGTAGAATTAATTCTTAACACCGTGCTCTTGCCCATGCTCGGTCGTGCCTTGTCCGTTTCTCGTCCTGTTTGTTCTGTTGCGATCTTCAATGCTCGTATTTTGTCCCGTGTATGTTCTTTAGCTCGGAAATTAACCAAATATGCATTAAAATCTATAAAAACATGAAAACACGAAAACAAGTTAAAGAGGTACAAAATCGCATGTAAACATCGCAACTATCTTCATAAACATCATGCGAAAATTGTGTATGAAAACGAGATGTTCAATTAGATGTTTGTACATTTTATGTTTGAGGTACATGATTGAAATGAAACATAGTTCATAAGACTTAAACTATCTCATAGAATTATAATCTCATGTCTTTTACTTGTGGACCCAAACGCATGATGGTAATTAGGTGAATGCTCATGCAAAATTTGATAAAGGGTTTTACTACTAATAATGGATGATGGAGTACAATTGATGAGATGCCCGACAATGAGAACAATAGCCCCCAAGATATGGAGAGATAGATTCATTTGAAACATTATGTCTTATTATTGATGGATTCCCATCCATTAAAAATAGTACAACCCACTCGTTTTCTAGCCTATTAATATACATGGCTAAGTTCATTAATGACACATATTTTATAAGTAAAATTGCCAAAAAAAAGTTCAATCACTTAATAATTATGATATGGAGATCAAATTTCAATACAATCTCGGAATATATTATACGTAGTGCAAACCCAGGAGTCAATAAAAGGAATATATCCACATTTATCAAAGATAACACTACGACCATCTGGTAACACGACTAAACAAGGTATGTTATACGAGCAACATGTGTCGAAAATCTAACTTATAGGTAAATACATACTTGAGGAACTTTTGGTTACGCCAATTACATTGTCCTAAAAAAGCATGGTTAATGTCTTTCACTGACCTTTGGTAATTTCACTAATCTCATTTTTATAAGAGTTTGTTATTGGACTTTCATATACTCGTTGGCCTTCATTTTGCGCACGAACTCCCTGCCAATTGGGGTAACCAACATGCTGCAAACATGCTTCAGTGAGGTGACTAGATCGACCACATTAGCAGCACAATAAATTCTTGTCAACGCCGTTAGCCGGACGTGACTTAGGATGTATGATAACGATGAAAGTGGAGACACTGTCGATTGTTATAATGGGTGGTCAACTGATCTCTGATAACACCAATTTTGCTATATGATTTTTCGTATATTTGCATTTGATTTGGTTTCTTTTGGTTTCTTTTTTTAACCTTTTTTTATCATTTTTTATCTTTTAGAGAATAGGGGTTAAGGAATACATTTTGGACAAACATGCAGACATTTAGCATGAAAACGAGCACCAAAGAGGAAAAATGTAAAAACGCTTGGTCGAGCACTTTAAAATTGAATGCTCAAAAATTTTGTGAGGATTTGCTCCATCTGAATAAGTATAAGATCGATTGAACGTTTAGATGTCTCTTACTCTGGTAGATTTGCTCAACCTGAGCAGTCTCCTGCTCAGTCGAGAAGCTTGCAAGAAATAATCAAAGTTAACTCCAATTTGTATGGGAAAAGTGTGCAACAACCAACTGCTTGGCTAGAGCTAAGGTCCACTGGGTAGAGGAGTTTATCAAAATATCTAAATATTTCACATTTTGAGTTGTGTACGTGATGGAGAGCTTCTCCAAGAACTGGGGATGACTCTATGCACAACGAAGAGTGAAAGGTGAGTGTACTTTTCAGTCATGAAAAACAATGAAAAAGCTATTAGACTTTATCGAAGGATTGAACTATCGACAGAGACGAGTCGAAGAAGAGGTAATGAGAATGACTAATCGAGAAAGTGACCTTCTCTAAAACTTTTTCTTTACTTATTTATTGCTTTTGTTCTTTCTGAAAATGTAGATTCATAGATTTTATTTGTGCTTTAGACTAGAGTATTGTGTATTTGAACTCATCGCACTTCACCAATGGATTTGTTGTTGTTTATGTTTATGGTTTTTATGTATGTTTTATTCTTTCAACTCTTGAAAGGTACCCATAAAATGATTATCACATGGTATAATTCAGATGGAGACGTTGGATTGTATTAGATCGTATGCATTAGATTAACTGAATGATCATATCGAGAGATATGTTAGACGGTTTAGGAATGATGATATTGGATGATAAAGCATCCACATGTAAGTCATAAACATTAATAATTTATATGATGGATAGGAATTTGCACTGCGAGAGCAGATAGATTTATCAATAGCAAGTCCAATGTGGGTCATTAGACGGAGACACCATTGAGTTATATACTAGAACAAGAATTGCACTACGAGAAGATCTAGATTTTAATTTTACGAACGGGCAAATCAAATTTATGATGATTGAATTCACCAATAAGAAAAAGGGTACTCTTTATATAATCCTTAATGGGTTCATATATGTGACCATAATTCTTGAACCTAGAAGCATATATCGCTTGTAAATATATTTGAAATTGTAATTTATTTTCCTTGTTTATATTGGATATACCTACACTTTTTTATGTGCATGACGATGTTTTTGTGACACCAATAGATTAAAATCCTATTAATTCATGTGTTTGACCCTAGTATGAATGATATGTGTCACTCCAAAATGTCTTGTTTATGTATAAACATGTTTAGATCAGATTTGGATGACGCACTAATTTTTTGCATCGTTCTTGGGGACTAAAGGATATATAACTTTTTAATTTTAAGAATCTAGGTTATTTTTTGTTTATAGTCTGCTAATGAAATATGGTTTTTTTTTTTATCTTGTTCTCTTTGTTTCTTTTGCAAGAATTCAGTTTATGATTATAAGTGTTGGGAGATCTACACTCGTAACATTCAAAGAAATTGAAAGACTGCAAGAAAAATTCGAAAGCAAGCAAGGAGGAGACCAATAGTCAACCACTTCATCTTGAATAATGGGGAATACCGCGGGGAAGCCTAATCAAACTCAATGAGAGTAGAAGCAAAAATGGCCGAGCTTAGGACATAAACGAGCGCTTCTCGGGAGGAAACCCAAGCCCTTATCTCGATTACTTTTATTTTGTTTTTGGATTTGTCTCTTGACCTTTTTTATTTTGGAGTATATTATCTAGAATCCATATTTGCATATGTTGATCGCAGAAAGCATAGAAACAACAAATACCGATGTTCGGAGGAATGAAAAGGAATTAGAGAAAATGCTCGAGTCGAGCGATCATGAGCTCTAAAATGCTCAATCGAGTTGTAATAATGGTTTCTTGCGTCCAAAAAGATCTCTCGAGTGAAAATGTACCCAAAACCATTGCATGCATGACGGTGAAAAAGAGATCTTTTTCGGAGAAGGAACAACCGAAAACCAAAACCTAAATTCTATACTTCTCTCTTTTCCTGTAGTCTTTTGCAAAATTATTCATATCTCTTAGCATTCTAGTTTTTTTTTTTAAGAAAATAAGACATTATTAAGCAAGCACTTGAGCAGAATTAAGATATTGCCTATTCGATAGACCATGTCAACTCTAGTCAAACAATTTAAAGCTTTACCAAAATCCTATGTGTTTGAGCATGTACAGACACACCCCGAGACACTTTAACGACACACCAAGACCTTTGGCACCAATGAAACATTGAAATTTCTAACTGTTACATTTCTGAAACTCTTCATTTTCCATTTTTGCTTTATTTTTCATTTTTTTTAATAAAGTGTATAAAGATATTTGATGTCTGTCTTGATGTATTGTTTTGATTGTATTTTTAGATTCTCATATATGATTGAGTGCAAAATTAAAAGACTACAAGCGAAAATGATGGAATATGGGATGGAACATTGGAAAAAATGATTAGCATATTCACGTGCACAAACATCACAAACTCTAGTGATATTGAGGTTATGTGGTCTCATCTTATACTTTGAACTAAATCTAAGAGAGACATAGATTGACGTCTTAGCCAATACTTAGGTTGCATCTTAGGTTGATTTAAGGTGCATTTTAGGAGACAAAGTTTTTTAGAATCCAATAAATATGAGCACACATACACTTAGATTAGCCACATGGTAATCAAATGGTGTTTAAGAAACTAGAGAATATTTCTTGCCTAAATAGACACATATATACCTACCATAGTATCTGCTAAGTATTTTGAATGAATTTCTAGGCATAGTTCACTTAGAGGTTTCTAGATTCTTTTTATTTTATTGTTTAATGTAGGGTAGATTGAGACTTTTTCATCTTAAGATCATCTAGAATCCTATTTCTAAGCTTAAATATTTTCCTAAGAATCATTCCTCGTTCTTTGGAGTATTAGGGCCTTTTCATCTTGTTCGAGTTTGCTGTAAAAATGTTTCATTTGAACAAGAGTTAGGCATCGCCCGGAGGTGGCTATTATCATCAGGTGTGATGGTTAGCCTTTGTTACATGTTTTCTTTACCCTTTTCTTATGATCATAATTTCATCCTTGCAGAAAGAATAGAAAAAAAAAACACAGAAAAGTATAAATTCCCGTATATACAAAAATGCAGAAAAAAATAATAAAATAAAGGGAATCAAAATACCAAATCTCAAAACAAAGATAACTCTGTGGAGAAATATTTTATCACTTTCGCTGAGCCTTACTTAACCATTTGTACCAACTTACTCTTTAGGACACAGATAAATAGACTCGAGAAATATGCTTGGTTGGATTTCTAGTTTATTCTCCAAACATTTCTAGTGTTAGTATAAATCCTTAAACTCAGAATCTTTCCGTAGGTTAGAGGAATCTAAAAGAAACTAATTTGATTTCTTTCATGACAACGTAGTCTAGGCGAGCATAGTTGTTCTTGAAATCCTTTCTAATCTTCATTTTCCTTGTGTTCCCTTTTTCAACGTTATTCATTAATTATGTTTGCTTGAGACGAGCCAAATCCAAGTATGAGAGAGTTTGATCACACAAATTTTACTCTATAATTTATCGAATGTTTCAATTTTATTTTTCATTGTTTTAGTTCCTTTTGCATTTTATTTGGGTCATTTTTTTTATCTTTCAGACAATAGGGGCTAATGACCACACTATGGATAACATGATGACATTTAGCTTGAAAATCAGCATTATAAGAGGAAACAGTCAAAACGCTCTATCTAACGCTTTCAAATTGAATGCTCAAACAAGGATTCGCTTGACTCCCATAGATTTCTCTTAGCATTCATATGTCTCTTACACAAATAGATTGGCTCGACCCAATTGGTCTCATGCTCTGACGAGTAGGTTGGCAGAAGTAGTCAAAATTAGCTCCAATTTGTATGAGAAAGGTTTGTAACCACCAACCGCTAGGCCCAAGCAAAGGGTCGTAGGGCCAAACAGTTTAACAAACTGCCTAAATAATTGATTTCGATTTTTTAAGCGAGGAGAAACATCTCTATAAATTGGCGATGACTCTATTCAAAAGGGAAAGTAAGTCGAGAGTGAGAAAGTCACCTTTCGAAGTACCTTAGATTGAAAAAGCTAACGAAATTCATCGAATGATCAAACTATCGACATAGAAGAATTGAAGAGGAGGTCACGACGGCGATTGGTCGAGAAATCGACAATCCTTTTTCTTGTTATAGTTCATTTCAAGATGTCGATCCATAGGTATCATTCACGCTTTAGGCTAGAGCTTTATGTAATAGCAATCATCACACTTCTTGAACGGATTCATTGTCCTTCATGTTAATGGTCTAATGCATGTTTTATTCTTTCAATTTTTGAAAGGTACTCGTCAATTGATTTTCAAATGGTATTCAGATGGAGATATTGGATTAGATAAAATGAATTATAAAAACTAGAGATAGGTTAGTCGGTTTAGGAATGATGATACTGGATGACAATTCATTCACGTTTAAATCATAGAAGTTAATGATTTATATGTTGTATAAGAATCTATACTGTGAGAGCAGGTAGATACCTCAATAGCAGTTTTGATATGTGGGTCATTAGATGGAGACGTCGATGATTTATATACTAGAATAGGATTTTCACAGGGAGGGGAGATAGATCCACTTCAAGATGACCGGATTGCCCAATAATAACAAAGCTACACTTTGCAAAATCCTTAATGAGTTCGTGTACATGAAAACAATTCTCAAACCTAGAAACATCATTTTTCGCCTATATATGTTTGTAACTAAAATTTATTTTACTTTTTTATATTAAATATATCAGCTACCCTTTTTGTGTTCTTGACTGTAGTTTATATGAAATCGATTGATAAAATTCATCTTGTTCTCTCCGTTCAACCCTAATATTGTAGGATCCATATCCTTGTACCACTTATGCTGGTACTGATAATTTGAAATCAGATTAATTGATTCAAATGAGCCAAAAAGGCTAAATATACAAAGTTAGGCCTAATTACAATAATAATAGATCTAATTACAAAAAGACTTATATACCCCTATACATGTATCCTTTACACGCCCCCTCAAGATGGAGCACCCTCAGTGAGTCCAATCTTGGAACACAAAAGCTCAACGGTAGTCTCGGGAGAGGCTTCGTGAGAATGTCCGCAAGTTGATCTGCGTCTCGTACATGAGTGACCCGAAGAGTATTCGACTCAACCAGGCCACGAACGAAGAGATAGTCGAGAGCCAAGTGTTTCATTCGGGAGTGAAAGACGGGCTTAGCACTGAGGTATGTCGCTCCAATGTTGTCGCAGTAGATGGTAGGTGGTGATGATGACTTGATTCCAACTTCTGATAGTAAAGCAACGACCCATAGAACTTCTGCGGCCGTGGACGCAATAGATCGGTATTCAGCCTCGGTAGACGAACGAGAGAGTCCTGTTTGCTTCTTAGACGACCAGGAAATAGGATGCGCACCAAGGAAGAGTAGATACGCTCCGGTGGACTTGAGATCAAGTGAGTCTCCAGCCCAATCTGCATCGGTAAAGTCATGTAAGGAGAGGGTGTTCTTGGCGGATAAGAAGATACCTCGATCCTTCGTGCCAGCAAGATAATGAGGACTCTTTTGACGGCTTACCAATGAACATCCGTGGGAGCATGCATGAATTAGGACAGCTTGTTGACAACGAAGCTAACGTCCGGTCGTGTGAGAGATAGATACTGTAGTCCTCCAACAATGGACCGGTACTCCGTGGGATTAGAGAGTGAAGTCCCGGTGCCAAGTGTCATACGAGATGATGACGGCATGGGCGTAGGAACCGGCTTTGCTTCATGCATGAGACAACGGTTGAGAAGATCCTGAATGTACTTCCGTTGAGTCAATAGAAGGCCATGAGATGTCCGCGAAAGTATGATAAGTCACCCAAGTCTTTGATGGAGAAGCGGGCGGCTAGGGCATCAAAGAACTGCTGTACTTTCGATGAGCAACTGCCTGTAACAACGATATCATCAACATAAACCAGCACATACAATTGTAGCGCGGTTGTGTTGAGAATGAACAAGGAGGTATCCGCCAAAGAGTTGCTGAAGCCGCGAGCAAGAAGAAATGTGCGAAGTTCCGAATACCATGCTCGAGGAGCTTGTTTGAGACCATAGATGGCTCGCTGAAGTCTGCACACATGAGTAGGATGAGTTGGATCAATGAAACCCAGGGGTTGAGACATGTATACCTCCTCCATGAGACGGCCTTGAAGAAAGGCGTTATTGACATCAAGTTGTCGGAGAGACCATCCACGGGAGACCGCAATGCTCAAGATAACACGGATGGTTGTAGGTTTTACAATCGGGCTGAATGTCTCATGATAATCGATGCCCGATCTTTGGTGAAACCCGTTTGCAACAAGTCGAGCTTTGAATCGTTCCACGGATCCGTCTTGTTTGCGTTTGATTCGAAACACCCATCGACAACCAACAATATTCTTTGCTTGTGCTGCGGGAACAAGCTGCCACGTTTGGTTGCGATGTAAGGCTTGTAACTCAGAATCCATTGCATCACGCCATCGAGGATCTTTCAAGGCTTGAGTGATATTAGCCGGTTCACTTTCCAGTTTGTGCGAGGACGTTGCGGTGGCACGTCCAAGATAATAAGCTCAGGAGACTGTGACGACATTGGAGGCTCAACATGAGGAGGAGTCAAAGACGGAGAGCCAATATCCGAGGATTGCAGCGGTGAAGGATCCGAGCTTAGGGGCTGAACCGACAACAGAGCAATGAGTGGTGGCGAGAAGGATGGTGTAGGATTGACGCTATTTGAAGAGGTGGCTACCGTAGGTGACTTTTTGGTTTGTGAGAAAAATTTAGTAGGCTCGGCAAAGGGGTAGATAGACTCAATGAAGTGGACAGTAGATCTAGGGTTAGGAATGCGGATCTAGGGTTTGGAACGGAAGAGAACGGTGATGTACCACCAACGGGGCGCAGCGTGGGACAGGCAGCGAGCGGCGACCCGGGACGCGGTAAAAGCGGGCCGGCGGGAGGAGTGGAGGACGACGACCTGAAATTAAGGGTTTTGGTGCGTTTTGTGTGTTGGCAAGTGGCGTACGACGGCTGGGGAGGGAGGAGAGAGGTGAACGGCCGGAGGAGAGGAAGGGAGATGGGAAGGGAGGCCGGCCGAGTTTTTAGGAAAGTTTGTTGTGTCGTTAGACTTTGTGCTCTAATACCATGATAATTTGAAATCAGATTAATTGATTCAAATAAGACAAAACGGCTAAATATACAAACTTAGACCTAATTATAATAATAATAGATCTAATTACAAAAATAGTTATATACCCCTATACATGTATCCTTTACAGATACCACGTAGGATCCACATCGAAAGGGGTGACAGATGATAATGGACCATGTTCATATTACAAGAAAATTACAAAAAATGGTAAATTATCAATAGATTGTTTCTTGCATATACATAGTTAGACCGAAACCGATATTTGACATGGTATTAGAATCTGTTTCGTACCGATTTGAATATACATATGATGGGTCCCCGATAGTATTATCAACGCTTTAGGACCGAGTCTAGGAATGAAGAGAGTGTTATATTGGATTGTTCTACATCAGATAAGACATAAACTATAAAACTGTTATATATGATATAAGTTAATTCTAAACTCTTAGACTAGTTTTTGGATGGTCAGATCCAAATCTATATTTAATATTTTATAGGATAAAATAGTAAATAGAGAATTTAGTGCATATGTGGAAAGAGAGAGAGAGGTTAAAGAATAAAAAATTCCAAAAATTGGAAATAAAAACATCTAAACTAAAGATTTATTAAGAGAATTTTGTAGAGAAAAGTGGAACAATATTGAATGTCTGTATTTGGTAGTCGGTTAATTTCGCATTTTAAAATTGTAGACGGATGTTTTAATGAAATCATTGGAAAAACTGATAAACCAAAATATAAATACCCATTGATGTTGAAAGGCGTGAATGGGCACACATAAATTCCTAGATTTTAGGTTTTTTTCGGTTACAGAGTCATTGAGTGAGCAGTCCAAATTGTCTCGTCCCACTAGATGACTTAAGCAAAAGCATAAATAATAGTCAACCACTAAATCGGTCACCAAAGCTATTCAAACCCAAAAACAAACACAAACACACAACAGGAGACCTGAGTGTCCAATCATCGTACAAATTTGAGGCCCCGCACTGACCACTATACACATATATTTACATAAATATGATATATAATATTTCACATTCACACTACTTTCAAACATATATGATATAGTATTGTAATAAATTACACTAATACATATCTTAAAAAATATACAGTGTTGTTAATAAATTTTTTTGGAAACACTTTGAACTTCACTTGGTCAAGAGAAGATTATGAAATCAAGAAGACTAAAAATTCTCACGTAATGAGGTTGGACGTTAATTCATTCACTACAAAAAAACACACAGACAAATGTTCAATGTAATTGAAAGTTTAGAGAATAGACACACAATACTTTTTAATGATGTCCTCGCAACACCATACTGAAAAACTGATTAATTTATATTTCAAACGATCACCAGATATAACTCGATTTTTTCTAGTCGATATACTTGAATTACATGACTAAGACACTCCTTTTGAGTACAACACCATTCTTGAAATCAAACTAAAAGAAAAATATCACACGACGCCCTGTGTGAACCACCTAGAACTATTCTCGTCATAATTCTAAGTTCCCAAATGATTCTTTCGAATTATTCACCCACAAACCTCCAAACCTTTAGGGTTTAAGAAATATGTTACAAATTGTCCTCTCGAATGCTCTCAGATAGAAATGAAAAATCTTGACTCTTTCCTTTTTTTTCTCATGAATTTTCGACGTATTGATATGAGGTAGAGAGTGGGTTGGACATGCATCCACCATTTTCTTTAATAGTTAAATTTCTTTTTAAATTTTTCTTTGATTTTTTTTCCAATAAAATTGTTAAGTTGTTCGTTGTTCTCCTTTTAAAAGATCTCTAAATATCTTGTGAATGTTCAAAAATCAATAAATATCTAACACAATTGGAAGTATTGATAATAATAGAAACTATGCATAACAAAAATATCACAATATTGAATTTCAATAAAATATAATATATGCATGATGACACAAAAAAATCTCAAGAAAATGAAAATATCATGCACTAACAATCTTCCCATTTTTTATCTTCTATTTATATAAATCGAGAAAATCTTAGATTTATACATCAATTAAAATATCAAAACATTTAATAAAAAGCATCAAGAACATATTCAAACCAAACCGTAATGGATTATCCCCTCAATTGTTCTCGGATTACCACTGGTGATACCTTCTCTCTTTATTTGTGTGAGATAAAGACCAAAAACATAATAGATCATCTTACTAATGGTCATCTTCATTAGGGTACTTATTCATATAAGAAATCTTAAGTTATTGCAGCAATGACCTATATTTCTAAAGATCATACACAAATATGGAGGAATGAACATGTGAGTATGAATAGTGTAATTCCTTAAATTAAGCACCTCTAACAAACCAATTCCGAAACCAATCGTATTCCTTCACATTTTTGTTTATGAAAAATAACAAAATCGCTCGTTTAAAAAAATTCTTTCCTAATCAAAAGTCAATATTTCATATGAGATATTTAAATTTAAACATAATGCAGTTAGATCGTTACTGGAAGTATACTTTAAAAATTCAACATATTCACATGAAGCAAAACTATTTTTTTTACCTTTTTCAGTAATTTAGTCATTTTTTGTTCCTTTTCAACAATCACCCATGTTTCTTACATAAAGCGAGTTTGCTCGACTCAAGCACTCTTCTGCTATGAGTGAACGCACCAACTATCTTCTCTTTAGTGGATTCGTTCGGGCCGAATGAATTATTGCTTGAGCCAAGCATTGTTAACTTCTCTAATTTCTCTCTTATCTCATCCTTTACTCCTTGTAGATGGACCTGGTAGTCTCGAGTCAGTTCCTCTTGATGTCCTCGTCCACCCATGGGAACTGAGTCATCCTTTCACGTCCATTTGAATGTACACATCCCTCAGGTCTTTTTGTTGTTATCATCATGATCGAAACTTGAATGATCAATGGTTGAACCACGACCAGGTTCTCATCAATTTGGATCGAGTTTTGGTTACATTTCGAGGTTGTTATTGAGGTTTTGGATCTAGCAGGTTTTCAGATTGATTTTAGGTTCCAATGATAGATTTGTTTTTTGTTTGTATTTGATCTTTTTTGTATAAAGAAAAAAAATATTCTGACAGTAGGTACATGTTATGTTATCATGTCAAAGTTGGATGTTAGAACATGATTGGTGCTTTTGCTTATTAGATTCAGAACAAGCATATAATACAAATTATATACACTGTAAATATAGAAATAAAATCTGTAAAATAGTGACGTTAATCACACACAAGTATTTCGCTCTTTGCTAAAGATTGTTTGTAAATTTAATTTTACGCCAACACTAAAATATAATAGGTTTTTTTTGAATTAATCAGAATTCAATCCATGTTCTCTTCAATTATGCAAGGTTCTTGATCTCTTCATCTTGAATCAATTGAAAAGGATGCGACTTTTCCCAAGACAAGAATGACATACGGACCGATTACAAGGGTTAAAGCTAAGATGGAAAACTTGTTCGCTTGAATATTGGCGAAAGAACATGCAAACACACCACAAGGGCCTCCAGAGATGTCAATGGAGAAGTATGTGACTTATGTACAAATGCAAGAGGCTGAGAAGAGAAATAAACTAGAGGGGCTAAAGGCCGAAAAAAGAAATAAACTATTATATATGATATGTCAACTCTAAACTATTGAATTAACTTTTGGGATAGTAAGATCCAAATCTGTAATTAATATTTTATAGGATAAAATAGTAAAATAGAGAACTCATCCATATGTTGAAAAAGAGAGAGCTTAACGAATAAAAAAATTTAAAAAATTGGAAATAAAAACTTCTAAACAAGGATTTATTAAGAGAATTTGGTAGAAGGAAGTGGTACAATATTGAACGTTTGTATTTGGTAATTGGTTGATTTTGCATATTTAAATTGTAGACGGATGTTAGACGCTCTGACGAAAACCTTGGTTTCACCCAAATATTATGTTTTAATGAAATCATTCAAAAAAGTGATAAACGAAAACATGAATACCCGTTGATATTGAAAGGCATCAATGGGCACGCATAAATTTCTAATTTTTAGTTTTTTTTTTCGGTTACAAAGTCATTGATTGAGCACTCCAAATTTTCTCGTCGCACTAGATGAGTTAAGCAAAAGCATAAATAATAGTCAACCACTAAATCGGAGACCTGAGTGTCCATTCATCGTACAAATTTGAGGTCCCTCACTAACCACTATACACATATTTACATAAATATGATATATATAATATTTCACATTCACACTACTTTTAAAAATATATGATATATTATAATATAAATTACACTGATACATATATTAAAAAAATACAAAATTTTGGAATTTATTTTTTTTCTTTTGTTTAATGTTGTTAAGGATTTTCTTTTGTTCAATGTTGTTAAATTTGACTCCGTCAATAGTATGAAATCAAGAAGCCTTGAAATTATCACCAAGTGTAGTTAGATATTAGTTCATTCGGCGGAATATCAGATATACCCTCATAGGTCTAAACCACTTCAAAAATACCCTTGCCTAAAATAATTATTCAATCGAAAGAACTGAAGAAAAGACAAATTTACCCTTAATGTTCGAACGTGAAAAAATCCGTGTTCTGCAGTTTTTCGACGTGAAAAACTGTCAAACCGTATCAAAATCAAGAAAGCCGAACAATTTTTCAACGTTAAACCTGTTTCAAAGTTTAGAGCAAAAAAGAATAAGTGATGTTGAACTTGAGAGGGATCGATTTGAAGTTTGCAAGAAGAAAAATGACTAGAATCATCAGCAGCAGTGAAGAAGAGAGCATGGGTCAATCTTCAATGGTGTCAATAAGTGTAAGTAGATCGATTTCTAGGGTTTTGCAAGCTGTCGAGTAACAAAATAGTTTATTGATTTGAAATGGGTAAGTGTCAGTGAGTCGGTTGAGTCGCAAGGGTCGCAGGAGTTGCATGACCATCTTTGACTCAGTGAGTCGGTTGTCTCAGTGAGTGGGTTGGGTCGCAATGGTCGTTTGAGCGTCGTAGGAAGTCCAAGGATCGTTTGAGTCGCATTGGTCGCTTATGTCATTGAGTCGATAGGGTTGTTTGCGTCGTAAGGGTCGTTTGCGTGGCAAGGGTCGTTTGAGTTACGTGGGTCGCTTGATATTCTACCCCGTGGGTCGCTTGAGTCTCAGTGAGTCGGTTGAGTGTCACAGATTGTCTAAGGGTCATTTGAGTCGTATGGATCGCACGGGTCGATTGAGTCGCATGGACCGCTTAAGTCGGTAGAAGTATAATGTATTCTTAATTGGTCATTTTGTAGGTGGCGCCGAAGCCGAAGTTTGTGTAAGAATTCAAGCACATGGACAGAATGCCACAGATCACCACCAAGTGTTATCCTCACGAGACAATAACGACGCTGGGAGGAATCTTAGATGAATACGAGTTGCATTACTTCAGGAAGGAGTCACAATTTAGGCATTTATTCCATTTACAATCTGACTCCACATTGATGAAGGTTCAAATGTCTATCCTACTAAATCACTCCGTAATTATACGGGATAAGACAGAGTTGTGGTTCGTCTTAAACGACATTCCCATCCGGTACTCTATAGTGGAGCACGTACTAATTTCCGGATTGAAATACGAACCATATCTCAAAGGATTGGAGTCCAAAAGGGGTGTCACATTCAGGCTAAAGAATTTCGGCCTCGGAAAGGTGACCCCCCACAAGTCAGTGAAAAGCTTGTGAAGGCGAAGAATCCCGATGACCCGATGAGGTTGGCAACTTTGATGTTGTTGGCACATGTTATGGACTCTATCAGCCATGATCTCATTGACATGGTTGATAACTTGGAATTTTGTGAAGGCTTTCCATGGGGGCGTTACACATTCGAGAAGATTGTGGATACTTGCCGCAAGCACGTTAGCGGGGAATCACCGAAACCAAAATGGTATTGTGGCGGTTTCATGATCCCACTAATGGTAAGTTGTATATATTATTCCAATAACTTGAATGTTTTGTACTTTTTGCATTCTTATCAATTTGTTTTAATGTTTCAGTTACTTCCATTTGAAACCATCTTTTGGGCAGAAAGGGATGGTATGTTGAGGTTGTGGATGCGCATCGATCATGCCCAAGAATGTGCAAGAAGATGGTTACATCCAGTTGTAACCCAAAGTATGTAGATGTGATAAGGCATATTGGAGATTCTAAGGTAACAATTACAAAAGGGTCACAAGGGAAACGAGGGTTAAAGAGGGTAATAATGATTTTTTTCAGGATATTCTAAATATTCTTCGTGCTGAACACGAAGAGGAAGCTTTACTTTCTGGTCTGGAGGATTACGAGGGATGGATATCCGTAAGCAAGAACTGCTGACACGAAAATCAGCTCTTGGTGATCAAAAAAGGGGAAAAAAAAGGGACTAAGAGGAAAGAGAACGTGAGTAAAAAAATAATAGAGGTCCAAGATGATGATGATGCTGATGCTGATGCTGCAGTCCCTCTGACACTGGAGCAAAAATTAATAGAGGAAATAAGGAAGTTGGAGAAAAGAATCATCAACTCCGTAAGAGACCTTCTAAGGGATGCCGGGATTCATATGCCTAATCCAAAATCAAAAGGTGTCGAGAAAGTTGTGAGCACAGAAAACCAATCTTCCAACACTATTAGTGATTATGTTTTTGAATTCCTTCGACGTTAAGTGTCAAGAAAAGAGCCAAGCGAAGAGCCGATTGACTTTGGAGAGGGCTCGGAGAGGATTTAGCAAACATTGCTCCTGATGGAGTTCCACCAAGTAAATAATATTTAGTGACAAGGTAATTTGAGAGTCAATTTCCATCGAGAGTCGGCATGGGTCGCAAGAGTTGGATCAGTCGGCATGGCTCTTCACATTGCTGCAACACTCTAGAAAGGTTAACAAGGCAATCATCAAATGTAGAGCCATAAACGGAAAAATCATCCATGAAAACTTCAATAATGTGCTCAGTCAAATCGGAAAAGATTGCCATCATGCAACGGTCGAAAGTAGCCGGAGTGTTGCAAAGTCTAAAAGGCATACGATGCTAAGCGAACGTCCCATAAGGACATGTGAAGATCGTCTTCTCATGATCTTGAGGATGGATGGGAATCTGAAAGAAACCTGAGTATCATTCCAAGTAGCGAAAGTAGGTGTGGTGCGCTAGGCGTTCGAGCATTTGGTCGATGAATGGTATAGGAGACTGATCCTTCCTTATGGCTTTGTTCAGCTTGCAATAATCTATACATATCCTCCAGCCCGTGACCGTTCTTGTTGGACTCTGCTCGTTGTTCTCATTGCATACTACCGTCATTCGACCTTTCTTGGACACGACACGCCCGGGGCTCACCCATTTTCTGTCTGAGATAGTATATATGATACCTGCATCTAAAAGTTTTAATATCTCCTTTGTCACTATCTCTTTCAAGTTGGGGTTCAGCTGCCTTTGAGCTTTGATGGATTGTTTGTGGCCGTCCTCCATGAGTATTCAGTGCATGTATAATGAAGGGCTCAGTCCCTTGATATGCTCGATGGTGTATCCTATAAATCTTCTATGCTTTCTTAAGCAATCAAGTAGTTTTTTCGTCTCATCTGCACTCAAGTTAGTGTCCACAATTACGGGATATGTGTCGTTACATCTAATGTACTCATACCGAAAAGAAAAGGGAGGGGTTTGAGCTCGAGTTTGGACACCTTCTCCACTACAAAATCAGCATGTGTTTTGCGTAGGATCTTCTCATGTGGGGCATCTCTTAGTGCTTCAATCGCACCCATGAATTCAGCGCTGACCTCGGCTTCTTCGTCGGTAAGTCCTGCATCCTTGCAAATTTTTGTTAGGCATCTCTCAAGAAGATCAGAAATACTCACTCGATCAAGCATTACATTCGCTAACTCATCCAACAAATCAACTCTAAAGCATGACTCCTTGAAAGAAGGGTCGTTCATGGAGCTGGACAAGTTCAATTCTATCTTCACATCTCCGACATGCAGAGAAAGCTTTCCTTCTTGTACGTCTATCATGGCACCTGCAATAGCTAAGAAATGTCTACCAAGAATAATAGGTACCCTAGCATCTTCTTCAATATAGAGTACAACGAAATCAGCGGGTATACAAAGATTATCTACCTTGGTGGGAATATTTTCAACCATTCCCACCGGATATCTTACCGAATGATCCGCGAGTTGTAGACACATGTTTGTACGTTTGAGATCTCTGAAGTTCAAGGAATGTGGCATGAGGCTCACGTTTGCTCCCATATCGCAGAAGGCTTGGCCAATGTCGATGTTCCCTATGGTGCACGGAATGGATAACCTTTCGGGGTCCTTTAACTTCGGCGGCAGTTTGTTTTGAAGAATGGTGTCGTATTCCTCGGTGAGTGCTACTGTCTCACTCTCTTCGATACGCTTCTTGTTGGATAAGATCTCCTTGAAGAATTTGGCGTATGTAGGCATTTGTTGGAGGGTTTCTACAAATGGTATGATGATGTGAAGCTTCTTGAGGATCTGTACAAATTGTCCGTATCTTACTTCGTTCTTGCTGCTCACCAACCGTTGAGGAAACGATATAGGAGGTTTGTACACCAGTGGAGCAATATATGGCTTCTCTAAATCTGGTTCAACCCCTCCATGATTGCAATGCCCTTTCCTTTTTCTAAAGATTTTCCAGCAAATCTTTCTTGCTCTTTCGGGGGCGGGTCCTCGATCAAATTACCACTGTGCAAAGTGACAGCGTTCACGTGCTCTCTCGGGTTAAGATCGGGCATTCCAGGTAACATTCCAAGATTCTGAGAGGATGATGCAGCTTGCTATGCTATGGAGTTCTCTAGCATCTTCACATGCGTGCTCAAGGATTCCATCCGAGTTTTAAGCTCATTAATCACTCTTCCCATTTCCGCGTTGGATTTTGTTTGATGCGATTTTGGCTTCTTGATGCTGTCTTGATGTTGCCTTTGCTCCTTGATAACTTCAAGCATTACCGTCTCAAGGCTTGACAAAGGAGCTTGAGGATGTTGAGTGGTTGTTTGAGCTTGCTGAAATTGATGGGGTTGCTGGTACGGTTGTTGTGGTTTTTGTTGAAATCCTGAATACTTAATTGGTTGAGTCATTCGATACGAGAAATTCGAATGGTTCCTCCAATTCTGTTGTAGGTGATCCTGAATTGCGTGTTTCCTTGATGTTCAGCGTAATTCATCTGTTCCATATCTTTTTGCACCGTGCATTGATAAGCTACATGCTTTGTATCTCTGCAATGCACACTGTACATGACATTCGCTATATTACCCATCGCTCTACTTTGATTCACCTTGTATAGACCTCGTGTCATGTTCGGCAAACTCCTCGGCGTGGACCACATGGTGTGGTTCATGGAAAGATTATCAATCAGCTTGTATGCCTCTTCTACGCTTACGTCCATGAATGATCCTCTAGCAGCGTTATCCAGCATCGTCCTATGCTCATTCGCGATCCTATTGTAGAAGGTCTGGATCACGTATCACTGCTCTAAACCTTGATGTGGACACATCTGCAAAAGATCTTTATATATTGCCCACGCCTCAAATAATGTTTCACCATCTCTGCATGTAAACATCATGATTTCTCCCCTCATTTTAATCGTCTTGCTCAGAGGAAAGAATCGCGATAAGAACAATGTGCAGAGCTTGTCCCAAGTAGTGATTGAACAAGCGGGAAGAGACGTAGTAAAATTGAATCCTCCGAGACTCCATGTATCTTGAATGTGCTTTAAAGCTCTAGAAAGTATCTAAGGTGCTTATGGGGTCTTTGTGATTTTCACCCATCAGTTGCTTCTAATGAACCATGTTGATCATCGCGGACTTAATCTCAAATTGCGCTCTAGAAAAAGTAGGTGTCCTTACTGTAGTTTGGATATTGATCATGTTTGGTACCACGTAATCACGAAGCCAACGTGGTGGAGGATCCGATGGTTCTCGCGGTTATGGTGTAAGTGGTTGTTGCTATAATTATCCCATATTACCAACAAGTGATTGGGGTTGTCCATGACCATCCAAAATATCGTTTTGATTGCCATCATTTGTTTATCGGTTGGCTCGAATTTCTTTTCTTCCTTGCACTTTTTTTATTGTCTATAAGTTCTCTCGATTTCGGGGTCGATTCAAAGTAAGCTCGAAGTACCTTGAGATTTGGTCATACACCAACAAAGGACGAGCAAAAGGAATTGAGTAGAAAGAACAAACAAAAAATAAAACAAAAGAAAATAAAAACAAGAATGACTCTACGTCCAAATCTCAGACTTGTTGACAAATAGTCCCCGTCAACATCGCCAAAGACTTGATGCTATTCAAGTTAAACTAAATTAATCTAAACTATCCGGAAGTGCACGAGACGTGTGCAGTACTCTAAGTATCGATCCCACAGGGACTATGCAACACGAGCTATACTAAAACTATAAATCGAACTTGCCACGAACGAATATTGATTATGAGATGAAATAATGAAAATGCAGTAAATTAATGAGTTCTTGAAAATGAGACAAACGTTCTAGGATACGATCTCACCGCAAAGCTTCCAAAACAAACAATCGATCTATCTAATCGTGCGTTCCCAATTCATATATCTAAGGTGGATGATCCTAATATAATTCCTACCCTCTCTCAAGGCATAGGAACGTGATTCAATCGAGTTATCCTCTACTTTCGTGGCTGATACCTCAAACTAAACCCATACAATCTATGATTAATCCGATCAACCTTCATCAACCTTCAATCGTTACTACTCTACTTTCATAACCTAGTCTCGGTCGTTCTAAGACTTTTCATCTAGGACTAGAATTCTCCTTTCTTTCCTTCTCCTAATCCCTAATACATGCATCTACTTGGCCTTTGAAAATACAAGACAATTCAACACTCAGACAAAGAATATATTAACAAAATGGGAAATTCCATTCATGAATAAATCGAAAGAGATTCCGGAATACCATGGGCTAATCCCTTCTCCTAGAAAAAATCAACTACTCAATCATGAAATTGAAACCAAAAAATTCAAATGAAATAGTTAGAGTAAGGAGCAATGAATATCAAACCAGGCGTAGTCCCAATTCGAACTTCCCATCTCCTTGTGTGTCTCCCGTCAAGAGGGCTCTCTAGAATGATGAATAATGAATGAATCAATCAGTAATTAATATTCTTTTGTCCTCTTCACGTCTTGTAATTCAAAATTTGAATCTTTCCCATGCTCATTTCAACTCAAAACGAACATAAGAGGGTTTACCAAGCCATGCTCGACCGTGCATGGTATGCAACACGATCGGGCATGCATCTTCTCTATGTTTTTAGAACGACTTCTACAAGTGCCCGACCGTGCTATTTTCATGCCCAGACCGTGCAAAGGTCTCGGGGGTATTGATGATAAAGAGCCCGATCGTGCACTCTATCATGCCCGACTGTACTCTCTACCAAAAGGGTTGCCCGACCGTGCTCCATGTGTGCTTGGGTCGTGCTGCACTCTCGGGATTGTTTGGTGCATTGAGTGCATGGCCATGCATTGTGTCATGCCTGGCCGTGCATGTTATTCATGTTTTTCAGCTTGGTCGTGCATCCTGAATTGCTCGGCTGTGCTATACTCCTCACTTTAGCCCCGTCGTGTGTGCCTATGTCCGGTCCATTCCTTGTACGTTTCTCGTCTCGTTTGCTCCGTTGTGACCTCTAATGCTATTCAAATTGTTGCAACACTATAGAAAGGTTGACAAGGCAATCATCAAATGTAGAGTCATAAACAGAAAAATCATCCATGAAAACTTCCATAATATGCTTAATCAAATCGGAAACGATTGACATCATGCAACGTTGGAAAGTAGCCAGGGCGTCAAAAAGACCAAAAGGCATACGGTGGTAAGCGAACGTCCCATGAGGACATGTGAAAGTTGTCTTCTTTTGATCTTGAGGATTGATGAGAATCTGAAAGAAACCCGAGTTCCGTCCAAGTAGCAAAAGTTGGCGTGGTTCGCTAGGCGTTCGAGCATTTGGTCGATGAAAGAGAGAGGAAAGTGATCTTTCCTTGTGGCTTTGTTCAGATTGTGATAATCTATACACATCCTTCAGCCCGTGACCGTTCTTGTTGGAATCAGCTAGTTGTTCTCATTATGTACTACCATCATTTGACCTTTCTTGGGCACGACATGCACGGGGCTCCCTCATTTGTTTTCTAACATAGGATATATGATACCTGAATCTAATAATTTTAAATTTTTCCTTCTTCATTACCTCTTTCAAGTTGAGGTTCAGCCATCTTTGAGCTTCAACGGATGGTTTGTGGTCATCCTCCATGAGTATTCGGTGCATGCATAATGAAGGGCTCAGTCCCTTGATATCCTCGATGGTTTATCCGATAACTCTCCTATGCTTTCTTAAGCAATCAAGTAGCTTTTTCGTCTCATCTACACTCAAGTTAGCTTTCACAATAATGAGATATGTATCGTTACATCCAAGGTACTCATACCAAAGTGAATAACGGAGAGGTTTGAGCTCGAGTTTGAACCCCTTCTCCACTACAAAATCAGCATGTGTTTCACGCGGAATCTCCTCTTGTAGGGCCTCTCTTAGTGCTTCAATAGCACTCATGAATTCAGCATGGATCTCAGCTTCTTCGTCAGTACGTCTTGCGTTCCTTCAAACCTTCTTCAAACATCTCTCAAGAGGATGAGGGATACTTACGCGATCAAGCATGTCATTCGCTGAGTCTTCCAACAAATCAATGTTAAAGCACGAAACCTTGAAGGAATGGCCGTTAATGAAGCTGGACAAATTGAACTCTATCTTCTAATCTCTGACAAGAAGAGAGAGCTTTCCTTGTTGTATGTCTATCATGACTCCTGCAGTAGCTAAGAAAGGTCTACCAAGAATAATAGGCACCCTAGCATCTTCTTCAATATCGAGTACAACAATATCAGCGGGAATGCAAAGAATACCTACCTTGGTGGGAATATTTTCAAACATTCCCACCGGATATCTTATCGAATGATCAACGAGTTGTAGAGACATCTTTGTAGGTTTGAGATATCCGTTCATCCGCTTGAAGACCAAATTCGGCATGAGGCTCATGCTTGCTCCCAAATCGCACAAGGCATTGTCAATGTTGATGTTCCCTATTGCGCACAAAATAGGGAACCTTTCGGCGTCCTTTAACTTTAGGGGCATCTTGTTTTGAAGAATACCGCTGCATTCCTCAGTGAGTGCTACCGTCTCACTCTCTTCGATACGCCTCTTGTTGGATAGGATCTCTTTGAGGAATTTGGCATATGTTGGCATTTTTTGGAGAGCTTCTTTGAACCGTATGTTGATGTGAAGCTTGTTGAGGATCTCTACAAACTGTTTGTATCTTACGTCATTCTTGCTGCGTACTAACCGTCGAGGAAACGATATAGGAGGTTTGTACGGCTTCTCTAAATCTGGTTCAGCCCCCTCCATGATTGCAATGCTCTTTTCCTTTGTCTACAAATTTTCCAGCAACTTATTCTTGCTCTTTTGGGTGTGGATTCTCGATCACATTACCGTTGCGCAAAGTGATAGCATTCACGTTCTCTCTCGGGTTAACATTGGACTTTTCGGGTAACATTCTAGGATTTCGAAAGGATGATGTAGCTTGCTGCGCGATGGAGTTCTCTAGCATCTTCACATGCGTATTCAAGGATTCCATCTAAGTTTTGAGCCCATTAATCGTTGTCCCCATTTCCGCGTTGACTTTTGCTTGATGTGATTGTTGCTCTTTGATGTTGTCCTCATGCTACATTTGCTCCTTGATGAATTCAAGCATTACCGCCTCAAGGCTTAACGAAGGAGCTTGAGGAGGTTGAGGGGTTTGATGAGCTTGCTGAAATTGCTAGGTTTGATGGTATGGTTGCTGTGGTGTTTGTTGAAATCTCGAATAATTAACCGATTAAGTCGTTCGATACCAGAAATTCGGGTCGTTCCTCCAATTCGGGTTGTAGATGTTCTCGAATTGCGGGTTTCCTTGCTGCTGGGCATAATTAATTTGTTCCATGTGTTATTTCACCGTGCATTGATAAGCTACATGCTCCATATGTTCGTAATTCACACAGTACATGGCATTCGCTGCATTGCCCATCGCTCTACTTTGATTCACCTTGTATAGACCTCGTGTCCTGTTCCGCATACTCCTCAGTGTGGACCACATGGTGTGGTTCATGGAAAGATTATCGATCAGCTTGTACGTCTCTTCTATGCTTAGGTCCATGAATGATCCTCTAGCAGCATTATCCAACGTCGTCCTATGCTCATCCATGATCCCATTGTAGAAGGTTTGGATCACGTACCACTGCTCTAAATTGTGATGTAGATACATCTGCAAAAGATCTTTAAATCTTCCCCAAGCTTCAAATAATGTTTCACCATCTCTGCATCTAAACATCATGATTTCTCCGCTCATTTTAATTGTCTTGCTCGGAGGAAAGAATTGCGAAAAGAACAATGTATAGAGCTGGGGCCAAGTAGTGATCGAACTAGTGGAAAGAGATTACAGCCATGTCTTCATTCGTCCTCCAATTGAGAAAGGAAAAAGACGAATCAAAATCGCATCCTCCGAGACTCCATGTATCTTGAAGGTGCTTAAAAGCTGTAGAAATTCTCTAAGGTGATGATGGGAGTCTATGTGATTTCCTCCCATGAACTACTTCTGATAAATTATGTTGATCATCGCGGGTTTAATCTTGAATTGCTCTCTAGCAACAGCAGGCGTCCTTATTGCATTTTGATGTGCGTTAACTCAAGTAATAAATTACCTAGACTAACGCTTCTGCAAGAATACGGATCGTATAGTAACTAGGGTCGAACACAAGGAATTGATGCTACTCTAAAGTTATTAGACTAATGGATAAGACGTGCAAATTGTCTAATGGTAGGATTGGGAATGAACTAAGCTAAACTAATTGACGAGATAAACTTATGACTAAGCACCATAGGTATCGAGAGTTGCACAACGATGTAACAAAGTTCTAACAAGATAATTGGTCTTAGATACTATCACGAGTTCAGGGAATTCAAGCTCTCCTATAGGAACTGACTGGCGTAGACTTATCCACTATCTAGCATGTGTATACCAATATATCTATTGCGCATCTCACATACATAGACGCATTAAGACCGCTATCCTAATCCCTAGATTCAATCGATTGACCCGGCGTAGATTCTAAACCGATTAAACCCTAAATCATGGCTAGGTTCCAAAGTCTAATCCCCTGGCGTAGATTCATTAGACTTCTAATATCATCCATTCGAGTGGCGTACAAGAATGAAAGCATTAAACACAACCAATCAATCTGAAAAACGATCAAGTACCGAATTCATTCATTTCAAGTGGCGTACAAGAATGAAAGCATTAAGATCCACCATTCATTAAGAACGAGACTTAGTTACATACTGGCAATACTCTCTAACCCATAGTAATAGATCTACTCAGACATGAACACAGCAAAAGAAACACAAGAGAATACTAAATTCGACATAGATAGAGAATGAGATTCCTCCCTATTCATAAACCGATGTCTTCAATAGATCCTCCTTGCTCCCGATCCTTTGTTCCGTCCTTTCTTCCTTTTTCAATCTTCCCTATTCCCTATTCATCAACCGATGTCTTCAATAGATCCTCCTTGCTCCCGATCCTTTGTTCCGTCCTTTCTTCCTTTTTCCTTCTGCCCTAATGTCTCTGAAGGTTCCCCTCTCGAATCTGGTTCGAATCCCCCCTTTTCAGATCTGATTTCTCCTTATTTGGCCGTTCTAAAAATTAGGAGTTGGTTGAGAAAAATGGGGACCCGAGCGGGCACAGCCTCTACCCGCTCGTGCAGGCCTTATGCCCGATCGTGTACCCTCATCTAGCCCGAGCGGGCACCCATGCCCGAGCGTGTGGCTCTTCAGCCCGAGTCGTGCAAACCTACGGCGAATTTTGGCAACAATTAATGCCCGAGCGTGCACTCCTTTTCCACCCGAGCGGGCACACCTTCCCGATCGTGTTCCTTGAGCGCCCGAGTCGTGCAAAGCTACGGGGGTCTTTTGCCTTAATTCCTCAACTTGTGCCCGAGCGGGTTCTCTCCATACCCGAGCGTGCAGGTCTTGATTTGTTGTTTCCGCTCCTTTTGCTCGGTGTTTGAGTGTTCACTTTCAATCCATGGCCTTGCACAAGTTGAACCTTGTCATTCAACTATGATTTCGGGGTTAAATCGCCATAATCTCTCGTGTTTCTCCTCATGTCTTCGTTTCCTATACAAAACACGAAATGTAGATGAAGTCTTCGAATAAACTCGATAAATGGGTGAAATCTAAGTAATCTACTCAAAACTAGACCTAAGAATAATGTAAATACTACAACGGATTACGTGTTATCACATTTCCACTCAAAACAAACATAGGAGGGTTTACCAAGTCATGCCCGGTCGTGCATGGTATGCAGTCCGGTTGGGCATGCATCTTTTCTATATTTTTAGAACGACTTCTTGAACCGTCTGATTGTGCTATGTTCATGCCCAAGCCGTGCAAAGGTCTCGGGAGTATTTGATGATAAAGAGCCTGACCGTGCACTCTATCATGCCCGACCGTGCTCTCTACCAAGAAGGGTTGCCCGAATGTGCTCCATGTGTGCACGAGCCATGCATCACTCTCGAGATTGTTTGGTGCATTGAGTGCCCGACCATGCATTGTGTCATTCCTGGTCGTGCATGTTATATATGTCCTTCAGCCCGATCGTGCATCAGGAATTGCTCAGTCGTGCTATTTTACTCTTTTCATATCGGTCTTGCGTGCCTATGTTCGGTTCATTCCTTGTTTATTTCTCGTTTCATTTGCTCCGTTGTGATCTCAGATGCTCGTACTTTTTCCTGTGTATGTTTTTTAGCTCCAAAACAAACCAAATACACATTAAAACCTCTAAGAACATGAAAACACGAAAACAAGTAAAACGGGTACAAAATCACACGTAAACATCGCAACTATTTTCATAAACATCTCTAAAATCACATGAGAATCGTGTACGAAAACGAGATGATCACTCATCAAGATCTTGACTTAGCCATCCCTAACCATTCTTTTTAACTTATTTATTTTGATATCTTGTTTTGGAAATGGAGATGCATAGATAAAAAATCATGCTTTAAGCTAGAGTGTTGTGCATTTAAACTCATCTTATGTCATATGGGAATCACTTTTATGTGTTTTGTTATGGTTTAATTTACAATTTATTCTTTTAATTCTTGAAGGACTGTTTCAGTTTATTATCGCTTGGAAAATTTTATACAGAGATATCAAATTAATCTAGATTGCGTTGATTAAATAAACATGACTGATGGTATTGAGAGTCAGTTAGTTGGCTTAGGAAATATGATATCGATAGTTACAACTACCAACATGTAAGGCATTAGATTGAAACATCAATGATTTAATTGTTTGAATATAGATCTAGACTTCAGAAAAGATAGATCGATAGAAGAATATTAAATTCTCCAATAGAAACAAAGTGACATTTTTGGAAATATTGAATGAATTCATATATGCGAGAACAATCCTCAAATTTAGAAGCATTTTCTCATTATAAATATTTGTAATCATAGTTTACTTTCTTTGCATTAATTATATTGTAGATAGAAACCCACTCGTTAAGTTCATGACCATAGTTTAGTGAAATTCGTTGCCTAAATACCTTTTAGTATTTGTGTTCGACTATGGTACTACATAATCTATATCCTTGCATTAATATATAGTAATATAAATTATTAACTCCTGAGATGCAATTAGATCACACCTAATCGACACATCACATTGCAAGTCAATGAAATGGCTATTGATGTGTGGTCTAAGTTTGATCTAATGAATCTCAAGTCTTAATAATTTGTGCCTAAACTAGACTCCACCATAATGATACATATCAATATAGTACAAGGGTCGAAAATAAGGATACTAAGGAATTTAGCCTATTAATTTCACAAAAACTATAGTCACAAATATAAGAGTAGTTATATCTACTATCTAATTTATACAAGTAAAGTAAACTAGAGCTACAAAAATTGACAATGATTTATTTCTTTTCCTTTGTAATAGATATGTCTTAAGTGTTGATAGGAATATGAAGTTGTCCAAATGTGAAGGCTCGAAGCTCTCTCCAAATAATTAAAAACATCAAATGGGCAATGAAACTTAGTAACCAAAACGGGTTTTATGTTTTTCTACTAAGGGTATGCAAAGGCCTTAGGTACATGTGTCAAAACCAATAGTAAAAATTATGATAAATTTTTGCTTAAAATAGAACAATAAAATGATTTTTTCATTCCAACATTATGTGGTACAAGAAGCACTAAAGCCTCTTTTATGATGTTGAGTCTTGTGAAACAAAAGAAATGAGATAAAATCAGCTAAAATAGTGCTAAGTAAATGGAGAATAAAAATGAAAAAAAAATGAATCTCCTTTTCGTTTAACCTAATTTTGGTAAGGTCTTGACATGTGATGGATCTTGTGCTATGGAGCACAAAACGAAACGTTTGTTTATGAACATTCGTTCAATATCTCAAAAATGTTGGGTATGTTGTTCTCCAAAGGTTGAAAACTAAATTGGAGCTTTCGAAGCCTTGTAGATAAAACATAATAGTATACCACTGTTGATTTTGTTCACCAAACCACTTGAAACATGGATTGGAAAAAGAAAACTTGTATTTTGATGTCTTTTATTTTCTTTACTCTCTCTCTAAATCTGGTTTGGTATGAATATGGCCTAGCTTTCATATTGGACCGTAGTTTTAGCTTTTTCTAATTGTTATCTTGGTTGAGCAGAATTATTGATGTGTGTCAAGTTAAACAAGTTAACCAAAAAGTACCCGCAAGTGCACGACACGTGTGTAGTAATTTAGGTGTCGATCCCACGGAGACTAATGCAACAAAATCTAAGAATCGAACTAGAAACAATGCTTGCCGTGATGAAATAAGGGTGGTGAGAGGCACATATGATAATGCAATGGACTAACAAGTTTCTAACAAAGAGACAAACGTTCTAGGATACGGTTTCACCGTATAGCTTCCGAAACCTACCTTCCATCTATCTAATCATGTGTTCCCTATCAAGACATCAAAGGTGGACGATCCTAATGTACATTCTACCCTCTCTCAAGGCATAGAAACGTGATTCGATAGAGTTATCCCCTACTTTCGTTACTGACACCCCAACTAAACCCCGTTATGATTCATGATTAATCCAATTTTACCCTCAACCGTTACTATCCTATTTTCGTGACCTAGTCTCTATTGTTCTAAGTTTGATCTTCTAGGACTAAAATATTCCTTTCGGTCCTTCTCCTAATCCCTAACACATGGATCTACGTGGCCATCGTAAACACATGACAATAAAATCTCAAACAAAGAATAGATGAACAAAATAAGGAAATGCAATTATAAACAAATCAAAGAGGGTTCCGGAATAGCCATGGGCTAATCCCATTTTCTAGAATAAATCTACTATTCGGTCATGAGTCTAAACAATATAAACAAAATAAGTAGAGTAAGGGACATAGAAATATCAAACGAGTGTGATCTCGAATCAATTCTCGACTTCTTGTGTGTCTCCCGTCCAGAAGGCTCTCTTATGGATGATGAATGGCTGTTGTCTACTCTCCTAGGGTTCCCCTCTATGTTTTCTTGCTTCTGAACTCAATTGGAGGTCCTTTTTTAAACAAATTCCCTGTTGAAGAACTTCAAGGTATTCTATATTCCGAATACAAACCATTTAAAATACGAACAATTGTACCAAACTATGTATATATATATATATATTTCTAATGTAATGAGAACAACAACGAAATACATAGAATCATATTTCGAATCTCTATGGTTTGCAGCATGGTATCAGAGCTCTCTCTCGTGGACCTCGCTCGTTGCTTGTAACCCACGGTGTGTGTCGTATGTGTCCTAGTCTTCGTTCATGCTTCTATGTCGTCCGCATCCTGGTCTCCTAGTCTTCACCGTGTTTGGTGACCGTCGTGCGTCTTTGTCTTCGTTCATGCTAGGAGATCGTGCTATTTGTGTGTCTGTCGGTATTTTAGGTTTGTGTCGTGCGTTGTCATTCTGAGTACAGTCAGTGACCTGCTTCCTTGTGCCAGCGTGTGTACGGTGTATGTCGTGTGTGTTCGTCTCTTCGTCTTGTGTACTTCTAGTAGGTTTGCTTTCGTTCGTCTGCTTTGACTATCTATTTTGTGTGTTGCGTCATGTCGTCCGCTTTGTCTTCTCCCGTTGGTTCATCGGCTCTGGTTGTGGCTAGTAGAACTATCAATCCGTATGACCTCTTCTCGAGCGACATGAACTTTGTACGGTGCTGCGTTCCCGGAAGAAGTTCGGCTTCGTGGATGGTTCCATATCTAAGCCGGTTGAAGGTTCCAAGGAGTAGGAAGATTGTGGGCAAACAACTCTCTCATTTTCTCATGGATTCGAAACACTATAGAACCCAGCGTCCGAGCCAATGTGTCTCACTTTGAGATTACGAAGGATTTGTGGGACGACATTAGATCTCAATTCTTGGTCTCCAGTGGCCCTCGGATTCTTAAAATCAAGGCCGAGTTGTTTTCGTGCAAGCAAAAGGGTATGTCTGTTTCTGAGTATTTCAGCAAGCTGAAGCGCTTGTGGGAGTTGTTGACTGCTTGTGACCCGTTACCAGCGTGTGAGTGTGCTGGTTGCACTTATGGGGGTTGTGTGTGCAAACTTGCTGCCATGTTTGAGAAGAAACATGAGGATGATCGTGTGCACGTCTTCCTCCTTAAGTTGGATGAGGTGTGGTATGAGACAGTTCGTTCGAATCTCCTTGCGCTCGACCCCTTTTCGAGTCTTTAGAAGGTGTATAGTCTTGTCTTAGAGGACAAGGATTCATGTTCCAATGTTATTCCGAAAGATGAAAAATCCGTTGATTTCAAAACGCTTGCTATCCAGTCCAACCCTAAGCCGCGACCGCTAATGAAGGTCGTGATCCGATCCTGGTTTGCTCTCATTGCGGGCGGAAGGGTCATTCGGTTGACAAGTGCTTCCAAATTGTTGGTTTTCTTGACTGGTTCAATGAGCATCCTGAACGAAACTCCAGTGGAGTTGGTCGTGGTTGTGGAGGTTCAGGTTATTGTCGTGGTCGTGTCACGTCCATGGTTTGTAAGAATACTGCTCGTGTCTGTTTGGGTCAATCTACCGCTGGTTCATCTCAAGATTCTCTCAACATGGAAGGGCTGAGTGGTTTCTCCCCCGATCAGCTCAAGCAACTCCTTGATGTTCTTACCAACAAGATTGGTGCGAACGAAAGAAAAATGTGTTAGACGACATATGTCCGGTGGCTAGATGTTCTCTTTGATGTCTCCTCTATGTCGACATATTGTGTTGGTTTACCGAACAGGCATACGACCTTTGTTGTGCAAAAAAGCTTGGTTCGCCTATGCGGGGACTTTGTGCTCCACGATGTCTTCTATGTTCCTGATCTTTAGTTCAATCTGATTTCTTTATCATAGCTCCTTAGTGATACAAAGTTTGTTATTCAACTCACCGATCAGTTTTGTAAGATTCGAGACCACAGTATGTGTATGCTAATTGGAGTGGGTGACCAACATGGGTGGCTGTACTACTTCAAGGGTGTTGTGACTGCAGCTGCTGTAACTACTCAGTCTTCTTCAATCGATTTGGTATTCTCGGTTGGGACATCCTTCGTTTCAGTCGCTTTCTACTCTTCCGAGTGTTCAGTTGAATTCTAGTTCATTGCGTTTCTCTAATCAGAGTTGTGACACATGGTTTCGGGCCAAACAAACTCATAATGTGATATGGTTAATCCTAACTAATAAAATACCAAGACTAATGCTTCCGCAAGAATACGTATCATATAGTACCAAGGTCGAACACAACGAATTGATACAACTCTAGAGTTAGTAAACTGATGAATAGGACGGGAAAAATCAATGAGTGTTTGGAATGCAAATAAAACTAAGATAACTAATTAACTCTTTAAATTCAATTAACTAAATACCACAGGTTTCGAGAGATATATGATGATGCAATGAATTTTTAATATGATATTATCACGAGTTCAGAGAATTTAAGCTCTAATATAGGAACTGACTGGCGTAGACTTGTCCACTACCTAGCGTGCGTACTACCAATCTTCAAATTGCGTAATCTCACCCACTAGACGCATTAAGACCGGTATTCTAATCCCTAGATTCAATCAACCGACCTTAAGTAGATTCTAAATTGATTAAATCCTAAATCATGGCTAAATTCCAAAGTCTAATCCCCTGGAGTAAATTCACTAGACTTCTAAAATCATTCATTCAAGTGGCGTACAAGAACGAACGCATTAAAACAATCAATCAAAATAAAAAAAATTAAATACCAAAATCATTCATTCATGTAGTGTACAAGAACGAAAGCATTAAGAACAACCAAGCATTAAGAACAAGACTTCGTTATCGGCAATGCTCTCTTACCCGTAGCTTCTAAACAACTCGGACATGGCTTCCGAATCTAAGAAACGAAAGAAATCTATTGCAAACATAGATATAGAATGAGATTCTTTCCTATCCTAATACTGTAGTCTTCAAAAACTCCTCTGCGTTCTGAGTTCGTCGCCCCATCTTCAGCCTTCCGGCATGTTGCTCTCTCTCTTATCTCTACGTGTGTATTGTGTGGTGTGTGTGTGTCGTGTCCGAATTTATTCTGCCCTCTTGATCCCTACGCCCCCTTTCCTTTTTTCTTTCCTTCCTTTTCTCCTTATTTTCCTCTTTCGCTGAATCTAAGCTCTCCAGCCCATTTCTTTTCATCCTCCTTTCCTCTTTGGCTAGTTTCCATTTTTTCGGTTTCGATTTTCTTCAGCAGCTTGTGTTTACTTTTCCACTTTTACAGCAACGATTTCCTTTACTTTTCTATCCTTTCCTCTTTTCTTGGCTGCCTTCTTTCTTGTTCTTGTGTTTCCATTAATTGTACCAGCAGCCATTTCCATTTTCTATCTTCGACGGTTGTAGTTCCCAATTCTCGTGTAGACGGCTATCTTTCCATTTTTGGTTTGACGGTTGGAAATTTCCATTTTTTTCCAGCAACTTGCTTCTATTTTATTTAAACCATGTTTTCTTTTCATCTTCCAACCGTTCTCTTCTTAATTTTGTTCCAGCAACAGAAAATTTCCATTTTGTTCAAGCCACCGAAAGTTTCCATTTTTGTTCCACCCACCGAAAATTTCTATTTTTGTTCCATCCATGAGTTTTAGTTTCTTGTAGTCTGCGGCTACTTATTTCAATTCCTCATCCCCACCCATGCGTCCATTTTGTGTAGGCAGCCAGCACATTTCCTTTTTGTTCGAAAGGCCAACAATTTCCATTTTTTTAAGCAGCCATCACTTCCATTTCTTTTCTCCGATTTATGATTCTTCGGATGTTGACTGTGCATAGCTGATAGGAGAGTGGGATTGCTTAGTTTTGCTTCATTTCCTTATATTTGTAATTTTATATTTCATTTCCTGCAATAACACGAGAAACCGATGAAAGAGGACTAAGTGATGCTTAATGTTCGGTAAACTAGCTACAAAAATAAACTAAAATACTATAACAAAATTGACGTTATGAAACTTCCCCAGACTTTAACATTTGATCATCCTCGAATAAGACTAGAACTAAGCATGAGAGGAGTTAGACAACAACCTGATTCTAGCAAAAACAACTCGAAAAGTCAGCCACGCTACATAGCAACACGTCACACTAACATAGATCGAAGCACACAGAATTTAGACCCCTATCTTCCGAAAGCCACTAACTGTGGAATCCTACACATATCCTAAGTTCACTTCACTAACCCCTAGACAACATCCAAGCGATCTCCATACCTATTCTAATGTGCAAATAGTTCGATAACATTCTTTAAAACAATTATATTTCTTTTTCGGTTCTCTTTTTCTTCTTTTCGGTTTCCACACATTTCTTCTTTGAAAAATCGCACTTGGAGCTGAAGAGTACTTCCTTCTACTTAGACTCAGGTTACCGATTGGCACACTCATAAGGTCTTGTAACCTTAGTGGAGTTGCTGATTTTTTTCTTTTGATTAAACTATTGTGATTATGCATCGACTCTAATCCTTAGGACGTAGAAAAACAGCCTCGACCCACCACTTAGACCCGAACCATCAATATCGATGCACTAATGTCTATGTAAGGCTAAATAATAAAGAACTTATTCAATTGACAGCGGAGTGTAAGTGTGTGGAAATATAACGATTGAAACAAAACAAAGAATGCACAGTATGCTTGGAGATATAAGTGCTTGGGATTGAAACCTAGGGTCGGAATACAACTATAAGATATGGATTCATGCATGACCACTAGCTAATCGATATCGAAAGTTATGTTTCAACAAACCTAGACTTTTGTTTCCGATTCGACAAAGTTGCATAGAGGTGACTAAAGTTCAAAGTTTTTCGTACTAGATATACGTCCGTCTAATCCTGACGAAAGTAACGTAAAAGCTAAAATAAAATGAAGAAATCAACATCTAAATCCTAATCACCATCATGACCGTCAAACAGTACCCTCCCCCCCCA
Source organism: Gynandropsis gynandra (assembly GCA_036759665.1). Classification (NCBI taxonomy): domain Eukaryota; kingdom Viridiplantae; phylum Streptophyta; class Magnoliopsida; order Brassicales; family Cleomaceae; genus Gynandropsis; species Gynandropsis gynandra. The sequence continues at coordinate 27,571,417 of CM071873.1, forward strand.
GACTTGAACGGAACACCGTCCCGGTGTTCAAAACCTAATAGAATGAGTAGCATGCAAAAACTCGGGGAAAAATAAAATAGATAGGAACAAGTGCACCTGATGCGTGCTTGCTGTCCCAAGTTGATGCAGTTGGTCGTACGTGTCTTTCCTTTTTTGTGGATGATGTCGAAGTGGAAAACCTGTAACAAAATTCATGAGTCTAACCAAAATGTACGACTTATTAGGTGGATGTCCTCGACGTCGTCATGTACGTAGCCTCTTGGTCGGGGATTCCTTCTTCTTTTCGTTGTTCAGCAGCTCGTTTGGGTCCTTATATAATCCTTCTCTAGCTGCTAAGAGAGTTGTTTCCATAGAATCCATGCTCACAACTTCTTCAAGAACTTCCTCGGCTAATTTCTCCAAGACGTCGTCGTGGAACATGAAGTCGATAACGCACGACTTCTCAAGTGTGTCGCTTAAGTTGAACTCCACTATTTCCTCGGGTTTCTTCTTATGCTCATCAATGTCTATAGCGTTATCCGCTGATGTGTTAGAGTCTTCCCCTTTTTAAAATATCGAGGGGGTTGGATGATCCAGCGTTTTCATGCGTTGACGTTGTGGGATGGTAATGGAGGCGGTCTCGGATCTGGTTTTACGTACTTTGGCTCCTCTTCCTCCTCGGGTTTCTTTTCGTGCTCTGCAACATTAGTTCCCTTTTCCATTGTTGTAGACGTTTCATCGTGTTCAAATGTTCAATGATTGGGTTGATCTACCATTTTCTTGTGTTGACGTTGTGGAAACGGCAAAAGAGGTGGCCTCGGGGCTGGTTTTACATATTTTGACTTCCCTTCCTCCTCGAGCTTCTCCTAAAGCTTGTTGACAGCCTTTTCCCCTAATGTGATAGATGCTTCACCCCTTACAGATGTTGAAGGAACGGGCTGATCCACCATCTTACCATTCCTTATGTAAATTTCGTTGAAATGCTCACGAGGATTTGCTTCCAGTGTTCCCGATAGAACTCCTTTTAGTTTAGAGGAATTCGCAGCAAGTTGTGCAAATTGATTCTCTAAGATCTTTAGGTGTGTTTCAAGTTCCATAAACTCCTTCTTTACATCTCCATAATCTACTTTCATTTCTCTTAGTTTAGCGTATTGATCTTTCTCTCCTTGCAAGATTTTAGCGAACATAGACATTATATCGGCGTTAAGTTCTTGCCGCAAACATGGGGAGCACGTGATTGATAATTCTGAGTTTGGGGGTGCATCCATGGCTGAATGTTCTGATTTTGTTGCATCGCTCGCGGTTGCAAATTTTGTGATAGATGTTGCGTATTCAACTCACCATTGGAGTTCCTATGTGGGAAGTTTGGGTGATCTCTCCATCCGAGGTTGTATGCATTCCCGAAAGGCTGATTGTAACTCATGTAGTTCACTTCTTCATACCTTCAAACTTCTTGTTCCCATGATTGCTCCGAGTAATGCGGATGACGTGAGTTAGACAACATATGATAAATTTCGGCAAGTTGATCTTTTACTTCAGATATACTGGCATACGAAGGATGTACCTCATTCATGTTACCTCAAAAAATAAAGAGCTCAAAATTCGATTAAGCTCCGAGAGGTTAAAAAAATTGACTTAAAAAAAGAAAAGGAAAGCAAAACAATACGAAAAAAATAAAGACTCCAGAAAGGACTATATCCTAATTCAAAAGTATCCTAACTCTAAAGTCGTAATCCATTCCATGGCAACGGCGCCAAAAAACTTGATGTGGTTAATCTCAAATAATAAAATACCTAGACTAACGTTTCTGCAAGAATATGGATCGTATAGTATCAGGGTCGAACACAAGGAAATGATGCAACTCTCAAGCTAGTAAACTGATTAATAGGTGATGCGTTCTCAAAGTTAAATAAAATAACCTAAACTACCCGCAAGTGCACAGCACGTGTGTAGTATTTTAGGTGTCGATCCCACAGAGACCACGCAACACTACCTAAACTCGAACTAGAATCAAACTTGCTAACGAAAGAATATGGATGAAGAATGAAATACTGAAAGTAAATAAACTACTTGGGTTCTAACGATAAGATAAACATCCTAGGAATCCAGTTTCACCACAAGACTACCGAAACCGACGATCTATCTATCTATCATGCAATTCCCAGTTAAAGCTATCTAAGGCGGCGATCCTAACATGATATCTACCCTCTCTCAAGGCATAGACACGTGATCTAGACAAGCTGCCCCTTACTTTCGTGGCTGACACCTTGAACTAAACCCATAGGCTCTATGATTCATCCGTTCACCCTCAACCGTTGCTACCCTACTTTCGTGGCCTAACCTCGGTTGTTCTAAACCTGATCTTTTAGGACTAGAATTCTCCTTTCGGTCCTTTTCCTAACCCCTAACACATGTATCTACGTGGCCATCGCAAACACAAGTAAATTCAAGCACTCAAATAGAGAATAGATAAACTAATACGGGAAGATGCATTCAAAATAGATCAAAAGTGGTTCCGGGATAGCCAAGGGCTAATCCCTTCTCCTAGAACAAACAAACTACTCGCTCATGCGTCTGTAAAGAAACATAAACATAGTATAAAGTCTAAGGAACATAAAAACCGAACAAAACCGAAGTGTCGGGGCTTGATCTCCAATGCTCCTCGCTTGTCTCCTCGCAAGAATCTCTTTAATCACGAACTGAATTAATCTCCAATATAAGCGTCCTCTAATGACGTCTTCTGCCTCCTTTTAAGCCTCCTACGTCGGTCCAATTGTTGCCTTAATTGCCCCCACGAGTTCCCTTATGTTTTAAGTAAATTTAACTTAAGTTTGCTGTTTTCTCGGGTCGCGACCCGCTCGGGCACACAATGTGCCCGCTCGGGTGCGGCTAGGGCGGAACGCGCGGACCGTGGCCTGCAATGCATGCCCGATCGGGCATGGTGTGAGCCCGCTCGGGTATAGGCAACTGGGCACAAGGCAGATGGTCGGGCAAGTCATGCCCGAGTCGTGCAAATGGTGCACAAGTTTGGCCGTAGGTTTTGCCCGGGCGTGCAAGAGTTATGCCCGACCGGGGGGGGGCTTTCCATGCTCAATCTCGTCCCGTTTGTCCCGTGATGATCCTCGAAGTTGCTCCTTAGCTCCGTGCATGTCCTTTTAGCTCCAAAATGATCTAAATACGCGTAAAAACCTGTAAGAACATGAAAACACGAAAACAAGTAAAACGGAAACGGAATCATACGTAAAATATCACATATATATCAAAAACGTCTCCTAAATCGTGCAAGAAATACGTATGAAAACGAGATGATCAATAGGACGGTAAAAATCAATGAGTGTTTGGAATGCAAACAAAACTAAATTAACTAATTCATGGTTTAAATTCAATTAACAAAATACCACAGGTTTCGAGAGATGCACGATGATGCAATGAAGTTCTAACATGATCATTGGTCATAGATATTATTACGAGTTCAGAGAATTGAAGCACTAATATAGGAACTGACAGGCGTAGACTTGTCCACTACCTAGCTTGCGTACTACCAATATTCCAATTGCGTAATCTCACCGACTAGATGCATTAAGACATGTATCCTAATCTCTAGATTCAATCAATAGACCTGGTGTAGATTCAAAATTGATTAAATCCTAAATCATGGCTAAGTTCCAAAGTCTAATCCCCTGACATAGATTCGTTAGACTTCTACAATCATTCATTCAAGTGGCGTACAAGAATGAAAGCATTAAAAACAATCAATCAATCTAAAAATAATCAAATACCAAAATCATTCATTCATGTGGCGGACAAGAACGGAAGCATTAAGAACCACCAGACATTAATAACAAAACTTCGTTACATATCGACAAAGCTCTCTTATCCGTAGCTTCTAAACTACTCGGACATGGATTCCGAAAACAAGAAACAAAAGAAAACTATTGCAAACATAGAAATAGAATGAGATTCCTTTCTATCCTAATATTGTAGTCTTCAAAAACTCCTCTGCATTCCGAGTTCGTCGCCGCGTCTTCAGCCTTCCGGCATGCTGCTCTCTCTCTTCTCTCTACCTATGTATTGTGTGGTGTGTGTGTGTGGTTTCCGAATTTCTTCTGCCCTCTTGACCCCTATGTCCCCTTTCCTCTTTTATTTCTTTCCTTTTCTCCTTATTTTCCTTTTTTTCCGAATCTAAACTCTTCAGCCCATCCCTTTTCATCCTCCTTTCCTCTTTGGCTAGTTTCCATTTTTTCGGTTTCCATTTTTTTCAACAGCTTGTGTTTCTTTTTCCTCTTGTGCAGCAATGATTTCCTTTTCTTTTCTATCCTTTCCTCTTTGTTTGACTGTCTTATTTCTTGTTCTTGCATTTCCATTAATTGTTCCAGAAGCCATTTCCATTTTCAATTTCCGACGGTTGTAGTTTTCAATTCTCGTGTATGCGGCTATCTTTCCATTTTTGGATTGGCGGTTGGAAGTTTTCATTTTGTTCCTGCAACTGGTTTCTATTTTTTTTAAACCATGTTTCCTTTCCATGTTCCAACCTTGCTCTTCTTAATTTTGTTGAAGCAACCGAAAGTTTCTATTTTTGTTCAAGCCACCAAAAGTTTCCATTTTTGATCCAACCACCGAAAGTTTCTATTTTTGTTCTACCCATGGAAAGTTTCCATTTTTGTTCCAGCCGTGAGTTTCTATTTCTTGTAGGCTGCGGCTACTTATTTCAATTCTTCATCTCTATCCATGCTTCCATTTTGTGTAGGCAGCCAGCACATTTCCATTTTGTTTGAAAGGCTAACAATTTTCATTTTTGTAGGCGGCCATTGTTTTCATTTTTGTAAGCAGGCATTGTTTCCATTTTTGTAAGAGACCATTGCTTCTATTTTTCTTCCCCGGTTTATGATTCTTTGGATGCTGATTATGCATAACTTATAGGAGGATGGGTTTGCTTATTTTTGCTTCATTTACTCGTGTTTGTATCCCAATATTTCATTTCCTACAATAACACGAGAAACCGATGAAAGAGGACTAAGTGGTGCTTAATGCTCGATAAAATAACTACAAAGATGAACTAAAATACTATAACAAAATAGACGTTATCATGATGTTTTTCCTTCTAGTAAGAATAAAACCACACATATTTTCCATCTTATACATTGTGATGTTTGGGGACCTTACCGTGTTGGTTCTTATTCTCGTGCTCGGTACTTCTTAACAGTGGTGGATTATTTTTCGAGGGCTATTTGGCTCTACCTTTGTTATGCCAAATCTTATGTACACTCTTATATTCGTGGTTTTTGCTCTATGGTTGAGCGTCAACACCATAAGAAAGTTCTTACCCTTCGCGGTGTTAATGGTACTGAGTTCACCTCCATTGGGGATTATCCATTCAGCGAAGGAATAATTCATGAGACCTCGTGTCTTGGTAATCCTCAGCAAAATGGACGTGCGGAGAGGAAGCACCTTCACATCCTAAACGTGGCTCGTGCCTTACTCTTTCAAGCGTCTCTTCTTGTGGACTTCTGGGACAAGTGCATTCTTACAATAGGATATCTTATTAATCGAACTCCGTTGAAAATTCTTTGTGGAAAGACCCCCTAAAACGTCATGGTGATAAGTTTGCCTCGTGAAGTCGGTGTTGCATCTTCATTGGTCTAAAAGGGTGGAGGTTGTTCGATCAAAATTGCAAGGTGTTTTTGTATCCCGTGATGTTATCTTCTTTGAGGATCGTTTTCCCTATGAGTCTCATGCGACCACCTCATCCTCGCGATTTAAGGGTCACCTGCGGCCTTCAGGTCACTCGCAACTTTCGCTCTCTCTTCTGCTCGTGGCTTCCGACCTGGACTTTCCTATTGTTATGGATTATGTCTCTCCATCATCCGAGTCTAGCTCTAGCGTTGATTATGGTCTTTCTCTGCCAATGATTGTCCTTGGTCTTGGATCATCTGCGACCCAAGACGCTTCTATCCACAGGTCATTGGCAGGGGGTTCGCCTATGGAAGACTCTTCGTCTTCTGGTGACATCTCTGATTCAACCGCTGATTCAGTTTCTATTCCAGCTGAACCCCTTGGTTGCGTTCACCGTTAGCGGTTTCTGCCTTTAAAACTTCGAGACTTTGTCACAAACTCCATCCGTGTTTTGCCCCTTGCTTCTGCTTACTCGTCTTCAGTCGCGTCCTCAGTTACGAATCATCTTATCTCTGATTATCTCTACACTATTATGTTCTCGTCTCGTCATAAGGTTTTTGTAGCGGCAATCTCTTCGCATTCTGAGCCCCACTCATTCGATGAAGCAGTTCATGATCCTCGATGGCGGTCGGCCATGAAATGTGAGATTGAAGCTTTGCAGATGGACGCTCGAGCCCCTACGTCCTGAAAAACAAGCGATTGGTTGCAAATGGATTTACAAGATTAACTATCACTTGGCTGGTTCTATTGAGGGGTTCAAAGCCCGCTTGGTTTTCATGGGGAATTGTCAGGTAGAAGGGATTGATTACAGCAAAACCTTTCCTCCGTTGCCAAAATGACGACCGTTTGGACCTATCTTGTTGTTGTTGCTGCTCTTGACTGGGAGATTCATCAGATTTATGTTAAAAATGCCTTTCTCCACGGTGATCTCCACGATAAAGTGTTCATGAAGTTTACACCTTGATTTGGAACTGATAGGGACTCTCGTGTATGTCGTCTCTGCAAAGTTCTTTATTGTCTCAAACAGGCACCGCGTTGCTTGTTCGCTAAGCTTTCCTCGTCTTTGGCTTGTTATAGGATTGTTGAATCCTTTGTAGATTACTCTCTATTCTCTTTCTTTCATGGTCGCATTCGTCAGTATCTTTCTTTATGTTAATGACCTCATCGTGTCCGGTGATGCGTATCAGAGTTAAATATAACCTAATCTACCCGCAAGTGCACGGCACGTGTGTAGTATTTTAGGTGTCGATCCCACAGAGACTACGCAACACTACCTGAACCCGAACTACGAATCAAACTTGCTAACGAAAGAATATGGATTAAGAATGAAATACTAAAAGCAAATAAACTACTTGGGTTCTAACGATAAGACAAGCGTCCTAGGAAACCGGTTTCACCACAAGACTACCGAAACACACGATCAACCTATCTATCATGCAATCCATGTTAAAGCTATCTAAGGCGGACGATCCTAACATGATACCTACCCTCTCTCAAGGCATAGACATGTGATCTAGACAAGCTGCCCCCTACTTTCGTGGCCGACAACATGAACTAAACCCATAAACTCTGTGATTCGCTCGTTCACCCTCAACCGTTGCTACCCTACTTTCGTGGCCTAACCTCGGTTGTTCTAAACCTGACTTTCTAGGACTAGAATTCTCCTTTCGGTCCTTCTCCTAATCCCTAACACATGCATCTACGTGATCAGCACAAACACAAGTAGATTTAAGCACTCAGACAGAGAATAGATAAACTAAAACGGGAAGATGCATTCAAAATAGATCAAAAGCGGTCTCGGGATAGCCAAGGGCTAATCCCTTCTCCTAGAACAAACAAACTACTCGCTCATGCGTCTGTAAAGAAACATAAACATAGTAGAAAGTCTAAGGAACATAAAAACCAAACAAAACCGAAGTGGTGCTGCTTGATCTCCAATGCTCCTCGCTTATCTCTTCGAAAGAATCTGCTCTATCTTCGCTGAATTGTTCTCCTCTGTAAGCTTGCTGTAATGACGTCTTTTTGCCTCCTTTTAAGCCTCCTAAGTCGGTCCAATTGTTGCCCTAATTGCCCCACGAGTTCCCTTATGTTTTAAGTTAAGTTTACTTAAGTTTTGAGCAGTTACGGGCCGCGACCCGCTCGGGTAGGGAGTGTACCCGCTCGGGTGCGGCTAGGGCAGTTCGTGCGCGTCCTGTGGTGCTGGAATGGTGCCCGATCGGGCATGGCATGTGTGCCCGCTCGGGCACAAGGCAAAATGGTCCTAAATGCTTGCCCGAGTCGTGCTAAATGGTCCACACAATTGGCCGTAGGTTTTGCCCGATCGTGCAAGGGTTGTGCCCGACCGGGTGAGGCTTTTCCATGCTCAATCTCGTCCCGTTTGTCCCGTGATGATCCCCAAAGTTGCTCCTTAGCTCCGTGCATGTTCCTTTAGCTCCAAAATAGTCCAAATACGCGTAAAAACCTGTAAGAACATGAAAAGCACGAAAGCAAGTAAAACGGATACGGAATCATACGTAAAACATCACATATGTATCAAAAACGTCTCCTAATTATTGCAAGAAATACGTATGAAAACGAGATGATCAAAATCCCCCAGACTTGAATGTTTGCTTGTCCCTAAGCAAACTTAAACGTGGAATACATGGGGTATAAAAACACGAGAATCCCCCTTGCCTAGAAATACAGCTAAAGCGAACCCTAACCGATCAACTAGCATGTCGAGAGCAAATTCGGCCTAGTCGAGTTTTCAGTATTAATCCTAGGTCCACCACGGTTACCCATGAGAAAGTAAATCAAAGGAAACTAGACACGCTGCCGTAACTCCCTCCACCAGACAAGACTTCAGACTATGCTAAACCTAGGTCAACCGAGGATACTTGTTTCTTTCTTTCCGAGCTTCTTTCTTTTTTTTCTTTTCTTTTTTCTTTTTTATTTTCTTGACTTTTTTTCTTTTTTTTTTCTTTTTTTTCCTTTTTATTTTTCTTTTCCTTTTTTTTCTTTTCTTTTCTTCTTTTTCTTTGCATACACACAAGGCTTCTAGGACGTCGGATTTGAAGGGATCCAGCCTCTACTTAGACCCAGACTACCGATGACGGTATACTCATGCATCTCGTGTAAGAGCGCAGCGGAGTAGGTGGCTTTTTGTGCCATGCCCTTAGGACGTAGAAAGATGATCGCCAACCCACCACTTAGACCCGAGCCACCGAAGGAGTAACAAGGTCAATGCACTCATATCGATTTTTGATCATGCTTATTAGGCACTATTTCTATCGACAACGGAGTTTTAGTATGCGCTTTTTTTTTTAATTTGAAAAATAGCTCGATTTTATGTGATCCAATAATCCTCAATATGACAAAAGCAAAGTGTCGTCTACACGAAGTATAACCATCTGGGTAAAAAGAATAAACGATAAACTAGCCTAGCAACCTCGTCTAAACATCCCCACAAGTAACACTAGGATTTCCAAGAACTATGACCTATTGTTTTTCAGCCGACTAATAAGCTCTAACGCATAGGAAAACCTAGCTCAATCATGCAAAGTCTAACGGAAAACGTCAACCTCTTAAGCATTCCTAAGTTCGGGGTTCATCTCAAAACGTGGCACCGGACAAGTGCCTTGGGACGACTCTGACTCAATGAAAACAAGAACGAACTAAAAATTGCAAATACAACCTAAAAACTAAAAAAATCAAAGGAAAATGAAACGAAACCACCTGACAAACGTGAGCTGCTCCCCCAGACTTGAATTGAACGGCGTCCTCGACGTGAAGCTCCGATGGAGGATGAAGGAAGTGAAGCACGTTTGTGGTGTTATTTTTTTTGTGTTTTTTTTTGAAAAATAAATAACCGAGTCTTTAACCTAAAAACTAAGAAAATTAAAAGCAAACAGCTGGGTTGCCTCCCAGAAAGCGCTTATTTAACGTCATAAAGCTTTGACGTCTCCATTCCTCATGCGTGCGCGACGGGTGGATCAGAAAGGGAAATTCCATAGTTCCACGTCTCGTACCTGAAAAGGATCAGACCAATAAGACAGTAGGTTGCCCGTTAAAGACTTAGGTCGAGAATTAGAAAGTGGAACGAAATCACCTGATTGGAAGTCATGAGGTAGGGTCTTCTTATCGTGCCATCCCTTAGGCACATCATGCACGGGGTTCACTTGCTCGCTGTCCAAGGTTGGATCAGGGGTATCTGCGTTGAAAAGTTTTATGACATCTTTTTCCATTACCTCGTGCAAGTGCGGGTGCAGCCTCCTTTGAATTTCGAGTGAAGGTTCGTGGCTGTCCTCCCTATAATTCCCGTACATACATATTGAAGAGCTGAGCCTCTTACGCTTCTTCACGCGTGTGGGCTGTCTTCTCATCTCATCTGCACTCATGTTAGCATTTAAAACAGCAAGGTATGTTTTATTGGAATCAACGTACTCATACCGAGAATAAGGCGGCGGGTCGGGCTCAAGCTCGAATGCTTTCTCCGCTGTGAAATCAGCATGCATATCACGTGGCGTCTCCTCCCATGGGACGTCTCCTAGTGCTGTAATTGCACTCATGAATTTCGTATACACCTCAGCTCCTTCGTCCGCAAATCGTGCATTGTCGCCAACTCGTGTCAAATATCGTAAAAGAGAATCGGAAACACTTACTTGATCGTGCGTGTCTTTCTCTAATTCGTCCAGCAAACCTACTGTAAAGCAAGACTCCTTGAGTTGTGATTTGTCCATGGGGCTGGGCAGGATGAATTCGATCGTTTCGTCTTTGACACGTAAGGACAGCTTTCCTTGTTGTACGTCTATCGTCGCACCTGCAGTAGCTAAGAACGGTCTACCAAGAATAATAGGTGTTCTAGTGTCTTCCGTTATCTCAAGTACAACAAAATCAGTGGGAATGCAAAGCTTACCTACCATGGTGGGAACGTTTTCAATGATTCCCACCGGATGTCTTACCGTACGATCCGCGAGGCGTAGAGACATCTTCGTCGGTTTAAGGTTCCCAAACTCCATCCGCTTGAAAACTGTTTGTGGCATGATACTCACGCTTGCTCCTAAATCACACAAAGCATTTTCAATATCGAGATTACCTATTTTGCATGGGATGGAGAAGCTTCCGGGATCCTTCAACTTAGGTGGCAGTTTGTTCTGAAGAATTACACTGCATTCCTCGGTGAGTGCTACAGTCTCGTTCTCTTCGGTGTGTTTTTCTTTGGACATTACCTCTCTGATGAATTTGGCACGATTAGGCATCTTTTGGAGTGCTTCCACGTATGACATGTTGATGTCTAGCTTCTTGAGACCTTCTACAGATCTGCCCACTTTCTCTTGGTTCTTACTGCTTACCAATCGTTGAGGATACGGTATCGGAGGTACGTACGCCGGAGGAGCAACGTACGGCTTATCTAGATCGGGTTCGACTCCTTCCATAATCGCAACCTTACCTCTTCCTCTATCCAAAGTCATACAAGCAGCATCCCCTCGCTCTTTTGAGGGCGGATTCTCATCCTCATCATCGCTGCACA
>CM071873.1:27611763-27642843 GCA_036759665.1 Gynandropsis gynandra
GGTCTTGAATGAATGAATGTATTGACCACATTAAAAAGCTTTGATATTTGAGTCAATTATTTGTAAATAACTTGATAAATTATTATTTTCAAAATTTTATTCATATTATTTGTAAATAATGGGTCGCATGGATCACAAGGGTCGCAAGGGTCGCATGGGTCGCATGGGTCATATGAGGCTCTGTGACCCTTGTACCAAATATTAGAAAAAAAAACAATGTACCAAATATTAAAAAAAAATGTACCAAATGTTCACACATCTACCAGTCCAGAAAAAAACAATGTACCAAATATCAATTTAGTCTTCTTCGAGTTCATAGATACCCATGCGACCCATGCGACCTATTCTCCCCATGCGACCAATGGGACCAATGCGACCCATGCGACCCATGCGACCCATTCGACTTTAGCGACCCAGTGACACATGCGACATATGAAACTCATGGGACCCATGCGACTCTAACGACCCTGCGGCTTATGCGACCCTACGACTCTAACGACCCTACGGCTTATGCGACCCTACGACTTATATGTCTCGATGGAAATTGACACTCAAATGACCTTTTCACTAAATATTACTTACTTGGTGGAACTCCATCAGGAGCAAGGTTTCTTGACACTGGATTTGGAAGTAGAAGGAATTCAAAAGCAAAATCACTAACAGTGTCGGAAGATTGGGTTTCGGTGATCACAACTTTATCGGCAACCTTTGATTTTGGATTAGGCGCATGAATCCCGACATCCCTTAGAAGGTCTCTTACGGCGTTGATGATTCTCTTCTCCGACTTCCTTATTTCCCCTCTTAATTTATTCTCCAGTGTCAGAGGGACTACAACATCAGCATCAGTATCAGCATCAGCATCAGAATCAGCATTAGCATCACTCACGCACTCCTTCCTCTTAGTCCCTTTTTCCTTCTCATTTTTTTTATCACCAAGAGCTGTTTTCGTGTCAGCAGTTCTTGCTCACGGATATCCTCCCAACAAATACCCTTCGGATTTCTACGAAGATGTTTCATCCATATCTGAACATCGGGATAATCACATCCCTCGTAATCCTCCAGCCCAGAAAGTAAAGCTTCCTCTTCGTGTTCAGCACGAAGAATACTTAGAATATCCTGAAAAACAAAACATAACCATTATTACTCTCTGTGACCCTTGTTTCCCTTGTGAACCTTGTGTAATTGTTACCTTAGAATCTCCAATCTGCCTTATCACATCTACATACTTCGGGTTAAAATTGGATTTCACCATCTTCTTGCACATTCTTGGGCAGGATCGATGCGCATCCACAACCTCAACATACCATCCATTTCCGCCAAAATTAAGGATGGTTTCAAATGGAAGTAACTGAAACATTAAAACAAAATGATAAGAATGCAAAAAGTACGAAAACATTCAAGTTATTCGAATAATATATACAACTTACCATTAGTGGGATCATGAAACCGCCACAATACCATTTTGGTTTCGGTGATTCCCCGCTAACGTGCTTGTGGCAAGTATCCACAATCATCTCGAATGTGTAATGACCCCATGGAAAGCCTTCACAAAATTTCAAGTCATCAACCATGTCAATGAGATCATGGCTGATAGAGTTTTCTGCTGAAGGCTTGTGAGCCATAACTTGCGCCAACAACATCAAAGTTGCGAACCTCTTCCGGTCGTCGGAATTCTTCGCCTTCACAAGCTTTTCACTGACTTGTTCGGGGGTCACCTTTCCACGGCCGAAATTCTTCAGCCTGAATGCGACACCCATCATGGAATCCCATCGTATGGGATATGGTCCGCATTTCAATCCGGAAATTAGTGCGTGCTCCACTATAGAGTACCGGATGGGAATGTCGTTTATGACGAACCACAACTCTGTGTTGTCCCTTATAATCACAGAGTGATTTAGTAGTACAGACATTTGAACCTTCGTCAATGTGGAGTCACATTGTAAGTGAAATAAATGCCTAAATTGTGACTCGTTCTCGAAGTAATGCAACTCCTGATCATTTAAGATTCCTCTCAGCATCCTTATTGTCTCGTCAGGATAACACTTCGGCCTAAGCGACCGATGCGACTCAACCGACCCGTGCGACTCAACCGACCCGTGCGACCCATGCGACTCAAACGACCCTCAAACACTCTGTGACACTCAACCGACTCACTGAGACTCAACCGACCCACGTCCCTCAAACGACCATTGCGACCCATCCCACTCACTGAGACAACCGACTCACTGAGTCGAATATGGTCATGCAACTACTGCGACCCTTGCTACTCAACCGACTCACTGAGTCGAAGATGTTCATGCAACTCATGCGACCCTTGCAACCTAACCGACTCACTGACACTGACACTCACCCATTTCAAATCAATAAAATGAGTCGAAGATGGAAAGCTTGCAAAACCCTAGAAATCAAACTATTTACACTTATTGACGCCATTGAAGATTGACTCGTGCTCTCTTCGTCACTGACACTGACACTCACCCATTTCAAATCAATAAACCATTTTGTGACTCGAAGCTTGCAAAACTCTAGAAATCGAACTACTTACACTTATTGACGCCATTGAAGATTGACTCGTGCTCTCTTCGCAAGTGATGCTGCTGATTCTAGCCATTTTCCTTCTCGCCAACTTCAAATCGATCCCTCTCAAGTTCGACATCACTTATTTCTTTCTTGCTATAAACTTTTAAATAGGTTTTACGGCAAAAAACTGTTCGACTTTCTCGTTTTCGACAGTTTTTCACGTCGAAAAACTGTCGAACTTCCATTCATTTTTCACGTCGAAAAACTGTCGAACTTCCATTTTTCCACGTTCGAACATTAAGGGCAAGTTTGTCTTTTCTTCAGTTTTTTTTCGGATTTAATAATTATTTTGGAGAAGGGTATTTTTGAAGTGGTTTAGCCCTATAAGGGTATTTCTGATATTCCGCCTAATGAAATAGAAAGTGAGTTACTACTCACTTCATTGTTACTTAATACCCGCAATTTCTTTCTTGAAATAATTTTTCTTGTGGTGGTTTATCTGAACTTTACTATGAAAAATGAACAAAAAATCAAGAATTTCTCACTAAAAGGGGTTAGGGTTTTTGAACTCCCTGTTCATAACCTATGAGAACTTATTAAAGAAAACTACTATGATTAATGCATATTCCCCTGAACCTCATAGCAAAATAGATAATGTAAAGAAAACCCATAAGTAGACTCTATTATGATATGCATAGGTTTATTTTAAGTTTAGTATCATATTTTATTTTGACCCATTCTAAATAGTTTTTTACCACTATATATATTATCATCCTAATAAATTATATATATATAAGAGGGTTTTTCCTCTCTTCTGATGTTGCCACGTCAGCAGAGGGAGGAAAAAACCCCTCACCCATCTTTTCACATTAGAATGCCTTAATTTTCTGTTTATTTAGATTTATCGGATGTCTCTTCCTCTTCCTCTTCATCTTCCTCTTGCTTAATGGTTTAAAGAACTCTCTTCAAATTCTCTTCACATTCATAGTTTTCTTCGTTGGTCAAACTTGCTTTCTTCGATGGTCGCTGGTATGTAATCAAGGTAATTGTTCGCTTTGAACAATTATTGTCTTCATTATCTATTCTCTATCTATATAAATCCTGATTGTCTTCATTCTTTATCTATATAAATCTGTTCGAGCTTTGTATATTTTTTAATTGCATGGGTTTTGGTGTATTGAAGAAAACGATAGTGAGACCTCCGGGGAGCAGAAGCTTAGGTATGGGTTTCATATTCTTCCTCAAAAAATATAACTGTCAACACAACAAAGAGAGTAGAGATTAGTGGTGATGGAAACAAAGACCCGGTGAGTTTTCATCCTCAATCTATATCGGTTCCAATGAGATTTTCCTCTATCTTTTCAGATTGAACCCCTTCATCTCTTTTTCCTTACCATCTAAATGCTCTATCCATATAAATCTATACTAACTTTTTATAATTGTCTGATTATATGGACTTTGGTTGAATGATGATAAGGATGGCGATTAATGATTGTCTCGCTTGAAATGGTTAATGTACAAAAGGCCAAAACTGGAAAACACAGTCCTTGAACTCGCCAACAATGTCCTTCTGAGACAGAATCCACGTAATATGGAACCATGGCATCATGTATTTGAATTGGTTCCTTTGCGACTAAACATGAAAACATAATTGGTGAGAGATGATGGAGTGATAATAGAGTTTTTGGCTTTTCTTTTGATTGATGGAGTTGGTTATTGTTGTTGCAGGGATATGTAACCCCTATATCGTTTAACACATCGCACCAAATTTATAATTTCATAGTTTTTTTATTTTATTTCATGTGATAGATAATGTCATAACCATGATACTTGGAAGAGCAAAGTTAAGTAATTGTATAAGTGTGAAATTAAGTTTTCATAAACTCTAACATGTTAATCTTTGCATTATAACTTTTTCTTTTTTTTACGCAGCTATTTTTATCAGTGTTAAAGAGTGAATTTTGGTGGTATGTGTTTCAAGATATTAAATGAGACTTGGAATGTTCGAGGAAGATCACTGTTTGGAAGTCTAGCAGTGGATCTAGACGAGTAGTTCAATTTAAAGAACGAGGCTGATATGTACATTCTAGGGTATAAGATACATGAGACTATAGTCTAATTCTAATATGCAAATGCAGACAAACCATGGTTCATCAATGTTTTTGTTTTGTAGATTTGAAGAGATGGTACCTTTAAAGACGCAGAATGTTATCAGTGTGGAAGACAAGAAGGAAGCTAAAATTGGAATATGCTGATAGCGAAGGCTCTCTACTATAGAAATGGGTGTCTGTGGTTGACACCGATGCTGAATCAAATCTCGAGTAGTCCAAGACTGGGAAACCTGAAATGAGAAAGATCAAGAAGGCAGGATGAAAATCCTTTTAGCGAAAGCAAATACAAATTACTGGCAAGAAAGAAGATGGTAGGCATTATTTTAAGTGTACATGTAAGGAACAATGAGGTTTTGGAGATTTAAAAAAAAAACTCATTTTCCTAAATCCTTAAAAGATGATATGAGATCACTTACCATCCCCGGACACAAGTAAGTCATTGATCTTCAAGCAATAACAGATATGATCGGCTTACTATGATTCTAGCAAGCTCTGCAAAGAATAACAAAGTGTAAACAGGAAAACCAAGAAGATGAAAGAGATGCTAATAGAAACCTACAAGTTCAACATAAATACAATATACTTTGGCATATATTTTTATTAGTATCACGGAGCCGATTGATTGAAGTGGTAGCAATCTAATCATACTTTGTAGATATTGAAATTTTCCACAAATATTTTTAATAGTCCTTTTTGATTATGTCATTGGACACTAAGTATGAAGTTCAATTTTAAAAATTACATCAAAAGGACCTTGAAAGATGACTTCAAGGTAGTTGTAGGAATAAGGTAACGTGAAACCTAGATTTTTTACAGTTAAAGTCTCTTTGAGTTGTAGAGAACGGTTGAATTTTTTTTTATTTGTCGTATGTATGCAGCAAAGTGTTAATGCAATATCAACTTCTTATTATAAGTATGGACCTTTGTAAAATAGTTTTGCAAAACAAATATTATACATGTAATTTTAGAGCTGAAAACTGTGTCCAAATTCGGGTTTTCACTAATATTTGATCTTTGTTGATCGATAAGGCCTTCCATTGTGCAAAATTTTCTTTTTTTGGTGTTGGAACATTAGAAAGTAACCTACTTTTTCTTGTGTAGTTGCTATAGAGAAGAAGGAAGCGAAAGGAAATGAAAAATAAGTTACAATAGCAGGCCAAGAAGAAGTACCAACGGTGAAAAAGCCTAAACCAGTGGTAGATGCATAAGCAAAAATGTTAGAGAATAAGCCTAAACCGGTTGCAAAAGCAGAAGCAACACCGGCAAAGAAAAAACCTAAACCGACTGAAAAACCAACAGTAGAAGCAACAACACCGGAGAAGCAGCCTAAACTGGTACGGAGAAAGATTTGATTCCAAGTTAGAATAATATATATAAAAAAATTTCTCTATTTTTCAATAAACAAATGTAAATGTATATCTATTCTTAAATTCAATATAAAATGTTTTCACTCAAAATACAAAATATATATGCTCTTTGATTTAAAACTATTTGGTCTAAAATTTGTTTACAATTAAATTGTATAGGTTCAAAATCGGCTATTATTTCAAAAAAAATATTAATTTTTCTTCATTATAAAAAATCATTTTAAATAATTTAAATTTTAGAAATATATAGACAAAGGAAATAAATTTATTCAATCGTGAATTTAATAAAATTTTAAAATTAGATTAAATTTTTTAAAAATATTAGAAAAAAAATTGAATCATTACTTTTTTTTTCAATTTAATATTTATTATGATTTGGCCCCATAAGGAGTTTTAAATGTCTTCTATTGTTTCCGTATATTGAAACCGACTTTCATGAGGAGATACCCTATGCAAATACAACCACAAAAGTAAAATGATTGTGTTTGAAACAATTAGTAAGAACTTTATTTAGATATATATAATAATATATTTGATGCAGTTGGTAAATGTGATAGAAAAAATAATTTTATAGGCATAAGAATCATGTTACCTCCTTCTTTTAGGGAATAATCAAGATATGTGGTTGAAAACTATCATGATCGTGACTCCATGCGAATGGTATAGTAATCGTGACCTCTTTATAACACTGACGACTAAACCAAAGTGAAATGAAATACTAAATCATATGGAATTATATGGGAAGTGCAATGCAAATGATAGACCTGATATCGAATGTCTGGTATTCAAACTTAAATTAGATTTACTTTTGGAAAACCTTTATGCAAGTGTGTTTTTTTTCTGGCGATTCTCTGCCTAAATCGACCTCTCTTCCTCCCGTATCCCTCATCCTTGAAAATATGTGTTGTATTCCGTCGACAGTTTGATATCAGGTTCGGGTGGTCTTTCATCTAGCTATCGGCGTAGCGAGGCCCGTGTAGTCTCTCCTGCGTTCGTCGCCGCCAGCGATTTCAACCCGACTCTGAGATCGTACTTTGAGGCGAATTTCGCAATGGTCAAGGCTTTTGAAGCAGATGGGGTGAATGGCCTGACTACACTCTTGGAACTCGTATCATCTTCTACTCACACTAAATCGATAACAAAGCTTCACGTGTGTGTGTCTGTTCATCACTTCGTATTAAATCTGTAACATTTCCTTTTCAACGTTAAGTTGCATGTTTGCTTCAAAATGTATGCTTCGAAACATTTTTTTGTTCATCACCCCTGTTACAGCCCTCACTACAAGAAAATCAGGTTTTAGGGACCGACAAATCGGTTCCCAATCCATCCCTAAACCAGTTTAGGGACGGATTAGAGACGACCAGTGATAGTATCCAATCGCGCGACTACAAATTTTTTCCGTCCCCAATCCGTTCCTAATTAGGGACGGAAATTTAAGTCCCCAATCCGTCCCTAATTAGGGACCAAAAAAGTAGTCCCCAATCAGTCCCTGGATTAGGGACGGTTGGTTTCGGTATCTAAAGTTTGGAGACGGAACTTATACGGCCGTCTCCAAATTTGGAAACGGCTAGTTCCCGTTTATAGTAGTGTACATTACATTCCGATTACATATTTTTAAAAGTTAGATTACATTACATTTCGATTACATATTTTTAAAAGTTCGATTACATTACATTCCGATTACATATAATCCTAAGCCGTTTCGATTACTCCTCGTCGGAATCACTGTTCTGAACTGCATCCCAATCGATGTTAGGCATTTGCGCTTTCATCATGCGCAGAAGCTTATCCATACGCCTATCTGATCGTTCAGCATGCTTTTTTGATAGTTCAGCCTCCTTTCTTAATAGTTCAGCCTCCTTTAGTGCTTGTTCTACGCGCCTGTCGGATTCTTGGAACCTTTCGTCCATTTGATGTCGGAGCTCGTAATCCACTTTTTTTTTACCTTTGGATGAAGTTGAATGCTTTGAGGACATTGCTCCAAGTCCGAAAATACAACCTTTGTATGGCGTAACTTGCTGTAAAACAAATACCGAGAATCAATAACATTTCTAAATAATGAAATTAGATCATAGTAGAATGTAATTATTACCTCGAGATACAATTCGTTGTACTCTTCCTGACTAAGAGTAGTTTGTGAGCCGTCTTCTCTCGGTGGAATTTGCGATACTCGCTCCGATGCCATATTTTCAATTTCATCGTGAATGATTTTCGCCTTAGGATCCACCCACGAATCATCTGACTTCCTAACATGTGTACGTTCCAACAATTCTATATACGATGGTTCGTATCCCTTCTATTTCGCCTGAAAAAAATAAAAAAGACAGAGTTTAATAAAATGTAAATTTTATATAAATGCATAAAGTTGAATAAAACTTACCAGATCTTCGTATACTTCCGCAAAAGAACGAGATCCTGCCATGTGCACGCTCATCCCGTATCCTGCTCTATCAGAACGCCGGGATTTACTTGCTCGCTCGCTCTTTGCCTTAAATTCCGGGGAATCCCAAAGTGCGCACATCTGATTCCAAATATCTTCCGACATCCATAGAGGTTTTGCGTCCATTCCTTTTGCACATCGTTTTGCGTGCAATTTCCCTACGATAGACTTGAGACGCAATGCCGCATTTTTTTCAAATTCGGACTTTACTAGTCCGGTAATGGCGGGATTCCAATAATATTTTTGCTGAAATAATGTTATTTGACGATTAAGTTGCTCATAGCCAAACCTACAAATCACAATGACAGATAAATTGACATTTAGTTAATTATTTATAGTTGAGATTTGAAATTGAGTATACGTACCATAGTGCGTCGGTTTTTCGATCAGGGTCTATAAGAGGAAGCTTCCGTCGCTCTTCATCCATTGCTAAAATTTCTTCCACTGTTGGTTCCTCTTATATATGTGGATCGTCATGTTGTACTTGATATGGTGGTGGTTGCATTTGCGGATAATACGACATATATTGCCCCTATTGTGTCGATCCAGTGTTTCGGAAGAAATTCGGATTCAGGTAATTATCATATCCTGAATTGGAATGTCGGGAATAAGATGAAATGTTGCCGCTTTCCTCGGACTGAGGGTGGTTTCTCGTTTTACCGCCTCTTCTAACGCGACGTGACATACTGAAATGTGAAATTAAAATATTGTCAATGTAAATTTCTAAAATTCGCAACTTCTAACATCAACACATAAATAAACAACTAAATTTATTTAACTCATTTCCGCATTTTTTGTTCTAAATTTCAACGATAAATCCTAACGTCATAGAACCGCTAACATCATTCTAACGTCTAACCGCTAACATCCTTCTAACGTCTAACCGCATTTTTTGTTCTAAATTTCTATAACCTCATAGAACCGTTAACATCATTCTAACGTCTACCATCAACGTCTAACGTCTAATTTCTATAACCACATATACCGATTTCATGGCTGGAAGCGCTTACCTTGATTGGCGGCGAACACGGCGAGAGAAGCGAACGGCGGCGACGAGGGGACGGGAGGAGAATGGCGGCGAACACGGCGAGAGAAGCAACGGCGGCGACGAGGGGACGGGAGGAGAACTACGCGAGCACGGCGAGAGAAGCAACGGCTGCGACGAGGGGACGGGAGGGGAACGAGACGAGCACGGCCAAAGCGAACGGCGGCGACGAGGGGAACGAGGCAAACGGCGGCGAAGACTTAGGAAGGAGATGGATCGAACCAAAGCGCGAGGAGGAAGGGGATTCGAGCGAGAATTTAAAATAATTTGGAGACGGCGTATAAGTTCCGTCTCCAATTGGAGACGAGCTTACAAGTTCCGTCTCCAATTGGAGACGGGCGTATAAGTTCCGTCTCCAATTGGAGACAGCAAGATAACATCGGTTCCCAATTGGAGACGGCTAAAGCCCGTTTCCAAATTTTTTTTAAAAAAAATTAAAATTAAAATCGGGACGATAGATCGGAATTCGTAAAATTAAATTGAAAAACAATTCGTAAACATATAATCATTGAGAAAATAGAAACTATCATTAAAAAGTATATAAAAAACAATTCGTAAACGTTTTAACATGATTCATCATCAGAGTCACACAATTGTTCCGTCGAATCTTCCGTATCTGATTCAAATTCTACATCTTCTATATCTTCATCATGAATATCATCTTCGTTTCTTTCGAGCTCCTCCATTTCACCATGCGTAAGTTCTTCAACGCGTACATCGTCAATAGCAATAATCTCGGTCATTTGTTGTTGCATTGGCAATTGTTGTTGTTCTGTGTTGTCGATAAATTTGCCCCTCGGAAGTATCTTCATTGCGACACGCCAACCTGAAGATCTTCTAATATGCGGATAGGAAACGTAACAAACTTGATCAGCTTGTGACGCAAGAATAAAAGGCTCGTATTTTGCATATCTTCGTGTGGAGTTAACTTCTACAACGCCTAGTTTGTTTACTCTTGTTCCGCGACCGATTATTGGATCGAACCAATCACATCGAAATAACATCACTTTTAAACCGACATAACCTACAAAAAATATCAAAATATGAGTCAATATTCAAAATGACATATGTGGTAAGGATAACATTGTTTTAAACTTGTTTTCTATATCTATACCTGCCAATTGCAAAATTTCCTTTAAAATCCCATAAAATTCTGGTTAATCGACGGATGCACAATAGCTTTCACCTTTCACAAATACAAATAAATTCATCGTCGACTTCAATTTCCCATGATCGTAAGTGTGAAAATTATAACCACGTGTAAAATACATAGGCCAACTCATAACTTTCACAATCGGTCCTTTGACAAGATCTCGTAGCCACAACGGGTGATTGCCCATCTCAACCTGCAGTACATATACACATCGTCAGAATATTATAAAAGTTATTTATGTAAAATTTCATTACTTACATATTGTCGCATCCATGTCGAGAAATCTTTTTCTTTAAGTTCTTGGAGCTGAGAATCATCAATGTTCGTATATGTATTCTTCAATATATCCTCAAATGTCCTATAAAAAGAAACAAAATTCTACAAATATTATAACAATAAACAAAATTGTCATTGTGATAACCATAGTTAATTATGAGATTTTACCTTTCAAAAGGCTGTAGATATTCGCAGTTCAATAAAACATATGTATGTGCGATATGAAGATCTCGTTGTGATAACCATATATCTTTCGCCTTACCAGCAGCTCGACCAATTCCGCAAAATATGTCCGGAACATCTGGTACTGGATATGAATACGCCACACCACCATCAAAATATCTGTCTGGATTTCTACTCCGCGTTTGAACATGTGGCTCGAAGTAGTATGACGTAAAGAACGATATTTCCTCATTGACGTATTGTTCAACAATTGAACCCTCCGGTCGAGCTTTTTGTTTGGTTTTTTTCTTCAGATGAAACATAAATCGCTCGAACGGATACATCCAACGAAATTGAACTGGACCTCCTAGTGCGGCTTCGTGCGGTAAATGAACTGTCAAGTGCTCCATAACATCGAAGAATGATGGTGGAAAAATCTTCTCCAAATTACATAGTACAGTAACTATGTTATTTTGCAGTCGACGAACTACATCCATACTCAGATTTCTCGAACATAAATCTCGAAAGAATAGGCCAACACCTGTAACATTAAAATATTATTCGTGTATTTAACAAATATTCACACTACATATTAATATAAAATCAACCACATACCTCCAATTGCTTCGTGTGCATGTTTGTCCATCAATTCAGAAAAACATATCGGAAGAAGTCTTTGCATGAATACATGACAATCGTGACTTTTCATCCCTAATAACTTTCCTCCTTGAATGTCAACGCACCTTCCAATGTTAGACGCATAGCCATCGGGGAATTTCACATCTTCTTTCAACCACTTCAACAATTTATATTTCGTTTCATTTGACAATCTGAATATCGGGACTGGCGCTTTACCGTCATCACCTATATGTAACTCCCTTCGTGAGCAATATTCTTCTAGATCTTTGCGTGATTTAATATTGTCTTTTGTCTTCCTCGTGACATTCAGTACTGTATTGATGATGTTATCGAAAAAATTCTTCTCTATGTGCATCACATCAAGATTGTGGCGAAGTTTCAGATTTTTCCAATACGGCAAATCCCAAAATATGCTCTTCTTGTACCAGTTATGAGTAATTCCATAACCACCAATTCTCGGATGATTGTTCCCTCCGCAATCTATACTCCTCGGAATATCCAAAGCAAGAAGTCGTTCATACAAAATCTCTTCGCCGGTCAAACTGGAGGAGGAGATTTCCGCACAACTACATTCCTTTTGAAATTTCTCTTGTTGCGCCGTAATGCATCATCAACAGGAAGAAAACGACGATGACAATCAAACCAACTCGTCTTTCTTCCATGTTTCAACTGAAAAGCATCTGTTTCCTCCATGCAATATGGACAAGCCAATCGACCATGCGTTGTCCATCCAGATAACATACTATAAGCTAGAAAATCACATATTGTCCACATGAGAGCACCTCGCAACATAAATATTTGTCTCCTCGAGACATCGTACGCTTGAACTCCATTCCATAATTCTTTTAATTCTTCAATAAGTGGTTGAAGAAATATATCCAAACTTCTTTTCGGATGATTAGGCCCGGAAATCATTATTGTCAAGAACCAAAATTCCCGTTTCATACACATATCCGGTGGTAAGTTGTAAGGTGTCACTATAACTGGCCACAATGAATAATTCTTTCCAGACATCCCAAATGGATTAAAACCATCGGTACAAAGGCCTAAATAGACATTTCGACTCTCAGCCGCAAAATCAGGGTATACCTTGTTGAAGTGTTTCCACGCCTCCCCATCTGAGGGATGACACATCTCTCCTTCACGACTTGAATGCTCAGCATGCCATCTCATGTCGCTTGCGGTCTCCACAGATTGATACAATCTTTTTAACCTGTCTGTAATTGGTAAGTACCACATACGACGATATGGAACCGATTTTCCATTCTTTATTAAATAAAACCGATCTTTTCCACAAAATAGACAATTACTCATCTCCGATGTCTCTCTCCAAAAAATCATGCAATTGCCTTGACAAACATCAATCTTTTGATATGGCAATAAACCCAAAGATCGCATCATCTTCTTTGTCTCATAATAGGAGTCTACTGCATTATTATCTTCTGGCAAATAATCTCTTACTAATTGCAATATCGAATCCATGCAATTCTCAGACAAATTATTTTCAGTCTTCAAATTCATCAAACGTGCAGACAGAGATAACTGTGATAAACCACTCCTACAACCATCATAAAGTGGATTCCTAGCACTTTCTAGCATTTCAAAAAAACTTTTTGCTTCTTCATTCGGATCTTCTTCAATATTTTCGTTTCTTTCACGGAATACATTTTGCACCATTTCCACATAGGGGTTCATTTCTACATCTTGAGAAGACTCAAATTCATCATGATGTATAGTGCCCCTAAAGTTTTCCACAACATTACTAGATCGTGGTGCAAATTTTTCTCCATGACATAACCACATGAAATAATTCGGGGTAAATCCTCTTAAATAAAGATGCTTCCAAACAGTTCTCTCATTAACAAATTTTTCATTCTTGCATTTCACACATGGACAAACCAACGTACCCGTTTCTTTGTAAACTTGTTGATTCGTCGCCATTGTCATAAACTGTGTGACGCCTTCTATAAACTCTTTCGATACGCTTTGAGATTCTGGATCAATTCTTCTGTACATCCATTGTCTAGAATCGAAAATGTTCGATCTTGATGAAGATGCCATTATATCGCAAACACTAAAGAAGTTATGGGGTGAAAAATATGAGAGTAGCTTATGAAAAACGGATCAATGGTTGAGGGATTAAATAGACGTGTCTAATTGGTCCGCATTTGAAAACGGATTAGGCACGACTCTTCTATACCCAAATTTGGGGACAGATTAGTGACGGATTTCATTTTTCGTCCCTAATCCGTGTCTAATCCATTTCTAAATTTAGGAACGGAAGTGTCAGTCCCCAAATTTCGTCCCTAAAATTAAATTTTCTAGTAGTGCCTACCAAGCAATATCCTGCTATTTTAATGCCGAAAAACTCAAGCATCTTGTGATTACGTTTTAAATTCTTTACATACCGTATACTTTTAATTTTTTTACTCTATTACAGATCATATTTCCTTGAATACATTTTTGTTCCATTGCATCATGTCTTCTTTAACTTCATCTAGCGTTTCTTCCGTCTGAAAACCACTGCCATTTTCGAATTTGATTGTTGGTCGTAGTATGCAGAAAATTGTTGGCCGAGTATTCCGCATATGGGAAGCAAGGAATGCCAAGAAGGGTGGCCAGCTCATGTTGATGGAGTGTCTCCTAATCGAAATTAACGAGCTAATTAAAACTTATTTCTCTTTGATTTACAATTAGATCTTAGTCGGTTCTCTCCTTGACTTGTTACTCAAACATGTGATATTAGTTATTGATATTCCAAACCTATAACAAACACCTAGAAATCTTCGTTTTTCTATATGAGGAGACTTTCCTAATCTAAGCTCACTCAAAATTTAGAAGAGCTTCATAATGATTAAAAAGTAAACCGATAATGCTCTAAACCTCATTGTTATCTTTTGTTATTAATGACGAGGTCACCATTAAAATTATAACAGTATCGTATCTGCTATTTCATAAACGAACACATTGATTGTGTGAATGGAGACATGTTTCCAGCCTATCTGTGCAACAAAAGTATCGCAATTCGGTAGACACTTGCTTAACTCTCTCATTATTTTTCAAACAATCTGCATGTCATACACGGATACAGTACGCTTGGAATTTTCACGCAACAGAAAACAGAAAAACAAATGAGCTATGTTTTCTCAAACCCTGGAGTATGTTTAATCATTCAAGACTAGGTGGATAATTGCCTTTTAATTCATGTTTGTCAAATGCAGGTATCTTCTATTTGAAAAATAAAAAACATTATGTAGGGTTATCTGCATATGAAAGAAAAATGAATGTGTTTCTACATAGGAGTTTGAATCATACGATAGAAATATATGTTTGCTACCAAATTACTCACAAATCACATCGTGATTTTTGTAAATAGGCTATGATTTGATCTTAGAAATAGGTTGGCTATCTATGCAACAAATCAGAGGTATAAATTTTATGTGTAGGTAGGTGTGATGGGGAAATGAGAGGGAGGCATACTCCAATTAATGGGATATATGTGGATTTAGTATGGTGAAGTGATTCTAAGATAACTAAATATTAATTCATACGCTAGACAATAAGTGGAGTATGCAAAATACAAAACTATGAGATCTTATTGCATATTCATACTATCCTAAAGTTGTAGTAGTTAAGATGTCAACTTTGAGGTCGAAACTACGACAACAACGATGTGCAAGGTTTTATAGGCAAAGAAAAGAGGGTTGAGGAGGGTCAAGATTTTACAACAGATGGAAGAGGTTGGGGTTCGATATTTAATTGAAATTTTGATCGACAGATGAGTCACAAGGCTTGGTAACACTTATTACTGAAAATTGTAACACTCATTTTCTTCATATGACCTTAAACTATTTTGGTTTTGTTACGCAGGAAGTTAGCTATGATTGGGATCTATTGCCTTTTGTCCCATTATATCATTTTTATTTCGAGGCTCCAAGTACTTAGGTCATTCTAGGCTTTGGATTGCAAGAATATTTGGGAAAGTGCGCTTAGTATTCGATTTGTTACCATGAACTGCATTTATAAAATAGAGAAATTGTTTATAGAGAAATTTTCAAGGGTCTACATAAATCTTGAGGTAAGTGCCAATTTACCTCTTTACACAATTTTTTTTAACAAAAATCAAAGTCATTCTAAACATTTATATTAGTTGAACTCGCACCAAATAACTTATCATGTATTACCACAACTATACTGAATAATATTTAACGAACTACACTTTAACATGTTATTGACTTCCGTGATTACCAATGAACAAAAATATTATATATTACATCACCATTTTTAACAAGATTTATTAATTTCTGCTTGCAATTGCCTTCTCTTTACCTCTCGTTGATCTTATTATGTACTTTTTATTTTACATGATTTAGATCCAAGCTCGAGATACGTGACATACATACACAGTTTACCATATCATGGATCTATTACATCGCATGCTAATGAACAACACCTTTTAGGCCGTTTTTTAAGAATTTGGTGGAGACAAAACACATTCATTGATAATCGTTTGCTTAGTTTTGGTTTTTTATTCCTTAGTGAAACAGTAAGTTATGTTAATATATTTGTGTATTCGACATTATATCATTATTTTTCATCATCATGTATATGATATATTGCAAGGAACTACTATTGAAGGATGTATATCTCTTCGTGGTGTTAATAAATACAACCAATATATAAGGGAGAAGATATATTTATCCTAAAAAATTTGACAATACTACCAAATATTTGTAACTACAAGTTAACCGAAAATAGTATGCACATATATTTTAAAGAGAATATGGTTGTTGAGAAAGTTATAAACACAATTCATACAATTCCGAAATACAAATCTAGGATGCTTTCATACCGACAATTGATTGGATTGGTTGGCCACAAAGAAGTTGTATCGAGTAAATATGTTTACAATAAATCAAATATACTACTTTTTTACTATTAAACTCATCTATTGGAATGTTGAAACTTGTAGATGTTGTTGGCCTCCTCATTACTATGCAAGGATCAAATTAGGGACTGCCAACCTTCGATCAAAAAATAGAAATCTGATTGTTATTGAATTGGTAACTTTTATATTATTACTCCATTAACATGTTTTGTTATTTCTACTATTAAATAATTTACTGACCTCACTTCAACATTTCAAATACAGAAAACATTTCGCAAAAATAATCATGTTGGGTGAACTTGCTATGCATTTTTGTTCAATTGTTGCTCAGATGATCGTCAAAGAAACCGTCATGATCGTGACAGACATTTACTCTCATTATTATCAATGGTATTAAAAGCAATAGGTTTGTTAACGTTTCTCCCATCCTGCTCTACTCACATCTACATAGATCCACACCTAAAGCCAATTAAGAATTTTAAACATAGTAAGTTATCAAAATTTCCAAATCTTGTATGTATCTCAATAATTGTTCTTAGATCATGTTATTGATTTAATTTAATCCTCAATATTTATACAGGTACGGATAAGAAAAATAATCATTAAAACACTACGGCTCAAATCATGTAATCTCTTTTTCTGACAATTTATATTCTACAATTTTAAATACATTATAAACAAATTATACTATTAGTATATATTACAACTCATAAATCTATAGATCAAATTTATACATTGAAACTTTTATTTTGTGTCTTTGTATTTCCCCGTATGCTTGACTAATCTAATGACAATGCTCAAATTAATAAATTATATACAAAACGTAAGATAAACATATTTTAATGATCACAAATCCGCGCGTAGTACGGGTATCATCTAGTTTCAATAATAAATTTTCACTAAGATTAGTAAAAGCATCAAACAACTTTCTATGTAATCTCTTTTCTCATATATATATATATATATATATATCAAAACTTTTGAAAAATTGAAATTTTTAATTTGTACACAACTTAGATCCATGATCCCTTATAGACATAACCATATAATTTTTACATTACTATATAGAGTATTTTTTTTTTTTGTCTCTTTTTTTAACTTAGTCCATAGGATGTCAAATTTGAAAATGTGTTCCACCATTTAGAGCCAAGTAACCTATAAGTAATCTATTGTCATTTGATATGCACTCATGTTGACTTAGAATAAAAGCCTTTTTAGTTAACATCGAAGTGATGGAATGTTGTTCATATTTCAAATGAAAAGGAAATTAACAAACATATAATGCACTACATATATTACTTCTCACACCTTATATGTTCATATTTTTCAGGAAATGACAATATGTCATCAATGTTCTTTGCGACATCAAATCATATAGTGCGAAGCAAAGTTTATGCTCATTCAAATTAGACCAGACTTAACACAATTAATCACTCAAACTCCTAAAAGAACAAACAATTTGATTCATATCTGATGGTTTTGTGAATGCATCTTCTAATCGACAATTAGTGGGAACATAATCTATCATTAGTTGTTTTTCATACTTGTTCTCTAAGAAAATGATGTTAAATCTCAATATGTTTAGTTCTAAAATATTGTACAAAATTCTTCAACATGTTTTTGGCATTTTTATTATCAAAATGAGCTGTAAATTCAAAAAAATTTCAATGCAATACAAATTTTTTCTAGGAAGATATTCCCTAGTGGTATTATTGTGATTACTTGAATTGCCTTGCCATTTAGCACCATAGAATACAACCAGTTCTTAGTTAGTATACGATATGAACCTAGACCAATTATGTGTCGTTTAGGTGTGATCTCAACATATCAAGTTTTTTATATTTATACCTAGATTAGATATTCCGTAAGGATATAAAACGTGTAGTACCAAGATTGAACAAAATAACTAAGAGGAATTCAAACTATCGATTTAATGAACACTAAGGTGACGAACATAGACAATGTGTAGGTATATCTAATATAAAGAAGTAAAATAAGTTACAGTTACAAATATATACATGTGAGAAGATGCTTCTAGGTTCGAGAATTTTTTTAACATATATGAAATCATTAAAGATTATAAAAAGTATAGCTTTATTCTTATTGGAGAATTCATTCATCTTAAAATGGATCTACCTTCTCTCACAGTCCAAAGTCAGATCTATCTGCTAACGCGGTGTAAATTTTGTTCAAAATATAACTCATTGACTTCTCTGTCTAACGACCTTGGAACGAAACTTGTTATCGATAAATCTACCTGCTCTCACAATGCAAATTTCTATCCAACATATAAATCATTGATGTCTATGACTTACATGTGAATGCATTATCGTCCAATATAATTAATCTTAAACCGATTAATTCATCTGGTTTATACCATTAGTGAGAATCAATTCAAGAGTACCTTTCAAGGAATGAAAGAATAAAACCTATATCAAACCATAAAAGCAAAGAACAATGAATACATGAAATACGATGAGTTCAAATACACAAAAATTTAGCCTTAAACCATAATTACATCTTTGGATCTACATCTTTAGAATGAACTATAGTAAGAAACAAATTAAGACAAAGGTATAAAGAAGCTCCGTCAATTTCTTGATCAGTCATCGTCGTGATCTCCTCTTCGACTCGTCTTTGTTGGTAGTTCGCTCCTTGGATGAAGACAAATAGTTTTTTCACTATTTCGCATGATCCAAAAGTGTATTTCTCACTCTTCTTTTTCTTTTTTGTTTTCCTTGAGTCGCCCCCAACTTATAGGAAATCTCCCCCTCACAAACAATTCAAAAGGAACAAAATTGGTGTAAAATAAAATATTGGTTGATTACACCAAGATTTACTATAGTGAAGGAACTAAAATACCAAAATGAACAAAAAAATATATGAAAAATTATAGAAAAAAATTGGTGTAATCAACCAACGTTTAATTGTAAGAATGATGGAATTAACAAATAATGCCATAACACTTGTGATCCATTGTTAATAAGACGGTGAACATCAAAATGTCTCCAAGAGTTGTATAGTTAAATGTCGATAAATATCAAAGAAAACACTCTCAAATGATTAAAATTGGTTTAAAATTCATACAATGGGTCCCTTATTTATATGGATGGAAAATAATGAAAAACTGAATAAAATTACTTGTAAACAAAACTCGATTAAAATGCTCAGTAGAGCGGTATAACCGCTAAGTTCAGTTCTGCATAAGTCTTAATCCTAAAATTTATGAAACTAAAATATGTTGGTTTAGAAATTCGGATCGAACGATTTTGGTTGAGCGATTATTTTATCGCAATTCTAGATAGTTTTTGTGTAGTGACCTTAACACTTACATTCGAGACATATAATGTTGTGGTTATGCATGGAGATTTGATTGGTACTTTGTACTATCAGTCAGGATATCTCTATGTTGGAATCGCTTCAACTTTCCTGCAATAGTCGTCGTAGATGTTGATTTGCTACTTTATGATATTGAGGAGATAGAAATCAATGTCTTATCCCTATATGCATTTCATCCTACATCATTATTGTTTTCTTTCAATTCCACCGACGGAAATGAGTGAAATGATCCCACCATGCAAGCGCACACTCAATAAAATTTTCCAAAACCAGCTTCACGTTCTTTATATTAGAGTATTAAAGGCAATTGAAAACCATCTTATTTTTCCTCTCTCACACTAAGGATGCTTCCACGATGCTTTTTTCCGTGAAATCGAGATCTCCAACTTAATTTTATTGGCCAACCAATTTCTAAATCGATGGACATATCCCCAAATATTTGCGTATTTATCTCGCTTCACATCCACAATTTATGGATTTCCAATGATTGGTATTATTCTGGATTGTGCTTGACTAGTTCCACGACTCGTGCCTTCCACCGATCAAGATATAGCGGATGATAGTGAATTAATCTCGCAATGCCATATGAAATTCTATCATCACGAATTGAATTTGTGTATGCAACAATTTGCTCCTGCACCTCATGTTAGTTCATCATGATTGTATCCTGATTTAGACATCAAAGAGATAGCTACAAAATAGAAATTTTTTTTAAAAAAAAAAGAAACGATGAATGAAAGAGAGATGAATGAAGCTCACGATACCTCGGAAAATATTTCGTTTCACTCACTCTCATGTCTTTTAGTCAGCTTCTCCTATTCAATTTAGTTTAAACTTAATAAAAACTCAAAGTTAATTCTCAATAAATTCAAATTAAATATCAACGCTACAAGTGTATAGTATCGCCGCTATATCTAAAATTGCTTATCTAGTTTCTAATCACTTTCTATTCCTTTCTAAGAACTTTCCTATTTTTGTTATATTCTTTTTTACTTTTTATTCTTCCATTTCTTTTCATCCTATTAGTTTTCTTTTTCTTTTCTTTCTTATATTTTTTATTTTTTTATTTCCTTTTCTTTACTTTTATTCTTTCTTCCTTTTGTTTTGTTCTATTTGTTTTTTTCTCTTTTTTTTTCTTTTCCTTTTTTTCCTAAAACAAAAAGAAAAAAAATTAAACCAAACTAAGATTAATTAAACAAAAAAGTATCTAAAATAAAAGAAATAAAATGGTAGAAAGATAAGCAAATCCAAGAACAGGGGAAAGGTCAAACGGTGGAAAATGTTTATTCTCTCTTCAAATGTGGTCAAACGTGCGGAAAATGTTGAAGTTGACACATCTAGACAACTATTGGGCCGAAATTTCAAGGAATCACAAGTTTTAGATATTTTCTAAACCATAAAATACCACATCTCAAGCTAAGAAATTTCTCTAAACGATGCAAACACCACTTGCTCGGTTGAATGATACCTTAGTTTGGACCAAACAAGTTCTCTAGACCATGAGACCGATGTCTACTCGGTCGATCATTTGCAATGCTTGGGCTGAGATAATTCTCTAGACAATCATTCATTACATGATCGGCATTTTACACATTCTGCTCGGCCAGAGCAAGTCCAATTATGGGAGAATCCATACCCTTTAAAGCCATGCATGCCCATATAACAGCAGGATAACAGTAGTCTCAAATGAAAATAATGAGTTAATACCTATGAGGACAATTATTGGTTGAGAATGTATTTATCTCGTCTTGGTATCATTGAGAATGAACCTATCAATGATGCAATGAGAAACTAACACATTATTGTTATCATTGCTTCCTGGTATTTAGATATTGTCTATTACTTAGTCTGAAAAGTTCTACCACCTGACATCTGAGACTACTAGTGGGACGAGTCATTCCATCGTGGAATATATGGGCTTTTTAATTGTTAGTTTCCCGAGGAAGACGTACACAACGTTATTTATCATTCCCATTGCTTGGATTATATTGCAAACTTTGATTCATTGTAGACTTCTTTGATAATTTGCGAGTGGATTTTTACTGCCAACCATATTTAGTGATTTCCACCGATTCATCTTAGCTTTCAAAAAGTGCTATAGAACTATAATCTTGAAGTAGAACCGTTTGACAGTTGAGGAATCAATTTTATGGTTCTGTTTCATCATCTTACGAAGATAATTACATTCAATAGTGGTTGATTACTCACGATTTGGGTAGAAATAATTTCGAGTCTGAACAACAACTTGAGAATCGTAGGGAAGATGGTTAAATGGGTCATTTTTTAAGGTTTAGTGTTGTGGGGTCGTGATAAAGCAGAAAACCCAATTTTTGAATAGAATCATACTGCATTGAGAACGTATGAGTTGAATAACCAAATAGCGACCATGTATCTAATATGTTTTTTTGGTGTAATCAATAGTATCAAGTTTTAAAATTTATATTTAGACTGCACATTCTACAAAGATACATATTGTATAATACAAAAGTCAAACATAGAAAGTAAGTAGGGTTAAAAAAATAACTTTATGAAACTGTGGTCATGAAAAATAAGAAGTATGAGTGTATTTGAAAAGAATAAGTATACTAACTTACTGTTACAATTATTTATAAATGAGATGGTGCTTCAAACCTCAAGAATTGTTCTCGCATATATAAACTCACTAATGGTTTTGGACGATGTCATTTTCTTCCTATAAAGAAATTCAATCATCATATATAATCTGCCTATTGTCCTAGTATTAATCATGTTCTACTATTAGATCATTGACGTCTTCATCTAATGACCTACATACCAAAAATGCTATCAATAAATCTACCTACTCTGGAAGTCTTGATTACTATCCAATATCTAAATCATCATTCACTGATCTACCTATTTAACGCATTAGTGCTCGATATCCTTATTCCTAAATTGATTAACCTACCTCTCGATGTGATTATTCATGTATATGATTTATTACGCATATTTTGCTCTATAATTTTTCGTACGTTTCTATTTCTTTTTTTTTGTTCTTTTTATGCTTTTTTTCATATTGTGATCTTTCAGACAATATGGGCATCACGAAAATAAGCATCACAAGTAAAATAGTGAAAACGCTTGGCTCGAGCACCAAAAATGCTTGGTCGAGCACATTCAAAACAAAAAGCATAGAGTGTTCGAAAGGATTCACGCGATCCAAGAATTTGTTGTGTTGTGTTGCATTGTGTTGCATCGCCATGTTTTGGAAGTTCATATTTTAAGGTTATCCAAGAATATTGCGGTTGAAAATACTTCTGTTATAAATTCTTCATGTTGGTGGTTTTGTTGTAGGACATATTTAGGAGATTTCTCCAAATTTTACGTATTCAATTAGGAGTTCATGTAATTTGCTTTCCCTCTTGACTGCTCTCCAAAGTATATTTCCAAATGATCTCCTCGATACCCTTGAAGATATGCTGATGGTAATGCTCCACATTTCATAACGGCCATCTACAATTTCATATCAGCTACCTTGGTGGATAGTGCAGAAGAGGATATGGAATTTGATGTTATCAAAAGATTGAACTAACAGCGAAGATGAGTCGAAAGGGAGGTCACGGTGGCAATTGATCAAGATATTGACCGAGCTTTTGGAAGCCCTCTCTGTTTACTCGTTTATCACTACAATTCTTTTTTAAGTTGTATTTCCATATTTTTAGTCCAAAATTTAGGCTAGACTTTTGTGTATGTGAACTTATCGTACTTAACGATCGGAATTTTTTCTTTAATTTCAAGATTTGATGCCACTACAAAAAATTTATGCTTTACGGACTGACGAATTATTTAGGTACAAATTAGGGATGAAAATGAGTGGTCCGTAAACGCGTGTCGCAAATATAAACCATATGTAATCCGTCCGTAAATACGGACGGATAAATATGTTCGTAACCCGTCCGTAATTACGGACTGCAAGGTTGTCCGCAAAGTGATGGAATGAGACGGGAAACGCGAACAGGTCACGGACGGGAAACACCGCGAATTTGTAGATGGGACGCGACCCGTCCTTTAATTTTGCAGACGGTATTGTTGCCGTCCGAGATTTTTTTTGAAAAAACATAAAAACTTTAATTAAGATTTATAAATTTCAAATTAATTATTTTTTTATCATTGATTATTTTTTTATATAGTATAATGATTAATAGTTTAAATCATTTACTATATAAACGGGTTTGCCTTTTTTCTCTCTATCTCTTTTGCAATCATTTACCAGAGCTTTGAGTCGAACTCCAGCAACCTGTTCAAATTCAGACTTTACCAGTCCGGTAATCTCAGGGTTCCAACAACATTTTTGTTGAAAATAATGGAATAATTATTTTATTGAAAAATCATTTAAATTTTTTATTAAAATAAATATTAGTAAAAATGTATCACGAAAGATTTCCATCACCATTCCTTGATACAGGGATCGGTCTGTGTCCAATTATAATATGGACAATCATAATCAACTTTCATCGTCTTTGTTATATGACGAGAAAGCTGATTGTAGTCAAACCTATAAATCAAAATTAAGGTAAATTAACACTTAATTAACTAAATATTTACAAAGTTAAATTTAAATTTAGTGTTACGTACCGTTGTTTGATGACTTCACGAATTGGATCTAAACAAGGAAGTTTACGTCTTTCCTCATCCATCGATAAAAATTCTTCCACCGTTGGTTCGTGATACATCGGAGGCTCATGATGCATCATTGGCTCGACCGGTGCTGACATCTGCTGATAAAATGGATAAGACATATATTGTGTTGATCCAGTGTTTGGAATAAATTCGGATTCATGAAATCTGAAAATATCGTATCGGATTGTCTCATGTGTTGTGGAGGAGATGGACCATTAGCACTTTCCTCCGAGGTTGAACGTTTTCTCATGTTACCGTCTCTTCTAACGAGATGAGACATGCTACAATTTTAAATTAAAGATTATATCAAGTTTTAATTTAATACTTATTTTAAAAAAATTAATTTTAACTTAAATTGATTCTAATATAATTTGACAAACACATATAATTTAATATATGTGTTTCTTAACCTAAAAAAACATATAACTTAATATATGTTTCTTAACCTGAACAATAACATATAACTTAATGTATATGCTATTAAACTAAACTAATCAAATTTCTTGTAGACATTTCAATGAACACGTAACCTGTACATTCCAAATCTAACTAAAATTATTACAAATTTAACTAAACTTAACTTAATATAAATTTTACTAAACTGTAACTATATATAAATCTAAGCTAGACTTAATGTAAATTTAAACTATAACTTAACTACATATTCCAAAATCATAACAAATAATATGTAATTTAACCTTCCGACAACGGTGACGGCGACTCTGATGGACGACCGAACGAACTGTGACGGACGGTCAGCGGCTCACGGGTTCACTCACGGTCGGCCGGCAGCTCACGCGTTCACGGACGGGGACGGACAGACGACTCACGGACGCAGACGGACGGATGGCTGACGCAGGTGACGGATGGACGACAACTCACAAGGGATGGACTGACCAAGAAAACAAATTTTGGGCAAGGAAAAATAGTCGTGGCCGAGAAATTTATAGACATTTACGGATGAAACGAGAATTTTGTCCACAATCACAGATGGGAACGAGACACTTCCGCAAACCGTCCGTAATCACGGACCGATACGGGACAGACGTCCATAAATTACGAATCGCTTGCTGACGCATCCCAATCCCATCCGTGATTGCGGACGGTTTACAGACGGAGTTCCCGTCCCGTCCGTAAATTACAGACATCAGTCAGATGCGTCCCATTTTCATCTGTGATTACAAATGGCTTGCGGACGGTTTTCCACGTCCGTCCGTAGTTTCAGATCCGTCCGTAATCCGAGGGATAGGACCGAGGGATGAGAACGAATCGAGGGAGGGGAACAGAACGAGGGACGGGAACTAAGGGGTGGAAATGGACCGAGAGACGATAAACGAGGGATTGGAACGGAATGAGGGATGGGAACAGAGGGATGGGAATGGACCAAGGTATTAGAACAGACCAAGGTACAGGAACCGAGGGACGAGAACGGACCGAGGGATGGGAACTTATAACAATTAATAAAAACTTATATTCCGTCAATTCAATGATGAAGTTAACAATTCAATAAAAATCTTTTATTATTTTGAACATCGGATAATAAGTTAACGTGAGTCATCTTCAGAGTCACATAATTCTTCCGTCGGTTATTGTTTTTCTAAATTTGATTCAAATTCTTCTTCTTCTTCTTCTTCTTAATTTTCTTCTATCCCTTCAGCTTCATTTGTTTCAATTTCTTGGACTTCACCATGTGTCAGTGCTTCAACAATAAATTCATCAATAGCAAAAATCTCGGTGGTTTATTGTTGCATGGTCAATTGTTGTTCTTCTGTGTTGTCGATAAATTTATTCTTCGGAAGTATCTTCATTGTGAAATGCCAATCTGAAGATCATCTCGTATGTGGATAGGAAACGTAAAAAACTTTCTCGGCTTGTAACGCAAGAATAAAAGGTTCGTCTTTTGCATATATTCTTGTAAAGCTGACTTCTACGACATCTCTTTTGTTTATTCTTGTTTCGCGACCGCTTATTGGATCGAACCAATCAGATAGAAATAACATCACTCT
The DNA here is from genome assembly GCA_036759665.1 of Gynandropsis gynandra. Classification (NCBI taxonomy): domain Eukaryota; kingdom Viridiplantae; phylum Streptophyta; class Magnoliopsida; order Brassicales; family Cleomaceae; genus Gynandropsis; species Gynandropsis gynandra. Next base: position 27,638,348 of record CM071873.1, read on the forward strand.
TAGACCGATGTAACCTACAAAAAATAGCAAATATAAGTTAATATACTCTAAAATATCATATGTGGTATGGATGAGAAATTTTTTTGGATTTTTAATGATACCTGGATATTCCAATTGCGAAATTTCTTTAAAAATCCCACAAAAATCTGGTTCGTCGGTCGATTCATAATAGCTTTCACCTTTCACACATATACCATAGTTCATAGTTGACTTCAAATTTCCATGCTTGTATGTATGAAAGTTGTCACCACGTATAAAATACATTGGCCAACTCGTAACTTTTACATTTAGTCTTTTAACAAGATCTCGTAGCCACAACGGGTTATTGCCGATCTCAATCTGCATTATAGAGGAAACAATCGTCGACAAAGCGTCAGAACATTATATACATAAATTATAATTTATTTATATTTAATCTATAATTTAATTATATATTGTCTTATCCATGTAGAGAAATCTCTTTCTTTAAGTTCCTGGAGTTGAGATTAATCAATATTCACATATGTATTCTTCAATATATCATTAAATATCCTATAAAATGTTAGAAAATTTTGTAAATACTACAAATAAAATATGTATACGCAAATGAGTCAATATTTATAGTATTTTACCTTTCAAAAGGCCATAGAAATTCACAATTGAGTAAAACATACATATGTGCAATGTGTAGATCTCGTTGTGATAGCCATAGATCTTTCGTCTTACCAGCAGTTCGACAAATTCCACTAAATATATCTAGAACATCTGGTACTGGATATGAAAATATCACACCACCACCAAAACAACTATCTGGGTTTCTATTTCGCGTTTGAACATGGGGCTCGAAGTAATAAGAAGTGAAGAACGATATCTCCTCATTCACGTATTGTTCCACAATTGAACCCTCTGGACGAGCTTTCTGCTTTTCTTTTTTCTTCAGATGAAACATAAATATCTCGAATGGATATATCCAACGAAATTGAACTGGACCTCCTAATGGGGCTTCGTGTGATAGATGAACTGTTAGATGTTCCATAACATCGAAGAATGATGGTGGAAAATCTTCTCTAAGATACATAGTACAGTAACTATATTACTTTTAAGTCTACGAACCACATCTACAATCAAATTTCTCGCACATAAACCTCAAAAAATATGCCAATACCTGAAAAATTAAAGTATTAATTAGTTTATTTAACAATTAATATCTTTAAACTATTAATCATTATACTATATAAAAAATAATCAATGATACCTCCAATTGCTTCGTGTGCATGTTTGTCCATCAATTCAGAAAAACATACGCGAAGTAGTCTTTGCATGAATACATGACAATCGTGACTTTTCATCCCTGATAACTTTCCTGCATGAATATCGATGTACCTTCCGATGTTAGATGCATAACCATCTGAAAATTTCATGCTTCCTTCAACCATCTCAACAATTTATATTTCTCATCATTCGACAATCTCAATGTTGAAACTCGAGCTTTACCGTCGTCACATATATGTAACTCCAATATTCTTCTAGATCCTTTCGTGATTTAATGTTATCTTTCGTTTTTCCTGTGACATTCAGTACCGTGTTGGTGATATTATGGAAAAAAAATTTCTCTATGTGCCTGATAACAAGATTGTGTCGAAACTTCAAATTTTTCAATTACGGCAGATCCCAAGATATGCTCTTCTTGTACCAATTATGAGTAATTCCATAACCATCAATTCTCGGATGATTGTTCCCTCTACAATCTATACTCCTAGGAACACCCAAAGCAAGAAGTGGTTCATACAAAAGCTCTTCGCCGGTCAAAACTAGAGGAGGACAATTCTAGATAACTATATTCCTTTTGAAATTCCTCTTGTTGCACCGTAACGTATCATCAGTAGGTAGAAAACAACAATGACAATCAAACCAACTCGTCTTTCGCCCATATTTCAATTGAAAAGCATCTATTTCTCCCATGTAATATGGATAAGTCAATCAACCATGCATTGTCCATCCAGATAGTATACCATAAGCTGGAAAATCACTTATTGTCCATATAAGAGCAACTCATAATATAAAATGCTATCGCCTCGAAACGTCGTACGTCGGGATGCCTTTCTACAATTCTTTCAATTCTTCAATCAGTGGTTGAAGAAATATATCCTAACATCTTTCCGGATGATTAGGCCTAGGAATCGATATTGTTAAGAACAAAAACTCATGTTTCATGCACATATCTCGTGGTAAATTGTACATTAGCCACAATAAATAATTTCTCCCAGACATCCCGGATGGAGTAAAACAATCAGTGCAAAGACCTAAATAAATGTTTTGACTCTCAGCTTCACAATCAGGATATACCTTGTTAAAGTGTTTCCACGCCTCACCATCTAAATGATGACACATTTCTCTGTCACGACTTGAATACTCAGCATGACATCTCATGTCATTTGTGGTCTTCTCAGATTGATACAATCTTTTTGTCTTTTCTGTAATTGGTAAATACCACATACGACGATACGGAATCGAATTTCCATTCTTCGTCAAATAAAACCGATCTTTTCCACAAAATAGAAAATTGTTCAATCTGAAGTTTCTTTCCTAAAAATCATACAGTTGTCTTGGGAAACATCAATCTTTTTTATATGGAAATAAACTCAATGATCTCACCATCTTCTCTGTTTCATAATATGACTCAACTGCATTATTATATTCAGGCAAATAATCTCTTACTAATTGTGATATAGAATCCATACAATTCTCAGAAAGATTATTTTCAGTTTTCAAATTCATCAAACGTGCAGATAGAGAAAACCATGAAAGACGATCTCTACAATCATCATAAAGTGGATGCCTAAAACTTTCTAACATTTCAAAACAACTTTTTGCTTCTTCATTTGGATCTTCTTCATTTTTTTCATTTGACGCATGGAAAAACCAACTTACAGGTTTCTTTATAAACGTGTTGATTTGCCACCATCATCATAAATTGTGTAACGTCTTCTATAAACTCCTTTGATACACCTTGAGTTTCTAGATCAATTATCCTATACATCCACTGTTTAGAAATGAAAATATTCGATCTCGACGATGATGTCATTACAATCAGAAACGATAACAAGATATGTAGAGAAATATATGAGAATTGTGTGTGAGAAACGGATGGAAGGAGGGGAGGTTAATATATAATTTCTAGACTCATAAAGAATGGATTATAGACTAAAACAAATATTTCACGATGAATATTCCCGAATATGTCCCTAAATCCTAAATTGTCCTTATAATTTACGGACGGACACTCATCTCATCCGTAAATTGTGGATGGACCTTGTTATCGTCAGCAAATGTTTGGACAGACGTTGTTACCGTCCGCAATGTGTGGACGTCCTTGCATGCGGTCTCTAATATGCAACGTCTCCAAATTTCTTCTTAAATTCGTCTATAATCACGAAAGACTCAGGGACTGCTTTTTGGTTCGCAAATTTGCGGATGGATTAAAGACAGATTTATTATCTTATCCTTAATCCATCCCTAATCCATCCGGAAATTTAGGGATGACTTGTTCAATCCGTAAATTCCGTTTGGAAATAGTAATTTTCTTGTAGTGTGCATATCTTCTTCTTTCAATTCTTGAATGGGCCCATGAATTTATTTTTAAATGGTTCAGTGTAGATAGGGATGTTAGAGTAGCCTAGATCATATTCATTAGATAGACATGAATGATCATTCCAAGATGGAGGGTAATTGGTTTAAAAATGGTGATATCGGACAATAATGTATCAATGTGTAGGTCATTATATGGAGACATAATTATGAAAGGTATGTTGTGTCTTATTTCATAAACGAATGAGTACAAGATGTATAAATAGATACAAGAGGTAGAAAACCCTAATAAGCGTAAAATTACATAAATGTCCCTTCTTCTTATATGCCCCCTCAAGATGGAACACCATCGGTGATTCCAATCTTGTGACAAAGCGACACGAATGGTTGACAGGATAGCGGTTTGGTGAGCAAATCTGCAAGTTGATCGGACGAGTTGACATGAGACATTCGGAGGTTGCCGCCTTGCACTTGTTGCCGAACAAAGTGATAATCCAAGGCAAGATGCTTCATGCGAGAATGGAATACGGGATTTGCACTCAATTACGTTGCACCAATATTGTCACAGTATATTACCGGTGGTTCAGACATAGACATACCGAGTTCTGTTAAGAGAGACGTGATCCAGCGAAGTTCGGCTGCAGTATCCGCTATAGAGCGATATTCCGCTTCCGTGGATGAGCGGGCTGTAAATCTCTGCTTCCTCGAAGACCATGAAATCGGATGGCTACCAAGGTAGATGATGTATGCCCCGGTAGAGATATACTCATCACGATCCCCCGCCCAATCTGCATCACTGAAGGCATGGAGAGATGAAGTATTACCCGTGGAGAAGAAAATGCCACGATCCCGTGTACCGACCAATTACTGAAGTACCCGTTTGAGAGCTTGAAGATGTTCCGTTGTCGGTGCATGCATGTATTGAGATA